>CAVLJG010000003.1:39737103-40337103 GCA_963669975.1 Acanthoscelides obtectus | reverse complement strand
AACGTGAACCTGCAACAATGCACTACTATTGCCCCTGCGGCCCCTAAACATCCATGTTTTATTCAAGCCCGCAGAGAATTCAAACAGCCTTATAGACTTGAATACTGATCTAGAGATTCTCTTTATAGCCCGGGCACGGAGACTTCATTTTATAGATGGGCAGATTCAAAAATTGAATAGGTAGACAAGTATGAATACGCGATGAATGTCTTTACCTAGATGGCTTGTCATCGACAATATTTCTTTGAATGCGATTAAATTTAGTAATAAGGGTTATCTTCTCTATACAGGGTGTTTCAGTTTATTGTTGCATAACTTTAAGATTCGATAGAACTTTTAAAATTAATGCATAAAGTCTATATAAACATGGGTCGAAAAATGCGTGGCTTCCGAAACACAGGGTGTTTAAATTTACTTTTTAAAATAGTTTTTTTTAAATATTTCGAACAATATTTGATGTATAACAGTGAAAATTGGTATAAAGGGTTTTTTGGTACGACAAAACGAACCATGGGCACAGTTTTACTGTAGCCGCTAGAGGCCACTCTGCTCTACTGTACCTGTAGTGTATTAAAATGACCAAAAATTTTTTCTTAGTGCAATTTTTTGCTTTTTGAATAAAAAAACTGATTCTTCGCACTTCTCAACATAAAAAAGCTCTCCTGTGAGTTTTCGTTATAGTTAGCCGTTTTTGAGATATTTAGATTTTTAAGGTTCGATGCATTTTTAATTATTTATGGGAAAATAATATTTTTTTTTAAATTTTCGATTTGGACATTACAACTAATTAAGATGATCGTTTAGATTATGTTTTTAAACACAGCAATAATTCCTAACTCCAAATAAACATAAAAAAACAGAATATTAATTTGTTTAATTTTCCAATATTATTTTTAACAAATTAAATTAATTATTTACAACTAAAATGCTATTGGATAGTTAGGACAAATATACAAAATCTAAAGTAGTTGCTCGAAATGTAAACCCAATTGTTCAATACACAATTCACATCTACGAATGATCGAACGTGGTATAGCATTATTCAAATAAGGCCTTATTCATCACATGCATTGCTGATTCTGTCTATTAGCATATCTCTTGTGGTTACGGGAGTCTGGTACACTTTTTCTTTTAGAAATCCCCACACAAAGAAATCTAATGGATTTAATTCAGGGGATCGTGGAGGCCAGGCGACTGGTCCTCCACGGCCGATCCATCTTTCTGGATAATATTCGTCCAGCCAGTTTCTAACTATTTTCGAATAATGAGCTGGACAACCATCAAGCTGGAATCAGGCCAATCTTCTTGAATCTAACATAACATCATCCCACATATTTGCATGTTCAGCCTTTAAAAATTCCAAGAAGGTCGCAGCATTTAACCTTGCAGGCAAAAGGTAGGGTCCAAATAGTCGATTACGGTAGATACCAATCCACACGTTCACACTAAATTCATGCTGAAAATTTCTTTCCCGAACTGCATGCGGATTTTCATGCGACCAAATATGTTGATTATGAAAATTTACCACTCCACGTCCAGTGAAGCATGATTCATCGGTCCATAAAACGTTACTTAAAAACTCCCTATTATTATCAGTTCTATCAAGAATCCACTGACAAAATGTGATTCTTCGTTCTCCGTCCCCTGGCTGTAGTCCTTGCACAGGTTGCAAATGGTAAGGACGTCTATGGTCATTTCTAAGAACACGGTGAACATTTCTTGCTGAAATTCCGAAGGCACCAGAAACTCTCCTAACACTTGTGGTCGGATCTCTATCAAACTCACGCAGAATCATACGGGTAAATCTGCGCTGACGAACATTTATCTTTTGATCCCTTTGGAGATTTCCAAAACCATTTTCAATTATTTGGCGATGCACTCTTACAAATACTGAGCGAGTTGGATGTCGTCTGTTTGGAAATCTTCGTGCGTATTATCTGGCTGCTTCTGCTGCGTTTCCATTTACAAAGCCATACACAAAATGAATATCCGCTAACTCTTGATTGGAGAATAAAAATGGCATTTTTATAAAACTTACAAAAAAAAAACAGGTAAAAGAAACTAAATTTCGTGCATTCACAATTGCAGTATAACGTTTCAGGTTTCAACAGACAACAAAACTAACTGTCAACTAATTGACGTTTAACCTTAGTCTGCTTTCAATTTCAAAAATATTTGCAGGCACAGCCTACTTCTAAAAATTATCGAACCTTAAAAATCGAAATATCTCAAAAACGGCTAACTATAACGAAAATTCACAAGAGAGCTTTTTTATGTTGAAAAGTGCGAAGAATCAGTTTTTTTATTCAAAAAGCAAAAAATTCCACTAAGAAAAAATGTTCGGTCATTTTAATACACTACAGGTACAGTAGAGAGCGCCCTCTAGCGGATACAGTAAAACTATGTCCATGGTTCGTTTTGTCTTACCAAAAACCCTTGTATACCAATTTTCACTGTTATACATCAAATATTGTTCGAAATATTTGAAAAAAATATTTTAGAAAGTAAATTTAAACACCCCGTATTTCGGAAGCCACGCATTTTTCGACCCATGTTTATATAGGCTTTATGCATTAATTTCAAAAGTTCTATCGAATCTTAAAGTTATGCAACAATAAACTGAAACACCCTGTGTATAAATGTGAATGTCTGTCAAGACATTCATTATCATGTCTGAACTACAATACTGAGAGAAGTAAAAATTATTAAATTGATACTTGGATACTTTCTAAGTTAACCCCATTTATTTATCTCTACCTACTCATCAAAACGTATGTAACTGTTACTACCATTACGTTTACCGGCTGATATCAATACTTGGAGAAGTTTTCACCAATTAAATGTTAAAAATTGATGATAAAGCATATCTCTGCACATGGCTAGTGCTATGTCAATGATTTTTAGAGAGCTGATAAATCTACGCATTTTTTAATTATGTTATTATTATTATTATTATTAAACAACAAATTTGAGTTGAGTACAAGTACTATAAACTCAAACACAAAAATAGATAATAGTGTACAGACAAAAGAAATATAACAATTTGACAATCTTAGCACTACTGAAGTAGACATATACAGAATGGGAACAATATGTTAAGCACTGCGGTGTCTATCGTAATTGTTTTTGAAACTGTTGACGGATTCCGAGTTCACTACATAAGATGGAAGACTGTTCCATGCATCGAAGACACGGTTTGAGATGAAGCGCTGACGAGTAGAGGTTCTAAAAGCTTCCTTCTGCAATTTGAAGTTATGGCCTCTGAGACTGTTCGTTGCCAGACGAAACAGATGCGACATGTCCACACCAAACAAATTATGCAGTGCTCTGAAAGTGATGATGAGATCTCCTCGTACTCTTCTATCAGCAAAAGCAGGCAGGTTATACAGCTCGAGGCGGTCTTCATAACTTGGCCTACGTGTGCCATATGGCATACGTGTTGCACGACGCTGAACGGCGTCTAATAAGCTGCTATCGCGAACAAGGTTTGAATCCCATACCGGACCAGCAAACTCCAGTAGGGGTCGTACGAAAGTTGTGTATAAAAAGGAGGAGGTACTAACGGTGCAACCGCTAAATGACCTTTCCATCATATATAGCAAACGCTTTGCCTTAGAGGTTATGTTCTGAATGTGCTCCGACCAGGTGAGCCGGCCATTAACTGTCAGACCAAGATCTGTGTGATGAAGAACAGACTCTAAGGTATGTTTGCCAATCTTATATGTTAAGTTAGGATTATTCTTTCCCAGGTGGAGAACGTAGCATTTCGATAGATTTAAAGGCAGGAGCCAGAGTTCTGACCACTTTCTGATCAGCTTGAGGTCTTCTTGAAGCACAGATGAGTTCATGACAGTGTTATAGACTTTAGTATCATCTGCATAGATGGAACACATATAATAAAGTCGGGTGGGAAGGTCGCTTGTATAAAGAAGAAAAAGTATTGGCCCTAGCACAGATCCGTGTGGAACTCCACTAGTAACACGATGACTAGAAGAATAGGCGTCTCCAACACGGACGGAGAAAGATCTGTCTAACAAAAAAGCTTCAATCTATAACAACAAATTTCCCCTGATTCCGAGATGTTCAAGCTTGTGCAGGAGCCTTTTATGCGGAACTCGATCGAAAGCTCTGGAAAAATCCAGAAAAACCACGTCGACCGGTTCATTTGCGTCTAAAGGACCAGGAATAAAACCATGTTGGTTGCTAGGCAGCAGGTTGTTCTTGAACGCAAATGTCATAAGTTGTTCCTGGACGATCTTTTCGGCTATTTTCGCAGCTATAGGCACAAGACTGATAGGACGGTAGTTTTTCGCAGATGTTTTATCTCCTTTTTTGTATATAGGTGTCACAGATGCAGTACGCCAACAGGAAGGAAGGATGTGATTTTGAATCGAGGAGTTGAATATAATGCACAGGGGGTATGCGAGAGCTGAGGCACAGGACTTCATAACGGCAGAAGTTATCCCATCCTTTCCAGGGGACGAACAAGTTTTCAGTTTAGTAAGGTGCCTCTTAATGTCCTGAGGTTGAAAATCTATGCTACAGATGGTCGCTAGGCATCTATGAGGGCTGGATAAGTTCGGAAGAGTACCATCACCATCAGGTTCATTCACAAAGTCTTCACTGAAAGCATCGGCAAGAAGATTGGCAGATTTTTCGGCATCAGTATGTAGGTGGCCATTGGGATCACGGATTTGTGGGGAAGAAACCTTAGAGTTCAGGGTGGATCTCAAGTATCTAAACAACTTCTTCTTATCTTTCGATGATACAAGATTTTGCTCATAATTGCGCTTGGCGTTTTTCAAGTTCTTCGAAAGGATGTTAGAGAAAGATCGATGAGATACATAATCCTGTTGTAGTCTACTTCTTTGGAATCTTTGCCATAACGCTTTTTTATGCCTCAACATCCTTGAGAGGTTATGGTTAATCCAAGGCTTTCTTGGGTGACTGAATATCTTCTTTGTGGTCGTATGCCTAGTGACTTCCAGTTGGATTCGACGAGAGAATATATCCCACATATCTTCAGTGCTACGTTGTGCAAGCAGGTTGGACCAGTTTATTTCAGACAATGCTCGATTGAGAGCACTGTAGTTCACAGTTTTGAAATGTCTACGTGATGGAGTTTGTACATAGAATTGAAGTGAGGTCAATAAGGTACAGTGATCCGACTTGCCAAAAGGAGGTAGGTAGTCTAGACTGGAAACAAAGTCAGGATCATTTACAAATATCAGGTCGAGAGTTCTGGGAGTATGGCCTTCTCTGAATCTCGTCGGATGATCTACGAGTTGGAGGATGTTCGACTTACGCATTAAATCAATATAAGGGGCAGAAGGAGAGTTGCATTCTGGTAATGTTGTCATGGGCCAGCTGATGTCACGTAAGTTTAAATCACCAGTTAACAGAATGTTTGAATTCTTGGTTAGAAGTTCTTCGATGAATTTACACAAATAAACATCACCAGCACAGGGACGCGGTCTGTAGATACAGGCTAATACAAAACTGAAGTTTGGCCGTGTTAGTTCCAAAAAGAGACTGTCGATACCATCGAAGCTCTTGGAGGTAGCAGTTATTGTGAAATTGTCAGCGAATTCGGTACGTACATAAACACAGACCCCACAATACCCCGGCGTGCGAGGGGAATCTTCCCTATACAAACAGTAACCAGGCAAATTAACAACATAGTCAGGTATATTAGGGCTGAGCCAGGTTTCTGTCAGACAAAGAAACGAAGGTTTGGTTCCATCAACAAATGCTTGCACTTCGAGAAGTTTAGATACCAGTGACTGAATGTTTGTGTAGCACACCGACACCTCGGTTAGCAGTTTTTTGATACAGAAGATTGCTGTGCAACAATATTGACAATGGATGGTCTACCCTTGACATATTTAATCGTGATATTGCGTTCTCCAGCCGTTAGCCTTCGTTTCAACTCCTCACGTAGTTGCTGCAGCTCATGCATTTGTGACGGTGTTTTGTCGTCCAAAATTTTAACGGAGTTATAGGTAGAGTGGCTTAAAATATCATTCTTCTTGCGTAGAATATTCTTAGCTATTATAGGCGATGCAAAGCCAAATTTTATCAACCGAGGACGAGATGTACCTACAGCACCAAGTCTGGTCATGTTGAGGCGGTATCCATTAGCAGACGGTTCGATGTGGTTGATTATGTCTGTTACGGAATCAGAATCATTGTTGCCTTCAGGAAGACCTTTCAGGATAATATTGTGAGATCGTCTGAATATTTCCCAAGTTTCAGTCGGAGATGATGGGATATTGTTAGCGTTGGTATTCAACGATCTATCATTTACCAGTGCATTGGTCAGTCTAGATTCAACGTTCGAAATGTTGGATAAGATAGATGCTTGCGCACTTTGGAGTTGCTGAATACTAGCCTCACAATTAGAGATCAGTTCGTCATGGCGAACAATAGAAGCCGAATGCTGTTGCAGCAATGACATACAATGGGAGACATCGTTGCTTAGTTGTGTTGATGAGCTTCCTTGGAGCCGCGAGAAATATTAATCTAATGCGGATGAAAAGTCACATCAACACGACATATTTAGCTTATATTATATTTAGGCTCTGCATTGGAGGCCGCCTCAGTTTTGTAAAGAATTGGATATTCTCTCTATGGACATCCAACATATTAGTGTCGAAGTCTTTTATGGAAGAGACGTCTGGCGGCACCTCAAGACTAACAAAATGATAATCGTCTTGATGAAGGAATAACCTCATCAACAATTTTTATCACCGCCGATGCGTGTTATACAAAGTTGCCGAAGTTTTGATGCATTGTAGCATTTAACGACCTTTTGCATCGTTCATCTTTCTCAAGAAAATGGATGAAATATCACTCTACTCCGCATGTTGTTTTCCCCTACTGTATGGATTGCTCCTAATGTATTTTGTACAGGGTGATATGTTCACTAGCATCAGTGTGATGAATTAACAAAAATACTAATTATCATAAAAATGCCAGGTTTAATAGCTGTGGATTTCATAGTATATACAACTTCGATGCACTGACGGTACTTGAAGCCAAAAACTATTTTAGGCTTCGCAGAAAATATGTAGCATTATTTAATTTCTTTTTATAATTTCTTGTTTAACCTCAGTAGCTTTAATCCTTATGAACAAATCAAGTCCAGCTGTATTTCTCAAAACAGCTGAGTTTATCGCTTTCAAACAAGAGTACATATTGTCGGATGAAAAGCAGAATCACTATATAGGGTGAAAATAGCAATATCGATTTACTGTTAGTCCAACCCTAACGATAGCTTTATTCAAGTTTCTATAAGAAACTGTCTCGGAACCGATTCTGTCACTGGCTTGAAAATCTCGAGATTCAACGGTTCTGGAACAGTTGTTTTTAAAACTTTTAAAAGGTTTAATTGGAAAATCACTACGTCCAAAATTCGTTTATTTGTACAATTCACGATGTCACTTGTTGAAAACGAGGGAGATGAGTAGCCAGTGCAAGGTGTTCTATTAGCTTTATAGACAGATACCTAAAAATGTGATTTTTAGCATTTCCAGTAATTCGCCTTCATTTCCTAGAAAATATTTGAGAAAAAACAAGAATAAAAACCCTCGATGACGTCTATTATAAAAACTTGTTCCATCTTTTTTATGAGATCCGTTCTATCAACGAATTGCTGATGTTTGTGAACAACAGGAGACAGTTAATTAACCCTTTCGCTTGACACCAACGAGCGACGCTTTTTTGACAAATGGTTTGGTCAGCAGAATTTAGCAGTTGCAAATCTTTTGAAAATAATTCTGAATTCAATCTGAACAATTGACCATACGTTCTTTGATAAATTGTATAAACAGTATGCTGCTAAAGAACTCGAGCCTCAAAGGTAATCTCAACGGCAACATTTGTTTTATCCAGCACTGTCGTCACCTAAATGACCGACACCGGAAAAAAGCATCAAAAACCCCAGATATTTGGGTGAAAGAGATTATTCACCCGATAAATAAAAACATTGGCGCCATTTTAAATTTTTTATTCATTTAAACAGCTTGTTAGCTATTTACTTAAAACCTACTTAAAATGTTTTATAAAAATTGTACAAAATCGACTAATGCTTGCAGCATAACAAATGAAATACTCAAGTCATTACTGATAAAATTATAGTTTTCTCTCTCTGAGGTAATCTGGTAACAAAATAATTAGAAACACTTTTCTTCTTGGCATTCAATTAAAAACAAATAATAATAAAAATATCGCTGCCATTTTAAATTTTTTAATAATTTAAACAGCTTGTTTGCGATTAACTTGACAATTTTTGACAAAAATTGACCAAATGGACCTGAATTTGCAGCATAACAAAACTCAAGTCATTACCGACAAAATTATACTCTTCTCTCTCTCTGAGGTAAAAAAACAATTTATTATTATAATTCTTGGTTTTGTAAATAATAAAACAATGGACAAATTAATTTTTTTTATTAATTTAAAGAGCTTAACAATTTTTTGAAAAAATTGACAAAAGCGAACTACGCTTCCAGCATAACAAACGAAACACTCAATTCATTACTGATAAAATTAAGCTTTCCTCTCTTTGAGGTAATCTGGTAACAATAATTGTTAGGAACACTTTTTTCTACGCATAAAATAAAAATAATAAATTAATGTGCTTCTTTAGGGTGATGTGGACAACAACAAAACATTTTTTTATAATCGTCTTAAATTTCGCAAGACTCCCCTGACACAAAGAGTGTCTGGGAAACCCTTTTAACTTTTTATGATCCATTCCGAATGGATCCCGTACGGGTATCTCGTATCTTGAAAAGTGGTGTTATATTGATTTTTTTGACATTATACTGTTTTTTTTTACATTATGTAGGTTTTTCCAGATGTTAACTTAGCACTTAGTTGTACATGTTGCATAAACGTCATGAGGCTTTAGTTGTCAATGTTTGGCTCTGATGTGTAAAATCTGCTGCAGAGATGGCATTACTGGAGGTCTAAGCTGTAAGTTGTCATTGGATTCTTGTCTCAAATACACTTAATCGAGATTCAAAGCTAGAAATTAGTTGCGCAGCCACTTTTTCTCATCCACTCTTGAAGTTACATATACAAATTTGCTGAATTTCATAAATGAGAGAGATAAGAAATAATTATATTCACTGTACACTGTCGAAGTACAGGCCATATACATACTAACAGTAATTATACACAACGCGGGCGCGGTGATGATTTCCCGTAATTCTCCTCAGTTTTTCGTAATTTATTACTTTGAACATAACCTCTCTTCAGAACGCACACCATATAAATAACCCGTCATATTCAGTAATGATTTTCTCACACACTGATTTTATCCACATGCAGACCAATACACATAATCATCCAGATGCGATCTTGCTATTCAACCAACTTTCTTCTCAGAGATAAAAACTACAAACACGGACTATTCAGCCTCACAAAACATATGCAGCCAATAATGCGTGTAGTTGAATGATTCCTCGATAGATGGACGTTCACAACGATCCTAGTGAGCAAACGTGGAATGACTTTTACTATAAGTTTTATGCATGATACCCATGCCGAACGCACTCTAAGCTAGGAAAAATCCGGGGCTCCCCTAGTTTTAGGTTAACGACCCAGTGTCAGTGATGTAAGACTTGATGAAACGGAGAATGCAAAAGCACAGATCGAGTCTCGCCGACGAACCAGTTTTCAAAGGGAAGGGATGGCTTCGAACAAAATCGGCTGCGAAACAGCTATAAGGCATCTATGAAACAAAGCTGGAGGAGTGTGAATGGTGATTCTCTGTAATGGCTTTCCAGTGAAAGGAAGCAGATATAGAACAAACTTCTGCAAGACATGCACTGATGGACTTGGTCCTATGGTACACAAAAGAAAACTTACCGCTGGAGGTTATAATCCCATTCGAAAATGGACGGGGTAGACCAAAACCAAAACAATTAATAGTAAGGTACAAAATAAAAGAATATATATATACTAAGTGACATATAAATCCGAACACCCAGTTTAAATGGTTTTATTTTAATATTTAATTTTGTATAAGTACTTAATGAAGCATAATAAGCAAATGATAAAAATTTCAAAATGATTGCACTGCTTTAAAGCCCTTTGACCTTTAATAATGTGTGGATGCACCCTGATGTGCTACGCATTCTCCAACGCGCCTAGGCATGCTTCTGATCAGGTGGTCAATGTCCTCCTGTGGTATCTCATTCCAGGCAACCACCAACTCCTCTCGAAGTGCTCCTAGAGTCTGAGGAGGACGTTGCAAATTGAGCAATCTTCTACCCATCATATCCCACACGTGCTCAATTGGGGATAAGTCGGGAGATCTTGGTGGCCACAACCAAATCTGGAAGTTAACGAAAAAACGCCCACACACAACCAAAACTTCAGCAGAAAGAAAAAGAAAATGACACCTGACCGTCTGCGCACGCAACCCCCAAAAGAAGGTTAAATAAGTGGCCCTGAAGAAGGCACGTTCGATAGAAAATCAAAAGGAACAGATAAAAGCCGGCAAAGAAGGTATCTTGATAGTAAAGCAAATTTTAACAGAAGGTATCTTGATAGGAAGGTAAACATTCATATACAGCTTGTACGTGTAGGAAGCACAAGGTGGGGCACTGATCAACTCTGTCTACGAGGGACCAACAACATTGATAGTCGTCAATAATACTATAACATTAGTGTCCAAAAAGATTTCAAAACAATACTGAATAGCTGAGAAGGAAAGATTTAATAACGTGTGAAATTATAAAATCAATAAACCATGAAATTCGCCAAAAGAAAATCATTAAAAAGGGGTTTGGTCTAGAAATCGGTACTCTAAAATCAATAAAGAGAAATTCAAATTACTGATAAGTGATCAAAATAGTAAAAAAGAAAGTTACGTGATTTTAGCACGTGACACAGTGTTGCCACTTACATACAGAAATTTGTGACATTCAGGGATTTCCATAGTTTAAATGAAATAGCGTTTGAACAAGATCTCAAGAGTTTTCCATGGTGGCATATTATATCGTTAGATGACATTGAAGATAAAATTAACTTTTTTACAGATAATATTTTATGTTTATTCAATGTGCACTGTCCAAAAGGGTAGTGCGTGTAAACAAAGCTCCAGCTCCTTGGTTGGATGATAATATTAAACTTGTATTCAAGCAGAGGGCTGAAGCTTTGTCAAAGTTCAAACGTGATCGTACAGCCGCCTCTTGGCAACAGTATACATATTTCAGAAATCGTGCATTAACGCTCGTGCGAAGAGGAAAAAGAGATTATTTACAAGCTGTTCAAAATCAGGATATAAAAAAGCTTTATAAGACCCTAAAGACTTTCAAAGTACAATCTCAGACAGATTCTACAATTCCCGTGAGCTTGTCAGATCCGTATAAAATAAATGAGGCATTCATTTCAATTTTCGAGAATAGTGATTTCGCTTGTGCTGATAAAATTGCATATTACCGAGCTAATAAAAATAACTCAAAATTCATATTTCAATTTAATAAAGTGACTATTGACACCGTTGTTAAAATTATACATACAATAAAATCAAATTCTAGTGATACAGATGAAATAACTTTGCATATGATACTACTATGTATATATTATAAACTGCTGTTTAGAGAGGGGATATTTCCCCAATCAGTGGAAACGCGCTATAGTTATTCCGCTACCTAAGTGTTCTGACCCTACTAACTATGGTCAACTGAGACCGATCAATCTACTGCCAATTTTTTCTAATGTATTGGAACGCGTTGTTTACGAGCAGCTCTGCGCCTACTTATATTGTAACAAAATTATTCCATCTAAACAATCTGGATTTCGACAAGGTCATAATACAGCTTCGGCACTCTGTGATTTAACAGACAATATAACAATGATAACCAAAAAGCAGTAGCTCTCATACTTCTTGACGTTACTAAAGCATTTGACACCATTAATCACTCACTTCTTGTATCTAAATGCGGTTACTATGGATTTTCTGAAAAACCTCTTTCGTTTATTCAAACCTACCTTGAAAATCGGTATCAAAAAGTTCTTCTAAATCAACAGTACTCTACGGAACAAAAAATTTGTTCTGGTGTACCACAGGGATCAGTCTTAGGACCGCTATTATTTTCATTATATATCTCAGATTTAGAAACAGAGGTAAAATCATGCAGCATACAATTTTTTGCAGATGATACTCAAATTTTCTATTCATTTAGGAGTAATGACTTGGAAACGGCAAATAATAAAATTAATCAAGATCTTGTCCAAATTGAAAAGTTTAGTAGTAGTCATAATCTTCGTTTGAACCCTTTGAAGACAAATATGTTAGTATACGCAAATAGAACAAAAAAGAATACCTTAAAAAAGCACATAGGCATACATTTAAAAGGTAATAAATTAATTCCTGTGGATCATTCGAAAAACCTAGGTATTATAATGGATGATGACTTCAAATTTGTTGCACACGTGAACTATATAATTACTCTATTATTACGCTATTCTCAGAGTATTATTTGCAAATAAGACTATATTACATAAATCCGCGAGAAAGCAATTGTGTGAATATTTCGTATTTTCAAAGATATCGTATTGCTTAGTGGTTTACTATCCCTATTTAGATATTATAACAAGAAATCGTATTCAAAGTATTATGAATACATGTTGCAGGCTTGTAAATGGTCTCAGAAAATATGATCATACATCGAATGCCATTAATGAATTAAAATGGATGAAAATTGATAAAATGTATAAGTACCAGCTCCTAAATCTGACTCAGGTTCTTTATTCAAAAACACCGTCATATTTAGTAAACAAATTCATACGTAGAGGGAATATGCATCGTATTAATATTAGATATAGAGAGAATTTTTCAATTCCACGCCACAGCACGTCTCTATTTCAGAATTCATACATTTACAATGCTATCAAATCATATAATTCTTTAGACCGCAGTTTAAAAGAAACCAATCCATTATCCAAATTCAAGAAAAAAGTGAAAGAAGTTCTTCTTGATCAGCAGCGAAATCGGTTGTAACCCATAAGTGTCCTCATATTTTCCTTATGTATTTACTTGGATCATTCGTTATTGTAAACAGGTGCCTATTAGTTTTCAACAAATTCGTTTTTTTTTACATCTCGTATTGTTAAGGGGGTTAGATGGTAGAATAGATATATAATCTAAATCTCGCCTCCTGTAAGAATATTACAAATAAAAGACGTTAATTATTATTATTATTATTTTCTATGATGCTTGGGTTGTAAAGTATACCTGGTAACACACTATATACAGACAATACAAATAACATCGGGAACACATCTGCTAATTTAGGTGATATAATCACGGACATTCCCTTAAAATCTAGAACGTTTATCCTGACATTATAGCTCCAACTCTAGCTCATCCTAACACGGTTCAATACGCAGTGCGATTAATGCGGTATATTAGTAATGCAAAATGGCTAAGGTTTATGAGACGCGATAACGTCGCTGAATGGCTAAGCAACATTAATTTATCTTTCTCCTGGTGACTGCAAAGACGTTTGACAAAAACACCTTATCATGGTGGCAATTTCGCGCTTGCCGCTCGTAAATAAATCGAGGCATTATCACGACTGTGATTAATCTCCTCGTTAATGACAATTAACGTTAGCAAAACACGTAGAAAACTGATCCTCTGAATATTGGGCAAGCCATTGAAGTCTTGAGGCAAACCAATAGGCAGTAGATGATGTTTACACAAACATGGAGTTAACCCATGAATGCATTCTGGGCGAGCGTTGGCCGTCTACGGTTAAAATGATATAACTTATAACATATGCTACTGATAGTAGCCGATGTAACGGTTTGATGATTCAAGAGTTACACTACGATTAGGAAACATCAATGTCATGAGTGGATCGCATCAGCACATTGTCTAATGTATCAAAGCATATCACAACCTCGTTAACTCTTGGGTGAATATCAGACGATCAGTATTCACTGGAGCAGTAATTATCAAGAAATGTGATATTTGCTTACCGTGTAGCCTAGACGCCAGTAAGTATTGACGAGTTACGTAGAAATCCACTGAAAGTGACAGAATTAGTTTCACTGAAGGTCGAGTACCGACATCAATTCAAATGACCCATAGTCAGCAAAATCGGGCCAAAATATTGTGATTTTTGATGATTACCCTTTCTCTAAATCAAAATACAGAATAAGCCAGCTAACAGAGTTGCACAACACTTGAAAAAATGCAAATGAAAATTTGTAATTATTTAAATGACGCGGCAAAATAGCTCCGTCGGTACCTCGGGTTACACATCTTGACAGTAGGGATGTTCGATACGATCCCATATTTAGAAGTATCGATACATTTCACGAGTATCGTCATCTTTCGATCCGGACTGTGCGAGACAGAGTGACTAGCTTCAGATTTCTTTTCTTCTTTGTTTGCTTTCGCTGGATATCGATAATTTTATTCCAATATTTTAGAGCATCGATACTTCCTAAAACGATAAGAATCGATACATAATGATACTTTTCGTGGATCTGAACATCCCTAATCTTGACAGCTTGTCGTTCTTGTCAACTGGGCTGCAGGGTGCGGTGTTGCCTTTACTATCTTACATTTTGCTAAAATCTTATGACAAATAAAAACTTCAAATAAAAAAAATAAAAATTCATATTGCAAATTTCAGATTGTCTATGTATGGACTTGAACCGGATTTTTCGGTATTTTTACCGAAAAGAGGATATTTACCGATAACATCATTCTCCACGATTTTTCAAAATAATTTAAATATTTATATAATTGCCGAAAAAGAGCTGAAACCAAAAATAAAGCTAAAAGTTAATTTTATCTAGTCTTCATAGTTGTATGCCCCATATCAATCATACATATGCATACACACTCAGACAGTCGGGCACTTGAGAAGCGTAGATTTGGGTTGCCAATGATTACGAACGCACATCCTCATCCCTTACTCCGCTTGCCCTGAAAAGATTTTTGTGCATACAAAAGATACAGACTGGTAGATTACCGTCATGACCTCATCACCGGGCAAGTAATAAAGAAACCGAAACATGTCTGTTTTTAAAATAAATATTTAATTAAAACGAGAGGTGAGTTCATGAGTTCAGGAGTAAAACAGAAAAATATTCACAATCCTATAAGCAAGAATCGAAAAAGGAGTTTCCAGTATGCACATCGTAGAAGTTGTAATACAGAACTATGCCCTCAAAAAACATGTTGTGTGCGCGCCCAATACAATAGTAGTCGTTTTTCATGACTCAAAGGTCCTTGATCTAGCACTGATCTTGGGACGGCATTTACCTTATACCGAATTCAACGACACTATTTACCGATTCCGTTTTTTTTGCCGGTTCGGCATCACTGCAGATGTGCAGATGACTTTAAAAGCAATTGATATCTCAGACGTGTTATAATAATAGAAATAATAAGAAAATATAACAATGTTTAGAGATATATTTTCATAAATAGGTATTTTTTATTCTGACTTATAATATGTGGACAGTCTATATCCAGCATCGCAAATGGAAGGACCTCTGAAGAAGCTTGTCACTCGTGCTAGCAAAACTTTAGGAAGTAATTCCAACCGACGACGGCCTTTAGACCCGAATCAAGACAGCAGTTTATCAACTGGCCGCGAAAGCCTTAACCAATTTGTCATTCTGTTAATAGCTTAAATTTCATTATAATTTTATTATGATTGATTGTTCGTCCATCTACTACTGTAATATAAACTCTTTGTAATGAAAAATTATTTTCTACTTTTTAGTTCGGTTAGCTATAAAAGCGTGTTTTTTTTTTGTTTTTTAAACTATTATATATGCTAGATAATGCACGAAACGTGCTGCTCTGTCTTGTAGTTCCTTATCTAACTTATTCTTGAATAAATTGACAGTGTTGTATCCGCTGTTTCTTCACTAAGAGAGCTCCACAAGTATACTACACGATTTGAAATGAAATTTCTCCTTCTCGTCTTAGATTTTCTAATATGATCAACCATATTTATAAACAGAACTACCGGCTGAACAATTATCCTCGACATACTCAAAACACTCTTTCAGCTACAATTTAGTTAAGCCAGTCACGTAGAGCTTTACGTATAGAGAAATTCTCCAATTACTCCTTGCTTAACCTCTAGTTGCACCTCATTCTGCCATGAAATCAATAATACCGGTAGCGGTTCATACCCTGCATGTGATGGTGTAAAGTGAATTGATTCGATGCTTCTATGCATTAATTGGAAACAGTTTCCCAATTAAGTAAGGATTGATTTAAGATTCTTGCTTTATATTCATGTACACGAATTTATTTAAGATACTATCAAAATGTTGAATCTATTCTGCTGAAACAGCTTCATGCTTATTGGCAAGCATCAGCAAGATCAAGGTGGTTCCAGGTTGGAAGTCCGTGTAATCTAAGTATATCCGGTGCTATCTACCTGTCAATGGTTATTTTCTCTGGAATGGACGGGACGGATTAAAATACACTGCGACGCAAAATTAACCGGACAAATAAAATTTTGTTCAAATTAAATTTTAAATAACTTTTTAACCTTTGCATGAATTTCGTTAATTTTTTCGTCAAGTTGTAGGTAATTTCATTTTCATCATTATCGACTGTCGATGTTGCAAAATAATTGAAAATATTTGTTGTAACTAAAAGGTGCATTTTGCCCTAAGTTCCTGAACACCCTCTGGACACATTGGATTACTGAATAATGTGTCTTAGTATGAGAATTTTAAGCCTCAACTTTTCTCAACAGTTCTTTTTTTGATTCACGTCAATGTCTCAATTATTGAAGAATATATGCTGTTTTGAAGAAAATCATGAGAATCATAGCCATAAATAAGACATTTTTCCAAGCAGGCTTTGCCGGGTAAGAAATTGTTTCAAGTAGGCTGTGTCTGTTAGCATTTTTATGGCATGACAAAAAAATTCTTGTCAAGCAATTCTCAACAAAAATCACACCGGAACAAGTAGCGCAAGCTTTACAAGATGATGATCGTCCTATTCGGTATATCGCAGAAACGTTTGCCGTTCCACGCAGTTCGGTATTCGATGCGATACAAAGATTTAGAGGAAATGGTTCTTACTCAAGAAGGCCTGGGCAGGGAAGACGAAAAGTAACAAATGCAGTTGAATGTCGGTTTCTGAGACTTCAAGCTCCTCGAGAAAGGACAGTTCCTGCTACAGCTTTGACACGAAGATTGGATGATGGTCATGGTACCGCAGTTTCACCTGATAACGTACGCCGAAGGTTGAGAGAAGGAAACCTATCATCTTGTGTACCTACTACAGATCCTCTTTTGGATGTAGGTCATCGAAGGCAGCGCTTGGTATTTTCTCGAACTCATTCAGATTGGGACATGGGCGACTGGAAAAACGTTCTTTTTACGGACAAGTCTCGTTTTATGAGATACTTACCTGAGGGTCGCCAAAGCGTGTGGAGAAGGCGTGGAGAACGCTATGCTCAAAGTTGTTTCGCTCCTAGAGCGCAATTTGGTAGGGGAGGAGTGATGGTATGGGGAGCTATTTCTTTGGAATCCAGCACAGATCTTGTTTTGCTACGAGGAGGACACCTTACTGCCGACAGGTACATTAGAGATTGTTTGGAAGAACATGTGGTTCCTTTATAGGAGAAAATGTTCACCTAATGCAAGATAATGCTCGGCGCCATACAGCCAAAAAGACTAGGCAATACCTCAACGATGTTGGAATTCAAGTACTAGACTGGCCGCCAAGTAGTCCGGATCTCAACCCCATTGAGCACATGTGGGATACATTAGGAAGAAGGCTTAGGCAGAACTATGGAGAATTTCAAACTGTGGCTGCGTTGGAACAGGCGCTGGTAAACGAGTAGGAGCAAATACACCAAGACACAATAGCTGGTTTAATTGAGACTATGCCAAAGAGAATGAGAGCTGTTATTCAAGCCCAGGAAGGAAATAGTCGTTTTTGATAACAATTTCTAATTACCAATGATGTCACTGTAATTTTTCAAGGTAAATTGTTAATAGTTATGATTCCCATAGTTTTCTTACCAATGTTGTCACTGTAATTTTTTTTAATTAAATTGTTTATGGCTATGATTCGCATGTTTTCATCTTCAATAATTGAATTCTCATACGAAGACACATTATTCAGTAATCCAATGTTTCCTCAGGGTGTTCAGAAATTTAGAGCAAAATGCACTTTTTGGTCACACCCTGTATAACAACAAACATTTTAAATGTTCTGCAAGATCGGCAACCAATAATGAGGACAATGAAATGACCTACATCTTGACGAAAAAGTTAACGAAATTGATGCAAAGGTTAAAAAGTTATTTCAAATTCAATTTGAACAAAACTTTGTTTGTCCGATTGATTTTGCGTGGCAGTGTATATTATCTCATTCGATACAAAACACACAAAACTGAAAATGATCGTAATATAAATATTATAAATATTTATTTTATTTAAAAAAATCCATTATTCGAAAAAGGAGTTATTCGCTTGTCGGAAGCTGGGCAGTGAACGAATCTAATGAATGAATCCCTGGAAGAAGGATCTCTTAGATTTAGAATTACTTGGACCACCTTAGAGATCCTTCGATCTCCTTAGATAAAATCGTGAAACCTGCTGAAAAACTGATAGAACTGTGTCGCCTGGGCATGCGAAGTTATATAAATTGTCTTGTATCCCATTTGATTCCCTAGTATCTCTCTAGATTATCTCAGATTTCCTGGGATCATCAGAAACTTCTTGAGTTGCCTCAAATCTCAGATGACTTTTGATCTCCTACAACTGGGATAGGAAATTTCCTCCATGATCACCCCTCAAAGGGGAGAGGGTGTTGCAATCAAAACTCATAATCGCTCAAAAGGGCTTTCGACCGAAGTACTTGGTTAAAAGTGGTTTTGCCTGACTTGGGATCAAAACTCAAAATATACTGAGTGACAAAAAAAGGTAAACACCTATGTTAATTATTGCATGTATTTTTTACATATCGATTTATCTTGCCATGAACAACAAGTGATAAAATGATCAGGTGTTTGTGTTAAGTTTTTGAGATAACTGCGTGTATTGTTTGGTGATAAAGAAGCATTCAGTTTTCGTACATTTACGAATCCCGCTTCTGTCTGGGGATGCACGATGGTCGAGCAAGAGGGAGAAGGCGACGTGGTGAAAGACGTGACCCACAATTTGACAGAGAGCGTCACGATCATCGCACCGTGGGAGTTATGGTATGGGGTGTTATTGCTTATGGTAGCAGATCACCACTAATTTTTATCAGAGGCAATATGGCAGCCCGACGCTATATTCAGGAAGTAGTGGAGCCTCATCTTATTCCATACCTAAACACCACCCAAAACACGATTTTTCAACAAGACAATGCCAGACCGCATGTTGCCAGAGCATCGTTAGCCTTCATGGATCAACACTGCAGCAACCGTCCACCTTGTCCGCCATGATCGCCTGACCTATCTCCAACTGAACATGACTGGGGCATGATACGTCTCAAGCTCTTGAATTTGCAACACCCTCCACAGACCTTAGCAGCTCTTACTCATGACGTTGCAGTAGCCTGGAATGAGATACCCCAACAGGATATCGACCACCTTATCAACATGATGCCCAGGCGTGTCAATGAGTGTATAAGAAATCGTGGATCTTCAATACATTATTGAAACAGCTCCTGCAGTCAGTTGACGAATCTAGCTGAAAATTTAATCATTTTACTAGTAAGGAACACTGAACATATATGCCAAAAATTATTCAAATCGTTTAAACATACGTAGGCGTTTACCTTTTTTTGTCAATTAGTATATGTTCAGATAGTTTCTGAAAATTACCAGAATAATCATCAGAATTAATCTAACTATTTTTTTGGGTGAAAAGCTCAAGATTTTGTCCATATACGAGGGTGGTCAAAGAAGTACCCGGCCTGACCTAGAGATGGCGATAGTTGTTTGAAAAATATCATTGTATTAGAAAGTATGCAACCTATAAAGCATATGTGTCAAGTTTGAAGACGCCACGTTGTTTAGTATTTGTTTGGCAGCCATCAATACTTAACGTTTTCAGTGAATTTGTGAAAATGGAGAAAATTGGTCATCGTTATGTGGTACAATACTTTCGTTTCAAAAGCCTTAGCCCAACCAATATAAAAGCTGAACTGGATTCTACTCTGGGTGAGTGTGCTCCTTCGTTTACAACAGTAAAATATTGGGTAGCAGAGTTTAAACGGGGCCGCATGAGCTGCCAAGACGAGCATCGCAATGGTCGACCAAATGAGGTGACGACTCCAGAAATGGTGAAGAAAATTCACAAAGCGGTACTGAATGATCATCGACTGAAAGTGCGCCAGCTGGCAGACATAGTAGGCATTTCAAAAAGTGCAGTTCATCGCATATTATCTGAACATTTGGACATGAGAAAGCTGTGTGCAAGATGGGTGCCGCGATGGCTCACAATCGAGCAAAAACAGTGATGTGAAGATGTTTCAATTGAGTGTTTAGCGAAGTTTCACAGCAAAAAAGCAGAATTTCTGCATCGTTTCATAACCATGGATGAAACATGGGTCCATCACTTCACACCCGAGACAAAAGAACAATCAAAACAATCGACTCAAAAGGGACAACCGGCTCCAAAGTAGGCGAAGACCGTTTCATCTGCAGGCAAGGTTATGGCGTCGGTTTTTTGGGATGCGCGTGGGATAATTTTCATTGACTATCTTGAAAAAGGTAAAACTATCAACGGCGAGTATTATGCGAACTTATTGCAACGTTTGAGCGATGAAATCAAGCAAAAACGGCCGCATTTGGTTAAGAAGGAAGTGTTGTTTCATCAAGACAATGCACCAGCTGACAAATCCGTTATTGCAATGGCAAAAATTAACAAATCAAAGTTTGAATTGTTACCAGATTAGCCCACTCGGATTATTTTCTGTTTCCAAACTTGAAAATATGGATCAGTGGTCAAAGATTTTCCAACGATGAAGAAGTGATGTCGGCAGTTAATGGCTATTTTGAGGAGCAAGATAGTTCTTATTATAAAAAGGGTATCGAACTTATTGAACATTTCTGGGAAAACTGTATAGTGCTCAAAGGAGATGATGTTGAAAAATAAACACATTTTTTTACAAATTTTCTGTGTTTTCTTCGTTGGGTCGGGTACTTCTGGGACCACCCTCGTAAAAATTAACTATAAACTACACCTATAAACAGAGCTTAAGTATTTTTCGTAGGTAGAAACCATTTGATTTTTTAGTCTGTGGAGGATCGATCGCGTTTGTGGGTTTTCACATACTTTTATTTAACTTGACGTTTTGGCTGCAACATCTATATATGTACGCGCCAGATCGGCACAAAATCAAATAGATGCATTGCAGTATTGGAGCTAGTTGCTACAATAATCAGTTACCTGATATCAGTAGATAAGCATATGGAACACCTCCAGCGCTTGTATAAAGTGGTTGGTAGGAGGGGTCAAAGGTACCCTAGTTGCCAGGCTTTACATCCCCACCACTAATACATACCGTCGAAGGAATCTATTAATTTTCTAACTGCTAAGCGATATTGTATCGACAAATAAGGAGACGCCTCATTTGGTCTGATGGTTTCAGAGCCAAGTAAGTTCAATACTATGATACGGATAAAGGTCCGCGAAGACGTGACAGTGCCAAATGCGATACTAGCGACCCCTACGTCGGTAGCAGGAAACTGCATGCGCAACAGAATGCTGAGTTTTTCGGGAAACCCATATTCGCCTGGTTTTCCATTGCCCGTCTTCAATGAGTAGACGTATACCGCACTGATGATTGCCAGAAAGCATAAAGCAACATTGTCTTCTGGTGGTTATTGTCAGAGAGGTGGAAAGGAAAATGATCCTGCTCAGCATGGATGAAGATGTAATAAAAACTAATATTCGCATAACTTGTTCAGCTCATTGTTATTTTTCAGGACTTATCTGACAAATAAAAAGCTGCTCCATATCCCGAAGTCCGATTGTAAAACTAACCTGCTCATTGCTACCATATTACTTCACTTTCAGCTATTTTTTACATACCTTCCACAGTGACGCACTGAATATTAATACGAGTTCCGTGCATGGCCACGATAAACTATATTAGCTGCAATTTCGCAAACCGACCGCCCGCTGCAAATACGAAAGCGCTACCACTACAACTCTCATAAATTCGTATTAACAAATTGACGGGGTTGGAAACAGGATCGGCGAGGAGAAAGCAAAGCGCACCACAACAAAGCAACCACTAGTCCAGCCAGAGCTTTTCAGTAGTCGGTAAAAACCGCCGTCGAATTCCTACGGACTGAGACCATATCGCGGTTATAATAAATTGCACCCCTTTATGTTCGGTGGAAAATAGACGCCGACAGGCCGTCGGTCGGGGTGAATTTTCATACTGCCTCCAACGCCGACTTTGCGTGAAGTTTATGGGGCCTCATGGAAAAAATCAGTTAGAACGATCAAAAGCAATTGCAACGACGGCGCAATAAAGGACTTATAGGCTAAGAGCTGCATAGTTGCAGTACATAGTTCGCATAAAGTCTTAACCGGAAACGTTGAAGATTAGTTGTGTTTATTTTACATATAATCTCTCCTCACTTCAATTTGCTCAGTTTGTTGCACGTTTGTTTTACTGAAACTCAATTTGAATTAAATGAGATTTCTTTCACAGGTGACCGAGACATGAGATTTGACAGCCCCATTTCACTTGCAAAACGAACGCAACGAATATCTTATATCTATCAGTTCATGTCTGATTATTTGTCCGTCAAGTTTTACAAGTGCTTCAAGAGCTGAAACTAAACGTAGAACACAATTGAGAATGTGATTTACAAGTAAACCCTTCTTACATTTCGATCGGAAAATATCAATCTCAAATTCACTGACTACAAAAATAAGGGTAGCAAATACAGCATCCATTTAGCCTCATCCACTTGGCTCGAAATAACTTATTTAAGAGTTTTCTTGTTTCCTACCAAAGCCGTTCACTCAATCCGCCTCATTTCATGACTGAGAAAGTCCTTAAAAAGCACTTATGCCAGATATTTACAAAAAAAGTTTTCATATGGATAGTATAAAAATATGATTACAACAGCCACAACACCTATGTTGCACTATCATTTTTTTATTGGAAAAATATATTCCGCTGTCTGGTAATCAAATAAAAACGAGGGTTCTCGATTATTGAAGAAGGTTGAATGAAAGGCTATGCACCTTTTCACGATTTGGATATAAGTCATGTGACATGTCAATAATTAAGTATATTTTTCAATAAATTATGTATAAAAAATAGGATAATTATTTGCTTGAGTTACATGCCATTAAACATATTTTTTTCTAACACAATATGAATTAATAACAACTTTTTGGACAATTTCCATTATTATTGTTAATAAACTATGGCTATTCAACATTTTGACTTTTTGAAACACAATTTCTATATTCAGCTCAAAAAAGCTCTTTGAATTTGGTTTATTTGTCAATCACACAGCTTTAATTGTCTCGTGGAAAATTCCAAGTGTGTGACTTACGAGGTTTTTGAAGCAATGACTTCATTTTTTTTTTGCTTGTCCATCTGTTACACTACCTTAGACATACCGGAATTTATGCCCCGTACTTCCCAGGGAAAATATGTCGCCGTGAGCAAAAACTAACAAAAAACGGGAAATTTCCATTTATTACAAAATCAAGTAATCAAACCAGCTATCAAATGTTCATGACAGTTGCGTGAGACTCATTAAAAAATTCGATACTGTATTGAAGTTTGTTATTGAAATCTTGTCACACTTCCAACTAGAAAGTTTCTAGCTCTTAGGCTCGATTCGTTCAAGTTATATATCTATAGACACAGGGACATGTGAAGGTTTTCGGGAAATGATATTAAAGGATAACTCCTTACTGTGTCAAAAGGCAATCCCATCGATCTCTATTTTTCAACATGATATCTAGAGGACATCACCGATAATCCGTATGTCCATTTTTCATGAGAAAACTTTCTTGTCAGTACACTATTTTTATTGAGAACTACGAAAGGGTGATGATTTTTAATCAAGAATTGCTGTCAAGTAGACTGATTCCCGCGCAAATCCGGATGAATGGACCAGTTAACTTTTACACACTCGGGTATCTTTATTATTACATGGCTGTGAAAATGTATGTTCCTTGACATAAAACCGTAGATTAGAATAAGTATTAGTTTGTTGGCATGGATTATGGACTGATATGCACCATCTATAGTATCCGAGACAACTTTTATAAGTTCTGATATCTGTTCTGATAATGTTCGCTGGCCATGAAATCCCTTAAGGAGGTGATGAATGTTTGTTTGTTAATTTTTTGAGCTATGTACAAATCTTGTATAACTATGAAACTTTTCCGCCGTTGGCGTAGTAGCAATCTTGAATGACAATTCCATCAAAATCTGGCAGGCACCTTCAAAGTTTTGGTTGACCCAAGAATTAGCGAATAAACAAACCCACAAACAAACAGACTGACACAGACACACATCGACAGATAGATAGACAGACAGACTGGCGAGAATAAGTGATATGTTTTTTCGTGATGTACGTATCATATAACATAAAAAAAATAATATCTCACTTTCGAAATTGTTTGCGATTACAGAACTTGCTTACCAGTGGCGCGGGGAGTAAGAGCACCCTACACTCATTTGGATTTAACTAACCTTCTCGAGATATCAATAGTCTACCGCCCAGTGTCTGGCTCAAAACGATACATCCAAAGGAGAATATGCCTTGGATGAAGGTTGTAACCGAAATTTCACAATGCCACAACAAATAAGAGCTGATCATTTAGTAACATTCAAAATACCCCATATCGTCGAGTGCCTTATACTGCTTCGTGCTTGCTAACAATGCCTACGTTTTTGTGTGAAATAATTTGCACATAAAGCAATAATGATCGTTTTCGGTTTCAATCATAACGAACCGATGGGTATACCCAGAACATCCTGAGTACATTTCTAGTCAGGTGTTAATTGGATAGATCAGTTTGGTGTCAATATTTCTACAGTGCAAAATTAATACCAGGGGGCACTTAAACCAAAATGCGTTCTTAGAGTAAAACCTCGCATCTAAGAAACGAAAATGAACACTCATTTGCATTCATCAGTCATCAAAGGTTCGAGCTTATCTGCCCAGAAAACCTGTATTTCCATGATAAGTGGATAGTAGTTTCATAAAGATACATATCTCAAAAATAGTACCTCCATAAAAAAAGTTTTAAAGTTACCGCAATGATAAATTATCGAAAAGACTATTAACTATGGAGTATTTATTCATTGCAGAACATAAAAAGCGCACTTTTTACATCTAGGTCTATGCTTGCTAAATACGAAAACAATATTCGAATATCAGCCTTCTTCAACAAATTATTCTAGTAAGACTGTTCCAGTTACTTTACACCTAAAAATGATTTACACGTGCTGTTATATGAAATACCACTCATGTAATTGTAATTGCAATTTGTGCAACAGTTGGCAGTCAACATTTTCAGTCGGCTCTCCTATTACAAGCAACTACAAGAAAATTTTCAGCAAGCAAACAACAATGAGCGCGCGAGAATAATCACAAATTAAAATTAAAATCTCGCAGAGATCAAATTAAAATGTCACAAAAGTATATAAATTAATTGCTACAATGTATTTCTGACGCTACATTTCAATTCAGGAGTTGTACGAAATTGGCTGAGAGTATTTGAGGGATGGCAACTACAACGTAAGAAACGAATTTAATATCTCTGAAGAGACATTTCCTCTCGCCGTTCCTCTATTACGAAATGAACTGCGTTGCTAATAAATTCATTTTACTGTCACTTGGCATTTTCTTCTCCTAATTTTATTTCTCGGCTATCGATAAGAGCAGAAAGATAACACGGCGTCGAGACAGGGTTACAAAAAGGAAGTGCTCGGTGATTCTGTCAATTCAATTTGGGAAGAGCAAATCAATATCACAGTAAATTGAACGGGAATGGTTACTTTTGATTTCTTCGGAGCGGCGTCACCCCCAAAACTGTATTACGATGGAAAGAAATTACTTCCTGGCTGTGAGAAGTACAATGAACAAAGCGAATAAACGACACAATGTAGAGTGGTCTTCGAGGTATTTGAACCTCTGATAAAAGGCATCTGAACTTTCTTTTGTGTGATCAAAGAGCCTAGAGATATTCAATAAATTCTGTACAAAACATTTTTTGCACAAAGTGCCTTCTATTTATGCTGTCTTATTTCAATTATAACATTATACTCTGAATAGAGTACAGTTGTTCAGCTTCCGTTAGTTGTCCACCGAGGCCAAGCTACACCATGCTGAGAAGTTGCCAAGTATCACGAAATAGCTCTCCGTGGTTGGCGGTCTGTGGTCGGACGAACTACTAGAATTTTCTGAAAGGAGAATTGTTCATTACAAGGTCTGTCGCACGCAAGCTTCCTTCTTCACGATATTCTGGCCGAACGCGCCGAATACGCGACAGCAAACTCCTCATAACACCAAAATAAAACACAGTATTAACGGTTTGGTCCCGTGGAACGAATTTTTTGTGAATAATTGCCTTCGAATCGTAGAAACAAATCAACATTGTCTTCACTTTCGACTTTTCGGAACGGCTTTTTTTCAGATTTGGCTCGCTTGGGTGCTTCGTACTGAAAAGACCACGTTTCGCCACCAGTCAGAATGTTGTACAGAAAGTTTTTATCTCATTTGGCCTCTTTAATGCTGTTGAATTCGAAGGAATTTTTGGTAATCCGTGAGCTTGTGCGGAAAAAACCGTGAACGCACCTTTCTCATGCCCAAATTCTCGGTCAAAATGCTGTGGATTGAATCTTTAGACATATTTAATTCCATTTCTAAGTATCTCAATCAAAATTTTGGATCATTTTCGATAGATTCACGCACTTTTTCGACGGTTTCTGGCGTAAACACAAATTTTGGCTGGCCAACATGTTCGTCTCACGACCCTCTTTGAACCGTATAAACCACAGATGGACTCGGCTACGAGATAAACAATCATCACCATTCACTTGCTCAAGCTCTGATACTTTTCGGTAAATGTTTAACACATAACTTAATATTGGCTCTTCGTTCGATGCTCATTTTTCTACCTATTCTAAAAAGGTACTGTCACTTTGAGCGCGATAGCTCCGCGTGAAGTGATTCGATTGTCATGAAATTTTGACAGAGCATCAATGAAAGATGTACCTATCCAACGCTAGTCTCCGATAATAGATGGAGCTAGTTGTATCGGATATCTTTCAAAAGTCCTGTTTACTTTGCGACAGACCTTGTATATTGAAGCCAACAAGCAGAAGGAGGAAGGTCCAAATGCTTACATGGCAGTGGTTGTTGCCATCATATCGAAGAATTAATGCATATTTTCAGTTAGATTTGCTTGCCAGTGCTCACCAAAATGTCAACCCTATACATCAGCGTACATTATTTTGTAAAGGAAGCATATTCGGGTAGGCAATTGTACTAGGTTCTCTCGTTCAGCAGAGATATTACCTATGGTACAATGTGGATCATTCAGTTGTGCACTCCAATCTGAGGAAGAACTGGGGAGTTGTGGCTTGTCCGCAGAAGTCTTTCCTGCTCCAGAGATGTTTCTTTAAAATAAGGCCGGAGGGAGGGCACCAATGCCCATAATGAGCTCTGGTTGTGCTCAAACAAGACCGATGCAGCAGGTCGTGCTATTGAAGCGTTGTCTATTACCCAAGGACTGACCCAACTGGTGACGAGCCCTACTTTTTCCCCGGGGTTTCGTCACACGCCAGTAGTTAGCTGGATCTATTTCTGTCCATGCATTCTGTCCCTTACAAAACTGATGTCCTGTCTCCCTTGGGTAACTCCGACCACGACGCTGTGGAGGTTAGGTTTCGGTAGGCTATGGCAGCCGCAAAATTTGGCATTACAGACATGCAGACTAGGTGCTCAGGGATCTTTTTCTCTACCTTTCCTTGGAAAAATGCCTTGTTTCGCAGGCTCAGAGGCGGCGGCTGTCGTCAATTATCCACCTTGGGATGAAGGAACACATTCATCGTATAATGAAAGTCCCTCGTCCAACGGAAGATCAAGACACACAGAACCTTCTTGCAAGACTATACTGTAGAAAGTCAACAAACCGATGTCGAGTGCAGAAACAAATATACTGATGCGGTTCGCAATGCCAAAGACCAGCACAATGTAAAAATCGGGCACAGGGTCATGTCGCAGCGGTCTTTCTGGACGCTGGCCAAGCAGGTTAAAAGGAACTTCTTAAAGAGTAGCCTTCCACCGCTTACCTTGTCGCTCGGCATCAACAAAGCTTCTATTCCGGACTTGTTTCCTCCAGTTTCTTCACGTCTTTTACAGATATCTTGCGATTCCGGCACCTTCTCAGAAAATTGGAAATTTGCCCCAAAAAAAATCTAAGACCGACCTTTACAACTATAGGCCTATAGCTTTTTTTTTCTGTTATACATTATCCATCCTCGATGCTGTTCAGAGGAGGACTGTCCGATTGATCGATGACTCTTCTCTAACGGACAGTCTCGGAACCATTTCGCACAGACGCTACGCCAACGTGATTTGCTCCTTAGAGCTCTCCGTGATGCCGCAGCGCGGCCGCGAGATAGACCCGCTTGACTTCGGCCTCTCATCCTAGCCGTGTCGAACTTCCTACATCCAGAACTGGCCGATACGACAGCTCCGTTGTCCCTACTGTATCGAGATTCTGGAACAATACCTGAGGAGGCTTTTTCCAGTTCAATTAACCTTATGCAATTCAAAAATCGGATTAACGGAGTTGATATCTAGGCTTCTGCCTGTGCGGCTGCTTCAGTATGAAAATTAACCCGCATTCGAACATAACAATATTTCAGATCCGGCTTTTTCGGGGCGTTTGAAATAACTGCTTGTTTCAAGAAGATACGTTCGTCTCTTTTTCAGTCAATAAATATTTGCATATTCGTGTCAAAATACCTCCTTGCTGATCTGAACGCCGACAAAGCGAAACTAGTAACTTCTTGCAGAGTTCAAACATCAATTGCAAACGGATGTTGTTGTATTGTAGAAACAGAAACCTTACTGAATAAAGTGATCCGAAGCAGTGACATCCTCAAAAACCTTCATCGGAGTGGAAACCGCTACTGCTCTTTTTCTGTCCACCTCAATTACAGAGATCGGATGGTAGTGTGAATAACTGCATGCAGAGAGCTGTCTTGCGCAAAGCTGTGGATCATAGTGCAAGAAAGACCATTCGTGTCTACCAATAACAGTGTTGGAGCCCAAGCAGATCCCTGGGGACTCTCGCTTTGACATTGTGAGATGATGACAAAAACCCTTCAATTACAATAGATGCATTACACCAGAATACAAAAGCAGCCACCCTTCTGTAGACCTTACAACCGCGAGCTAGGAAATTTTTAGTGGATTTCCTAATTGATCGCTGGAGTTAGAAACTTTTATTCAACTTGGTAATCAAAGTCTGATGCCTTTAGCTGCACTTTTCTCTTTACCAGCTCATTCAAAATTGATGAGGAATAGTTGTTCAACAACATTGTTTTTAGCTTTGTGTCTGAACACTATTGGTCATCAATTCTTTCATCCTGATAAGCACATTTCTTATTCTTGGGTGCCCTATTAGCTGGAGTACTTTGAAATACCCTGATCATCGCCCAGCATTTATCGAAACACCAATCCTCCACACGTCGATTAATCATTTTGCCGTGACCTCAATCGACTTGCCTCGCCGTTTTGTTATCAACGTTGTAGGGCTTTTTCGGATACATCAAAAATATTCGTTTCTTTTAGAAAGCATTCAATTCAGTAATATAACAAGGGAAGAATGCTTACAAGCGGCACTGTTCCCAGATTACCTGAGGTGAATGACCTCTCGAGAGTTGCATGGATATAAATTCATAAGCAAGGAGTTTTCACTCTATACATGGCCCAGAAAAGGTAAAGGGCTATCTTAATGATCCATGCATTTTATCCACACTTTCAAGTCCCTGTTAAATTTGGCTCTCTCCTGCCAATATATCAACAGACTTTGTTTTTTTAATAATACCATCACTAATCGTCTATTTTTTCCGATACTTCATTAAGTCAAAACGTGACAGCAAATAACAGCGTACCAAGTGACATACAGACCTGACTGATATGTCAACGCCCGATCTGTAAACAGAGACGTAATTTGTTGTGGTATGTACGCTTGAGTAAAAACGATACAAGCACTCCTTATGATCAACAGAAATAGTCTAAGATGGAACCATTATTGAAGTTGTGGATGAAATAGAAAGCTTGGGAATAGCGTTACTTAGATACAAATTTATGTTTTGAGAATCATGTTATAAGGAATCTTAGAGTATGTTATTTTAAATGGAGATGCAAGAATTTATCGACAAATGATATTAAAACAAGACTTGTTAATTAGGGCCGTATCGACAGTCTTTCCTACAATTGTAGAACATCTTTATAGCCTCTAATTCTTACACGTCTAGATTACGGATTTACAGTTCATTACAATTTTCTAACTAGGGAAATATTGGCAGAAAATCCAAATTCTTTAAAATGTTGAATGAGATTTTGTCACAGCGGTATACTAAGACAAGATCACATTACTGGATATTTTATCAGAGAAAGCGTTTGAAAAATTCCAATTTTGCTACCTTAAAAATTCTTAAAATTTAAACCCTCTAGATATTTTTTTGGTGAATTAAATTATTGCTACGCAATAATAATTGTAACAGCATACCGTCTCAAACAACATCTGAATTTAAAAAAATATTATATTATATAATTATTCCAAATTTTTCGAAGCATAGTCTCTCTATTATTTTTAAAGTGAATTGAAAAAAAAATTCTATTGCAATTCATTGACGATACAACCAGCTACATGTAGGTACAAAGTTATGTATAGTTTAAGAATTTATAGATATGACCCTCATTACGTTAATAACGTTCACAGCTATAGTTTAGTAGGCTGAGGTGAAAAATGGCTTTGCGAACCCCCAGTCTTTTGGAGTATTATACAGGGTGTCCGCAAAGTTGGGGTTTTCCTTTCCGGACACAACTACGCTTGATATAACAAAGCTAATGTGTGGTGGAACGTGAGTGAACAAGTAAAAAAAAATAAATGAAAAAGTACTCTCTACTCTGGACGTGATAGAGGGATAGGACAGGACCGACTTCGGTTTGATTCAGGTTTGGTTGAGCTTGCGAACCCCAATATCTCGGCTCTCAAAGTATATGCTACTAAGAAAATCCGCTAATTATCTCAAGATTTACACGTCGTGTAAAGTAAAACTCCAACTTTGGGGACACCCTATATGTTTTGTATTTGTTATCTGTATGCCTACCCCAATAAACATTATTATTATCATTATATGCAAATTCAGGTATGTAAAAAATATGTTCAGCAGCGTTTTGGTCTAGTTCTGAAGAGTACAGACTCTAATACAAACATATCACTTGCCGTTCAAATAGATCACGGCCAGACGAACCGGACCGATCAAGCTTCTGTTTCTCATTCTAAGCGCGGCCGAGCTTTGCAAATCGAGAACAGGCCTTTATGGTCGATCTTTTGATTTCGGGAGATTGGCATTGATTAACGTATTCTACCTAAGGGTAGCCAACCCAAATGGTCAAGTAGAGTGATCTCGTATCACCCACGTCACATTTGCAATTTCTCAGGCATAGCAAATTGGAAATAAACGGTAAGCAAATAATGGGGTATGAGAGCTTGAAAAACATTAACGTTTTTATTGAAAACTTCTTGGAAATCTGACCTATAAATGGGAAATATTTTTGTCTTTTGCTCCACAGGACCGATTTTCAAAAATTGCATTATTCTCTTCCACAACCACATTCGTGCGAACATTTCTGAGATTACGCGATAAGGAGAACCAAAAGAAACGGACAGACCGACAAACACACAGATGAAAGTGAGTAGCACAGATTTTTTTCATATAGGCCTTACGAAACGTAAAAAAATAATGTCTGGAGTTCGAAACATAGTATCTTACTCGCTTAATACTTCGGGAGTTAAAGACGTGCAAGTAAAAAATATTACAAGTAACTTTTTTCTACCTCGTCGGGTGTATTGAAGCATTGAATGCTCGGTCCATTACTAAAACTCAGAAACCGAATCGAAGTGTTTTTCATGCGTACGCGATTCTGTATATCGTTATTAAATTTTTGGTTCGCCTCGCGTCGGGTAGTTGAAAGCTTTGTTGGTAACACAATAGCCGTTATCTCGTTATGCAAGTTAAACTTTATAAATGATAAAATTGTGTCAGGCCACGCGAAGAGAAAATCGATGCACATTGTTCGCCTACAGCATAAAGGAACTGGGACCTCACACAGTCGACGCACTTTATCTGGGAAAGGATCATTTGAAGTTCATTATACTTTTTTGTGCAGCCTACACTGGCTTTCACACATAATATTCCAGTAGCGATACACTCGAAAAGGCCTGACAATAAACGCTGCCTATTGATGTATTTAGCAAGTGGGGTCACTGGACACAGTGTATCAGGACTGGGTATCAGAAAATCCGGCTAACTAGGGTTGGGGTTAGGATTAGTAGATTATATGTGCGGCTATTTGTAATTGATGATAAAGCAGGGATAGAGAAATAGGGCTGCAGATAAACCAAAAGGATCAAGAGCAATGACATGAGTCATGAGTTTATATGGAATATGGAAATAGTGATTCAGCGTATGCTTGTAAGGCACATCATTGTATCTTAACTAACAAGAGGCAGCCAAAAACACACACGCGTTAAGTGATGCCCAAGTTTACACAAGAGGCAATTCGTTTTACCCTGTCGCAACTGCTGGGAAGAAGCTATCTATTAAAGCCAAGAAGTAACTTTTCGCCATCTAACCTTCTCACCCTATATATATATATAAACAACGTCTAGATAAAACCCGCATCCTTATTACTGCACTTCTTGCATTCAGATTGCGATTTTACAGTATTCTTAAACGTAGTAGTTATTACTGGCTTTTGCTTAGCTTGTGCCTGTAACAATTCTAGCACTTTGCTGACTCTTCCTTTCCCTTTCTTACTCGTGAACAGTAAACAATACTGTACATCGGAATCATTAATGATAGAATGTCCGTGAACATGCCTCATGCCTATAGTTGCCTAGGTAGACGGCTAAAAGTTATCTTTATACTAGATATCATATTTATTCCGTCACATCTTGCTCAAAAGGTACAGGCTATGCTTCGAGTCTGCAACCCACAAAGCACGTTATCGAAATGTGGGTTGCATAAGTTGAGGCAAATAACAGCAAAACGGCGACTGTTACACCATTCCTGCGTAGGTGGCGCTGATAACCACGTGTGGACTATTTGAACTTAATGCAAAAGTTACAAATCTCAACTTTTAGGTTGCGACTGTTTACGTAGTAACGATGCCAAACAGGAGTACTATAATGCTATAATATTGACCACGTTTTGGGCACTACTGCCCCGATTATCTGTAGATGATGCAGAGGAGGGCTATCTGTCCGTTTTCCTCAAATCTGCCATTTAGCAAAGGTGATCCGAATGTTAATGTCAACCTCAAATTGCATCACTCCGATTTAGTAAAAATTCATCTACGACAAATTTGAATCTGACAACAGTGCAGTTGTAGTATATAGCAACTTTTTAAGGAAATTACGCCTGCAACTACAAACTGAATTGAATTTGTTACACCAACCAAAGCAAACTGGGATTCAGTTCCAACAAACAACTTGCTATGTTCACTCTCGCAGTGATCGATTCTGGCAACAGATGGCACTGTGTGCTGCCTTATTTGGTTAGTATGCATTATTGTTCCTAGCGTCTTTAAAAATGCGCACTTAACTGCAGCATCTGCTCTTTCTACAATAAAATCGCTTAGGATCATTTATTCTTCACACCGGTTCCGTAAGTGCAATTGGAATCAATTTATCACGGCCGCTTGTGTGAAGGCACATTTGCCCCACAATTTCCCTGATGGCGGAGACCAAATGGCATTTTAATCTGATAAAACGGTAAAGAACGAGACTCTATTAAGGTGTCCAGAATGCAACAGGTGGTGCATCGGGCGCATACGGTATACGTAGATACAAAAGGATCTCTACTTTAGCCATAAATATTGTACCGTATCCGCTTCAAATTGATAGGTGTATGGCAGGAAATAATAGACCATTTTGCTTGTAAACTTTGATACTGGTCATTCAGGGCGCCATAGAATATATCTTGACATCCATTGTTATTCGTAAAAATAATGAAGTCCACATGTTTCTCTCGACTGCCCTTAACCTATTTAATATTGGACATATAATTCGGTAATCACTACCTTTTTTGTTTGTGTTCCAAAGAAACTCCGTCAATTACAAACATCTAGGTCTGAAGATGCTAAAACACAAGTAGGGTTTATACAGGGTGACTTCGAAGTTGAGTCATTTATTTTAACAGTGAGTAGATCTGATCAAAAGAAATGTTTTTTCCTTTATCATTTTTCTGGTAAAATTAAAGTAACAAAGTTATAGCCCTTTGGAAGTTTGAGTACCGCCCTGTCTCAATAATAATATTATGTGCTCGTGTTTGGCGACAACGGATATAATTCGCCTTATCGGTTCATCGCATCGGAAACAAAAAAGCGAAAGAATTTGGAACGATGTTTTTACAATTATTTCATTCAGTATTTCAGTTGTATACAGTCAGTGTCAGTCGGTAGTGGATAGTGGTGTCTGTTGCGTGGCTCAAACGAAATAAAAAATGGCACATGTTTATGCGGATCGGTTCCCCAATCGAGTGCAACCAACCCCTCGTGCCTTTGTTAATGTAGTACAACGGGTTCGTGAATCATTTGACTTAAGACCTCACATATGGACGGCATGCCGGTGCTCCAAGACCTCACGATCAAATACAGGTCCGCACTGAAATACTTGTCGGGAGGATACTTTATAAAACAAGGTAAAATTTTTTTTTTAATTTTTTTTTATTTTTACACACATATTTTGGTTTATCTTCCTTCTACAATCATTATCTGAAAATTAATGACTCAACTTCAAAGTCTCAAGTATATACTTTATGCTAAGTTATGTAGTGATCCTATTTACAGATACCAGGTGAGAAGGTCAGGTAATTATAGGACTAACTTCACTGCCAGACACCTCTCGTGGTCCAATAACTTCAGCCAGACACTTTAAAGCACCGAAAAAGCTACTGAACTACTCAATTTTGTCAGAGGGACATCACTACGTCTTCCGGATCATCCGCAGAGATCGTATTACCTGCGCCTACATGTAAAGTGCTGTCCTTCACAAAGCTGTGGAACGAATTTGTCGTCCAGGGAATGGTGTCATTATTGTGCAAATAAATGTTGGAGCCAAAAATCAATACATGAAGATACCCGCGTTGACACTGTAGAATACAGATGGAAACCCGGCAAGGTTTCGTAATATCAAAAGCTATTAGCATTTATGCTTTACCAAATCAACATACTTCACATTTGATATAAACAAGTCCCCAGTATATTTCTGGAGTCAGAAACCAGTCTAGTGTTAATCGGGGAATAATGCTCAAAATACTTTAGAATCGATTTTTCAGGGTACGACTCTGGGCTTTTTGAAAAATCATTTATTACAACATATACGGAAGTTATAAAGATTCAGATATGCGGAATAATTCACAGAAAGCAATTCCCGACCAGATAGAGTTGATTCAATAAAATATTGTTTTGAACACACCGGCATAATTTGAATGTCCTACTTATCATGGAGAAAAGGGAATACTATTTCCATTCTGTAGTAAAGCTATCATGCTATATCACGCACATATCACCAGCTGCTGGTGTGTGTCATATTGCCTCAACCCTAATAGCCTGGATGAAATTATTAAATCCGTGATCAAACCAATTTTTAATCGAGGATACTCAACAGCGATGAAATGGTATTTTGCTTAATTCCAGGCGATTCTGCAACCCAATTCACAGCAACATTTCAACCGCAGCAAGGATTAAATGGTATTTTAATAGCCTACTCGCTCAAGACCAAAGAGTGCTAATGTATTCAAACAGCAACAGGATTTGCCATTTATGCGGAGTTTTCAGGAAGTTAATTCATATACATTATCATATTCCAGAATCACGAATATACAATGAACTTTGTTTGATATCTACATATCTCTCCGCTGTTGGTAAAACTACAAATCTTACACCTTTAGCTAAATTTTGCTATGATTTTCGATAGGGGGAATTATGTGTATTTGACGTGGCCATATCTTAAAATTGAACATTTCATGAAATGATCGATCGTTTCTTGAAATGGTCGCAATTCATGAAATGTATGATTATCTATTGGTCAGATCATTATGCTCGTTGACGAGATCAATGATAACAAATCTAACGATATGTTCAACTAGGCCTGCGGTTACTTCTTGAAATGATCAAGCATGTTTGATCAAATCATAAAGCAGGAACAATAATTACAGATAAAGACGCTGGAAGCGCTTTGTTTACATTTCAACACGGCGGTCATTAATAACAAAGTTAATTTTCGGGGATAAAATTCTAACGGTTCGTTGCTAAATGAAAAAGAAAGTGAGATTAAAAGAGTGTAGGATAAAAAGGTACTCGAGTTCTCGAGTATTATGCGCAAATATCGATCAAAAGCCGTGGAGTTCGGAACGACTTTCACAGGTTAGTACTTCACTCTTAAATTTAACCGTGTACCAGCGAAAATATATAACGATATGGTCAAATTTATATAATACATTCAATGAAACATATACAGGGTGTTTCAGTTTATTGTTGCATAACTTTAAGATTCGATAGAACTTTTAAAATTAATGCATAAATTCTATATAAACATGGGTCGAAAAATGCGTGGCTTCCGAAATACACAGGGTGTTTAAATTTACTTTCTAAAATAGTTTTTTTTTAAATATTTCGAACAATATTTGATGTATAACAGTGAAAATTGGTGTACAAGGGTTTTTTGGTACGACAAAACGAACCATGGGCATATTTTTACTGTAGCCGCTAGAGGGCGCTCTCTACTGTACCTGCAGTGTATTAAAATGACCGAAAAAAATTTCTTAGTGCAATTTTTTGCTTTTTGAATAAAAGGAAAGGAAAAAGGATTTTTTATGCAGGAAAGTTCCTGCATAAAAAATCTCTCCTGTGAGTTTTCGTTATAGTTAGCCGTTTTTGAGATATTTCGATTATTAAGGTTCGATGCATTTTTCATTATTTATGGGAAAATAATATTTTTTTTTTTACATTTTCGATTTGGGCATTACAAGTAATTTAGATGATCGTTTAGATTGTGTTTTTAAACACAGCAATAATTCCTAACTCCAAATAAACACAAAAAAAACAGAATATTAATTTGTTTAATTTTTCAAAATTATTTTTAACAAATTAAACTAATTATTTACAACTAAAATGCTATTGGATAGATAGGACAAACATACAAAATCTAAAGTAGTTGCTCGAAATGTAAACCCAATTGTTCAATACACAAATCATATCTACGAATAATCGAACGTGGTATAACATTATTCAAATAAGGCCTTATTTCATCACATGCATTCCTGATTCTGTCTATTAGCATATCTCTTGTGGTTACGAGAGTCTGGTACACTTTCTCTTTTAGAAATCCCCACACAAAGAAATCTAATGGATTTAGGTCAGGGGATCGTGGAGGCGAGGCGACTGGTCCTCCACGGCCGATCCATCTTTCTGGATAATTTTCGTCCAGCCAGTTTCTAACTATTCTCGAATAATGAGCTGGACAACCATCAAGCTGGAACCAGGCCAATCTTCTTAAATCTAACATAACATCATCCCACATATTTGCATGTTCAGCCTTTAAAAATTCCAAGAAGGTCGCAGCATTTAACCTTGCAGGCAAAAGGTAGGCTCCAAATAGTCGATTACGGTAGATACCAATCCACACGTTCACACTAAATTCATGCTGAAAATTTCTTTCCCGAACTGCATGCGGATTTTCGTGCGACCAAATATGTTGATTATGAAAATTTACCACTCCACGTCTAGTGAAGCATGACTCATCGGTTCATAAAACGTTACTTAAAAACTCCCTATTATTATCAGTTCTATCAAGAATCCGCTGACAAAATGTGATTCTTCATTCTCCGTCCCCTGGCTGTAGTCCTTGCACAGGTTGCAAATGGTAAGGACGTCTATAGTCATTTCTAAGAACACGGTGAACATGGCTTGCTGAAATTCCCAAGGCACCAGAAACTCTCATAACACTTGTGGTCGGATCTCTATCAAACTCACGCAGAATCATACGGGTAAATCTGCGCTGAAGAACATTTATGTTTTGATCCAAAACCATTTTCAATTATTTGGCGATGCACTGTTACAAATACTGAGCGAGTTGGATGTCGTCGGTTTGGAAATCTTCGTGCGTATTCTCTGGCTGCTTCTGCTGCGTTTCCATTTACAAAGCCATACACAAAATGAATATCCACTAACTCTTGATTGAAGAATAAAAATGGCATATTTATAAAACTTACAAAAAAAACAGGTAAAAGAAACTAAATTTCGTGCATTCAACAATTGCAAAAAAACGTTTCAGGTTTCAACAGACAACAAAACTAACTGTCAACTACGACGTTAAACCTTATTCTGCTTTCAATTTCAAAAATATTTGCAGGCACAGCCTACTTCTAAAAATTATCGAGATACTGACTTTTTAACGTTATTTTATCATAAATAATTAAAAATGCATCGAACCTTAAAAATCGAAATATCTCAAAAACGGTTAACTATAACGAAAACTCACAAGAGAGCGTTTTTATGTTGAAAAGTGCGAAGAATCAACATTTTTATTCAAAAAGCAAAAAGTTGCACTAAGAAAAATTTTTCGGTCATTTTAATACACTATAGGTACAGTAGAGAGCGCCCTCTAGCGGCTACAGTAAAACTATGCCCATGGTTCGTTTTGTCGTACCAAAAAGCCCTTGTATACCAATTTTCACTGTTATACATCAAATATTGTTCGAAATATTTAAAAAAAACTATTTTATAAAGTAAATTTAAACACCCTGTATTTCGGAAGCCACGCATTTTTCGACCCATGTTTATATAGACTTTATGCATTAATTTTAAAAGTTCTATCGAATCTTAAAGTTATGCAACAATAAACTGAAACACCCTGTATATATTCATAAGTAATATCATAAGGGCATCTGATTTTTTCGAACAAGAATTCTGAATACACATAGCTTACAAAATTTATTGACAATAAAATCAGAAAAATTGTTTAGCATCGTTTTCTGGTGTCCTAGGAGAGACCATAATTACTTGTTATCAAAGGTATTGTAATTTTTGGTGACAACAACTGTCAAGCTTCGCCACGGGTAAAGTCGAAAGAACTGCTAACAGGTGCTGTCATACAATTTTTTCATCTAGAAGCCATTTGTAATTCAAAATTGCGCGTTTGTGATTGGTAGAAATTAAGACGAGAGAAATAGTCTACTAAATACAACTTTAAGTCTCAATAGGCAGCGCCAGTTGTCGCGACATTTGGATGTTGCTAGCAGGCACTTTGTAGTATAACATTATGGTTGAACTTTGGATATACTGTTCCACATTTTCGTTAATCTGCTAAAAAGTGTAGCAAAACCATTATGAAGCATGATCAAATTGCGTCAACCATTACCAAGCATACGTCAGTGAGAAAATGGATTGAGCTTTTGTGTTACTAAGGAACATTCAGCTTGGCTTTCTCTGAATAGCATCAAATAAAGTTTCTTTCACGGTTTTTAGCGATTACGCCATAACCGTCAAACGGGATAAGTAAACAGGACTGACTTAGTGTACCTTGTGCGGAACCTTCCCTAATGGGAATTGCACGCTGCGCAATATTCGCTCTTGCATACACACGTGAAATGGATGATAGAGGCACTGGCTCTAAGATCGTCTAAAAACTAATTGCGTTATTTGATCCAGTGTCAGTAATAATTCAAACGTTGACTAAACATCGCATTAGACAATTTAAAATAAATTTATATTTATGAACCAAATGAATACATAAATATGAAAAGAAATTGCGGCAGGTGTTTCCCGATGATCGGTCCGGGGGCATTTTTTTACTATATGCGAATGATCTCAACAAATGTCTGTCGAATGCAGTTTTAAGTAAGTTATAAAATCATATCATATGCGGATGATACTAACACCTTATTCTCCAGCTCTTGTAATATCGATTCTCTTTCATAATAGTGAAACAGTATCCACAGCCGCTCAAAAATGGTCGGTAAATAATGGCCTTATATTAAATACAGATAAGACCCAATTAGTGAAATTTTGACTAAGAATAACCGGCATTTCAGTATTTTTAATAACGTTTCAACAATTGAAATATCTCTTTCTATTAAGTTGTTGATTGACTTCTAGAATCGTTGAAAATCTTGATTGGCGGGAATTTTGCAGGGATTCTTTTCCATCCTTGATACTTATAACAGTAACCTGCATTTACATTTATGAATTATCAATATTTGTATATAAAAATAAATTGAACCTGTTCAATCACAGAAAACACGATTATCAAACTTGGTTTGCTCATGTCCCGTCAACATCGTACTGCAGCAGATCAGAAATATTTGTGTTATATGGGTTGTGAAATATTCAATAATTTAAAAGACGATATTTAAAGAGCAAATTAAGTTGTTGAAATCATGTCTAACAGATAAGAATTGTTATAGCTTAGAAGAATTATTTACATGCAGTTTATCAATCTGCATTGTATTGTTTTTGTTCAACTTTTTCCTTTTGACTTTTCATTTGTTATAGTCTGTGGATAAATAACAATGAAAAACATGTATTATTATTATTAATACGATAGCAAAAGATATAGGTACCCGTCATATATTTCCCGCTTAATACCTTCTATTATTCCAACAGAAATATGATAGATACGGAATAACATAACTTCGTTAAATAGAGAGCTGAAAGTTACAGCAACAAAACGAAATACAAAATAAGTATACGTAGCTGCATCAAGCAAACACCATCTGTCTGATAGTTAAAAAGTAACTTGGTGTTTTTCGCTCAACACCTCCTCGAATTCATTCAATTTAAAGTTTTCTGTTGTATTTTCCGCACAGAGAATTATATAAACGATTTTGAATTCCAAGTTTCTTTCGTTAGTCAGAAAGTTCCAGCAATACATTCATTTGTTTGACAGGATAATTAAACAGCTCCAACTACAGATAAAGCTGCGAATTAGAATTTTAATTTTCTCTCAACTTCATCAGAGTCACACAGCTCGCAATGAACCGTCAGTTTGGTTCAGTGAGGTCGAGTTGGTATCTAGATTTGATGTATCGACAACAAAAATATTTATCAGCTATTTTTTATACCAAAGGAGTCGCGGCAGAAGCCTAAATATCAAGGCACCGCGGCTGCTATATGAGGATCTTAGAGACACTACGTCTATTCGATTTTTGAACTGCCTAAGGTTAGTAGAACTGCAAAAAGCCTCCTCAATTGGACTGTTCGACGATCTCGTACCCTAGGGACAACTGAGCGATCGTATCGGCCAGGAGAGATTAGCTGTGGAAGAGAGCTTTGTCGCCAACGGCAATGTCATTGCGAAAGGGTCCCGAGACTATCCGTTAGAGAAGAATCATCGAGCTTAGAGATAATGTAGGCGGGGCAGCAGCACCCCAAACACGTGAGCAGTACTCGAGGCTGGTTCTTATCTGAGCCTAGTACAGACTGAGGAGGTTATGTGGAGAAATGATTTCTTAGCCACAAACAGATAACCTATCTTTTCCCAGCAGCTACTGCTATTGACGACATGTGTTGGTGCCAGATGAAGACCTCGGAATGAACGGCGATAGAACTCGGTCATCCGCTTCTCGTTAGTCAAGGTACAATACTGTGTTTCTCTCGTCGGAGAGAACGTCCCGCCATTTCACCGGCAAAGATCAGCTTGATCCTCTCAATTCCTGCATATACAGCAAAGTTATAACGAGTTTCAATAATTATTTGTCTAAGAAAGGAATAAAAAAATATTGGAGTATTATGAGTACGATATGTACGAGTATATGTAACACTTTAAACTTGTCCTGTGGTTTTCACGCTGATAACCCTCCATGTCGTCAAGCATAACATATGTATGTAGTTTCATTTAGCGGCCAGACAAACATAAGACGATTATGATAAGTATATGTTACAGTCAATAACGATAATCCGAGCATTGACACAAACAGAAGCACTGACATTTGAGTTAATTGTTAGACAATATTACTGTCAAAACTGTTATGGAATTTTGATAAAGTGTGCCGTCAGTTTGCTTTAGGCTTTATGTCATTTTAGACACTAAGCCCGATAACAAGACCAGAAATATAACGCCCATGCTGCAAAGGTCAAACATACAAATACTTTGACGTGTTTTGTCCTTTTTAAACTTTGTTGCTACCATTATCGTTAGCCTTCACTATGAATGCGCGTTGTCACAAACCACTCGCAGTTTGTAATTTTGGTGTTTAGCTTATTCCTTTAAAAAAGTAATGATATCAAAAATTCTAATCAGCGGTTTGTTCGTACACTGGTCGATAACTTGTCGGTGACAGTGTCTTGGATACGGCCTTGTAAATTCTGCCTATACAGCATAGCAGAATGAATAAATATGACGGGATCTTGAACACGATCACTGACAGGTTGGTAACAGCTGTACGAAGAGCGCCCTTATCGTCATTGATTAGTAGTCCATGAGGCAATGCCTCCATAGAAGTACGAGAAAAAAACAAACGTTCAAACTTAAAAGTAAACATGTTTCATCTGTTCCTCATAAGAATATACTAACATTACCCAGCCCTTGTTGGCCATTAACGTCAATGGCCCGGTAACAACGCTTCAATGAAGTGGACATATATCAGAGGAGAAATTGGACTAAAATCGAGACAGATAAAAGTACTTCAGACCTCATGCTAGATGGTACTATCACCAGCTGGATATACTTATCATGTCATGTTATGTGCATGTCCTGCTTTTGCATTTCATACGTGCTTGGCAAATTGACACTTCAGCACTTCAAATGAGCCTCAAATTTTGAACTTCGTTTGACCTTGCGATACAAGTAGTACTTTTGGCTAAGGTGCTATATTACTCTCATATGAGATCCAAAGATAATGAATAAATTATGTTCAGAATATTTCAGACATTTAAATATTGCTTCATCAAAGAATGCAGTCATCCGACAATACTAATGTCAAAAACATGATTCGATATAATCTAATGATAGGGAGCAGCTAGTCAGACAATCACAAACTCAACAATTTGGCAATGGAATTTTACGCTTCGTTTGTGAGAGATATTTTTCTGAAGATGAGGTAGAATTATTGAAAAGTATTCTTCCATCCCGCCCATGAATTTTGTATTTGCATCCTATTTATACCATATTTGCTTCAAATCATAAAATACACTTTTGATAAGCAACTAAAATATTTACTTGTTTAGTTCCTTTAAAAATAGTCAGAACTCCGGACGTCCATATAGCACCTCACAAGAGATGGCGCCAGTGCCTCAAGCCACTGGCCCTTTGTTCTTATTTGAGTGTTATGTGGACATTCACGTCAATGCCCCGTCATTAACATCATTGCAAGTTATGTACTTTGGCTCACTCTATACAATATAATTATTATATTGCATCATCTTGGCGTTATCTTGTATCCTTCTATTACCGTTGTTAGGAAACTTAGAATTATCTCATACATGCAACCTGATACGTCCTCCATGCTTCTTAAGAATTAGCTTATATGTGTATTCTTATTATCCGACTTTATAAAAACCGTTGTTCCTTTTGTTTGGCAATCAGATAGCTATCAACTATTGTAGTGGTAGTTAGATTCATCAGCGGGAAATAAAAGTTATTTTTTTTAAAACCCTCGTTCGCCCCTGGCAAACATAATTTCCACATTATATTTGTACCCATACTCTATTCAGCTCAATAAACTCATGGTCAAAGACGTTAAAGTAAGGTCTCCTAGCACCACCCTACTGCAAATTGTTTAATTTTAGTGTGAACGTTGAATTTGTTTGAATGACATACCTGTATAAACCAACAAACACTTGCAAAGATGTGACAAGGTCACCTAAGGACTAATTTTAGTCCATGGAAAAATTGGGATGTTTTAAAAGCTTTTTGTCTGCCTGGAAGTCTAGAATGTTGCAGAAGTGGAAAAGGATGACCTTTTATCTAATACCCATTGTTCGCTGCAGCTGCCATCCGTACATCGCAACTGTCGGACGCATTAGTCTCTTGGAGTGATTAAATAAAACAAATTAGTTCATTAGTTTGGAGTAGCCAAACAGAGTCCTTTGGGTGCAAGCGAATGCAAACAAGCTGGACACTGCCATAGGCGTCGTTGAAGTCCAGCAGTAGAAAAGCTCATACGAACATAAATTTTAGCTCCACACATAAAATCGTATCCTTTCTTATTTTAAGCATATACTCTGCACTTTTAAGGCTTTCAGTGTCGAATAAAACCCATGGAACAGCAAGAAGATATAATATCGACCATGTAATAGACTATGTGACTTATGGCCTATAAAGCGAAATAGATAATAGATCAATTTGTATTTACTAGAGTACACACGCAAACAAAACCTCATAATCCAACTATTTTCTGAAAGGGCCAAGTGAGCAAGCTGAAACTTCGGTCGATAAAATTGATGCATGAATACTGACGTGAAAGTGACATCTAAAAACTTTGTAACCTGGTCGTATAAAGTCAGTCTTTGAAAATGACGGTACGTTAAATTGTTTATAACTCGACAACTAGCATCATCCTTTTCTTCGGAAAATCTACCTCAATATGTAACCAAATACAGAAGATTACGTTAATAAAATTGACAGAGTATGTCAATTCTTTTAAACAGATTGTCTACTATAACGCAGAAAAGGAAAAGATTTATATAACAAATGTTCGCGTTTTGATAATTAGCTTTTGAATTATGCAATTGATTGTACAAACAACACGCTGTACAGGAATGAAGAAATACAAAAATAAATAAGTCGTCACCCTGGAATATATTGAACTTGGAGGCCACCGCGGTGGCCGAAAAGTCGTATAATAAACAAAAATTAAAACAGATATGTGGTTTGATTCTTCCAGACAATGGAGTCCTATGAACTTGAAAACCGCAGGATAAGTTTCAGGAGTTAGGTACAGTATCACATGGCCCCCATTAAAATAACATTCCAATATGGCATCCATCTGCCACCCTGAAATATTCTGCTATCACTTTACGTTAGAATATATAGTATTGTTGCAACAATTTCAGTTAGTTAACTTGACCTTTTCAAAAAGGAATTGGAGACCTTTTTAAAAAATGCTGTATAAATCAATTTAAAAAATGATCATTTATTGTGCAATCATAGGATTCCAGAAAAATGCAGTCTAAACGTCGATTGTAAACACCGCTGACGTAAACATGGTAATAAAGCAATAATTACATGTTTCATCTCTAACCAACCTGAAGTACAAACAGATACTCCTGTATTTGCTTTCCAGATGCATTTATCAGTTACTCATTATAACATTGTTGAATGCCGTCTGCCTGATATACGTATGTCAGTTGTTTGATGAATATTTACATTGAAAATTTCAGATGTGGAGGCAATCAATAAGGCGATGCCTTTGTCTCCCTGCATAGAATTTTCATATTAAATACATACGTAGAAGTTCTAAAATGTTGCTTGCTCTTCCTTTTGCGTAGACGGGAATGCATCACTTTGTCTTCAATTCAACAGACTTCCGAAGACAATATATTTAATATGGTCTGTATATATTGTTATACAACAGTCTTTCTCAAAGTGGACGATAACCTACGGATCGAACAGTAAGGAGTCTAGTTGGCATTGAACGTCAGTTCAACATTTCCGACCATGTTCATATGTTGCTGACAGTGTCAGATTACGGAATTATTAAAATCCTACCGCGACGCGTTCACTTTCGTCAGTCATTCTTGCCTGAGTTTGTAGCCCTTTTGAAGATAAATTTTGACAAGGGTATGTATTCTATTCATTGCAGGCAAGATTGCCGATATAGCCGACATATAACTGATATAGCCAGGCCATATACTGCAATATGGTCATGATGGCGTGGCTATAGTTGCCAGAGTTATAGTCATATTGCGGAAATCAACATTGCGAATGTTTTTTGTTGCAATGCATGAACTCAAAAATATTTCAGCAGGACGCGATTCAACGGATTCCATGTAAACAACTTCAGCGTAAATAAAACCGTGGTATTCAAACGTAATGAATAAATTTAACTTACCCCATTTGAAGCAATGGAAGAAATGTGTGGTATATTTCTTTATCTTATTGGATTTGATTTGTGTTGACCTAGGATTATCGGAATCGAATATCCATACAAATATTATACAATAAATATAATTAACTCCAACTTAAAATTTCAACTCTGATTTGAACCATTACAACAGTTGCCCGCCTATAGCGAGGGAGTCATAATTGTGTAGCAAATATTCAAGATAATTGGCTGTTAAATGAACGCCCTGTCAATTATTCCTATAATCGCTGCAATGCCGTTTTAGTTTTCATTCACATTTGCGTTTACAATTTCAATGCTCGACCATTGATTACAGCTGCATGATTAGGGTTTTCGAATCCAGATATCCGGGTCGGGTATACCCAGGTTTTCAATAATTTTGGGACATCGGAACTACTGGATGAAAGACCCGGGTACCCGGAAAGCAATGAAAAATTTTATTTCCTACGGAATACACTAATAACGCTTCAAGAAAATGACGTAGCAAATGCATTTAAAAAGAATAGTGGCTAAGGCCCGTATCGTCAGTCGTCCCTGCAATTGTAGGGCGCCTTTATGGCCTGCTTGATTGTCATAGTTTTCTGCTTCTCCGTGTCAGAACTCTATTTTGAGGTTATGTCACAAACATCTATTTGCATCAAATTGTGCTTGCTTTTGAGTTATATCATGTTTTATCAGCCTGAGATTTCCTACAATTTAAGAAGAAAACATATCTTCACAATAGGAGAGCGCTGACGCTGACACGGGACAAGTGTAATCTAGAAATTTTTGAAGGAGAGAAAGGAGGATGACAATCAAGGAGGCCGTAAACGAGCCCTCAATTGTAGGGACGACTGGCGATACGGGCCCAAAAGTCAGGAAGCTAGATCTCGATACTTCAAAGTTCCTTTTTTGTGTTCTGCAATACCTAGACAATCCCCAACATCTTTTTCTTCTGTTTTCTAACTCATCTTATCTCTCCTGCTACTAACCTCCCTGTTTACTTCCTCATTAAAAACTTTCTTTAACTATTATATATTTCAAAATTAATAACTTTGATCTCTTATTCGAGTCATAAGTTTAATCATTGCCTTCCATCCTTACCTTACCAGGAGTCAATAACCGACTAAGTTGCAGAGATATATTTGTCAGATCTGGAATAATGACACTTTCATGGCACGTGTATCTATGAGCTTCTAATGTACGTGAAGTCAAACTATGGATCATTCACGGCATTGAACAGTCATGGATCTACGTGACGAGGAAGCCTTAATCACTATTAAAAAAAACAATTTTAATTCTAAAATGCTACTTATTCAGTAAATACATATCTCAGTGGTTCCAATATACATATGTGATAATGTTGAAACATTAATAATTATTATTTTGTCCTTTTCAAGCTGCTTCTGACACACTTTATTTTATTCATTTTATGTATGTTCCAGTTATGCGATTGGTTACCGTGTAATCACGAATTTAATATCATTGGATGACCACTAAATAAAAATCTATCATTATAAATGTTCAAGTGCCATTCTTTTATACATAATACATCGTCACTATATTTATTCCATGTACTTTTTCTTGTTGAACACGAATCTGAAGTCAGACGCATAAAAACAAAGAAAAAAATAAAAAACCTTTCACTTTTTCTGATAGAACACGAAGTCAAAATTGAGGATCGCTGGACAAATATGAAAGTAATTTAGACATCAAATATACAATTTTGCTGTATCTTAAATGAATATCCACCAAAAATACGAAAATCTGTGATAATGCGTAAGTTACTTTCATATTTGTTTTGGACTCTCAACTCTGACTTCAGATTTGTGTTCAGTGTGAATTATAGATGGGAAAAATATAGGGGAGCCGCCAGCACACACTTTTTGTAGGCCTGTGTTATAAGTGCTTTCGTTGCATGTTAATTCATTTCTATTAATCATGTCTGGTTTCTGGATGACCAAGCCGACAGAATAACAAACTGACTGACGTACTTTGACACAAAAGCAAAGGTCCTACGTGGGTCCTACGGACCGCCTTGACATACAATGACGAATATACTGTTAATTCATCTCATTGCTCCATTATACAGAAGTTTAGTTACATTTTCACCCGTCTTTATTAGGATTTTGCATATAGGATTTTTTCAAGTGTTCATATAATGAGTTTCCCAGTTATGTGTTCTATAAATACGGGTTCAAAATACCCTTAGGGTGGATTTCATCAAGGTTGTCAAATTAACAGTCCGTTATTCTCCACCTATAGGGTAACAGTCCGTCAAATACAGCGAATGAGCTTCAACATCCAATCAACAAATTTTACTCGTAGCAACCAATATCTATGAAATGTTGAAAACAAAATATTGGCAAAGTATGAGATGCTGGTCCTTGAAACATCACCAACTTATTGAATATTAAGAAATTATATATAATTCAGTAAAAATTTAAAGAAATGTTTGATTTTTGAATAAAATTCATGTTTTAATTACTATTTTTGATATTTTCTTCAATTGATATGCGATTTTCCTGATTTAACATCACCTCCCGTGTTTTTTTTCCTATAACCCTCCTGCAGATAGCCATTAAACACCTACTTGATGACAGACTCTACCAAAGATTTCATAGATATTTCTCGATGATAAACATTCATTCATTTACTTGCCGTTCATCAGAACCATTATAGCACCTTAGATTGATATTCCCACAAAACCATTCAGGTTTTTTGATATCCATACAACCATAAAGTTGAATATTTTTTATTTTTCAGGAACTGAACAAACATCCACACTATATTTACAGCGATTAAGAAATACCCAAATATATGTCGTCCTTTTAGCTTTCTACCAGCAAACCTAAATCCTGCAAAAAACTAGAAATTTGAAATATTTTTCTTTTTTCACGAGTATACATTCTAGACATTATTAGAATAACAGCTGATTATTACATTTCAAAACTCCCATGCGTGGGATCCGTCAACCCTTGATCCCAGTCACAAAACATATACACTGAAGAAGGTTTAATTCCATGCTATTCAATGACAGCACGATGACTTGTGTGGTTGTCAGCCGCCATTTTTTGAGGGTGCGACATAGTTGCCAGATTATACTCTCTCGTTTCACCTTCCTGGTCCCAGTGGAGTACGCTCTTCCAATTGTTTAAATATACCCTACTATGCTTTATAATAATAATAATAATAATAATAGTAATAATAATTTTTATTGGAATGTATATACATAAAAATATAAAAACGACAACATTCCAAAAGGAAAGAGGATTGGCAGGGCCATTTTTCACCTCCCCCTAAAAAGTTAACTTCATGAGCGTTTTTTAACATCAACAGAATTCACAACATATATTATGCACAACAGTGTATATAATACGATATAGTCTGAGTGTTAATGGAGGGTAGTGTAGCAAGCGCCATAAATTTAATTTGTGGATTCAAATCTTTGCATCTGTAGTAGCACTTTTTCCATCTCATTTCTGAAGTTTTGGATGGAAGGTGCTTCAAAAAGTTCTAATAGTAGATATGGTGCCGTGTAAGTAAAACATTTTTTGAATTTAGATGTTGTATGAACTGGAATATTGAAGTATTCATTGTTGCGTAAGGAAACTTTACGGAGTGAACATCTCTTCTCTAAAGCAATAAACAGATATCTGGGTAATTTATATTTTAAAACTTTATATAGTAGAGTTCCATACTGAAGTAATACACGATACTTGAATTTTAAAAGATTTTCTCTCACATAATATCCAGTAATATGATCTTGTATATGTATATCTTTGAAACAGAATCTCATGCAGCAGTTTTGTAATACTTGAATTTTGTGCTTCATTTCTTCCGTTAGAAAATTATAATATACTGTAGCGCCATAGTCTAGGTGAGTGAGGATTAGTGCATTGGTAAGCCTTAATTTTATATCGCTGGTTAAAACATGTTTGTATCTCCAAAGTGACTTGTATTTACAATAGCATACTCGAAGCTTATTAATGACATGGTTCTCAAAACTTGAATTTGTGTCCAACAAAATGCCTAAATTCTTAGTCTCCTCTACAATTTCAACAGATGTATCACCTAAAACAATGGCTGTACTCATCAACCCTTTAAATTTTGAAATATTTAACCTAGAACCAATGCAGCAAGCTTTAGTTTTTGTGGGATTCAGTTTCAAACAATAATTTTTGGAATAGTTTGCAATCATTTCTAGATTTACATTTAACTCTTTAATCAATAAATTAACTTCATTTGGCTTGCAAGCTTTATACATTTGTACATCAACAGCATATAGATGTATATTCCAATCATGTGATATAAAATTTAATAAATCAGATGTATAGAATGTAAATAGTAATGGACCTAATACACTTCCTTGCGGAACACCAGAAACTACATTTTGTAAAGTGGAAATTTTGTTAAATATCTTTGTGCATTGGGATCTGCCAGTCAGGTAGTTGTTGAACCACAGTAAGGCATTATATTATATATATTTTTCCCAAAATCGTTGCACAACCCTTGGAAAATGAAACTTAAAATTATTTCCATGAGGGCCCAAAATAGCTGCGTCGGTACCTCGGGTTATACATCTTGACAGTAGGGATGTTCGATACGATCCTATATTTAGAAGTATCGATACTTTTGCTTCCCATACCCGATGTTTTGGATCGATATTTTTATATACGACACTTGGATGTATCGATACATTTCACCAGTATCATCATCTTTCAATGCGGACTGTGTCAGAAAGAGTGACTAACTTCAGACTACTTTTCTTCTTTGTTTCCTTCCGCTGGATATCTACAACTTTATTCCAATATTTTAGAGTATCGATTCTTCTTAAAAGGATAAGAATTGATACATAACGATACTTTTCTTGGATCTAAACATCCCTAATTTTGACAGCTTGTCGTTCTTGTCAACTGCGCTGCAGGGTGCGGTGTTGCCTCTACTATCTTACATTATGCTAAAATCTTATGACAAATAAAAGCTTCAAATGAAATATTGATAAATATGAACGGATATGCATAGAATTTAGAATATAAATTCATATTGCAAATTTCAGATTGTCTATGCATGGACTTGATCGGTAGTTTTTCGGTATTTTTACCGAAAAGAGAATATTTACGGATAACATCATTCTCCACGATTTTACAAAATAATTTACATATTTCTATACTTGCCGAAAAAGAGCTGAAACCAAAAATAAAGCTAAAAGTTAATTTTATGGAGTATTCATAGTTTTATGCCTGATATCAATCATACTCGTACATATGCATACACACTCAGGCAGTCGGGCACATGAGAGGCGTAGATTTGGGTTGCCTATGATTACGAACGCACATCCTCATCCCTTACTCCGCTTGCCCTGAATTGATTTTTGTGCATACAAAAGGTACAGACTGGTTGGTAGATTACCTTCATTACCTCATCACCGGACAAGCTCTAAAGAAACCGAAACCTGTCTGTTTTCAAAATAAATATTTAATTAAAATGAGAGGTGAGTTTAGGTGTAAAACAGAAAAATATTCACAAAGTACTCTGAAAGAGCGCTCAGTATGCACATTGTAGAAGCTGTAATATAGAGCTATGTCCTAAAAAAAGGGGGGCGCGCCCAATACAATAACAGACGTTTTTCATGACTCAAAGGTCCTTGATCTACCACCTATCTTGCGACGGCATTTACCTTATACCGAACTCAACGACACTATTTACAGATTCCGTTTTTTTCCGGTTCGGCAACACTGCACATCACTTTAAAAGCAATTGATATCCCAGACGTGTTATAATAATAGAAATAATAAGAAAATATAACAATATTTGGAGATATATTTTCATAAATGGGTCTTTGTGATTCTGACTTATAATAACTAGACTCTAGACGATGAATAATAGGTGGATGAGGATACTTTTACAAATATCGATGTTTTACGACCCAGAAATGCAGAATGTGCTGTTTGTTTACATTTGGTGTGGATTTCTAGATCATAAATTGGCAAAAATTGTTTTTGATGTAACAAAAAGATGATGAACCAGTTGGAATACGTTTTATATCCTTTTTTTGCAAAATAACAAAAATCGGTACATTTCTACACATACGTAATATGTATAACACCCTGTACGTAATATACAGACAAAACTAGATTGCCATGCATGAACAGTCGACAAAAACAGTGAAACATCCTACCAAATATAATAGCTAGAAAATCGACCTATTATTTGCCGCATTCCCATTGGTCAGATTTGAATAACTGATCGTCTTTTCTGAAATGATAAAAATTTGAAATTCTATGAAAGTTATCCTAATTCTAAATCACAAAGACATAATATTACATCTATATTTATGAGGCAACCGTTTTTTCACGACTTCATTCAACATTTCAATAGAAATCACTGATATTCAGAGAGCTTTGACACCTTCTGTCAAATTGCATTTGGATGAGGTCTTTTCCTATTAGTCCAACTGACCGTCAAATATTTATGTTGGTGAAATTGGCCCTTGATATGACAATAACATCGCCTTTCCAGTATTATTTTGTGAAGATGACGTTTATTTTGCACGAATATACATTTGAATGAGCGAAACTCGTGGATAATATAATGTTTTATTTATAATTCAAGATTCAGGGGCTACCCTAGTAATTAAAAACACCCAATAGCTGGGTACGAAACCGTGTGCATCATTCTGGATATATAAATTCCTAAAATTTCAACTACCAAAATAGCACTATTATGAGGTTCCGGGTCTTTCCATCAAAATTACAACTAAGTTGTCATTATTAGTGATATATGTATTCGGATAATAAAAGAATTCTTATTAAGCTACGGTTCCACCTTTTCTCATATAATCACAAAGATCAGAGCATGACAGGATGTCCCACATACCACGTTTGAAACTAACTGTTTTATTATTTAGTTCATGTTTGAAGAAGGTCTAGATTCATTCTGGCACCGTTGATGCGAAGAGGATTCCTCATAGAACATGAAAGAATCTAACAAATTGTCCTGGACCGACTGGAAAGCTGAGCAAAGGAAAACAAACAGAAACTGCCAAACGGTTAAGACGAGTTGGACGGAATGTTTCAATGATGCTTGTATTGGCCCTTAAACAACATAATTACGATTTATTGGAAGAAGCTACTTGAGTAACACGGTTTGGCAGCAAACATACTACAAGCACCCAGAAAATCGAATTCAATTATCACTAGAGCACCGGTTACGTGGCTAAGGAAACAGCACACGGTTGTGTTTAGTGCAAGATGCAGTAGCATCTCGTAGCTATACAGCGAGGACAACAATTTGAATAAAATTTGCACTTCATACAGCAGCTATACCTAAAAATATTGAGGACTTTGGAGATGCGTCGGTACCTCGGGTTATACATCTTGACAGTAGGGATGTTCGATACGATCCTATATTTAGAAGTATCGATACTTTTGCTTCCCATACCCGATGTTTTGGATCGATATTTTTATATACGACACTTGGGTGTATCGATACATTTCACCAGTATCATCATCTTTCAATCCGGACTGTGTCAGAAAGAGTGACTAACTTCAGACTACTTTTCTTCTTTGTTTCTTTCCGCTGGATATCGACAATTTTATTCCAATATGTTAGAGTATCGATACTTCTTAAAAGGATGAGAATCGATACATAACGATACTTTTCTTGGATCTAAACATCCCTAATTTTGACAGCTTGTCGTTCTTGTCAACTGCGCTGCAAGGTGCGGTGTTGCCTCTACTATCTTACATTATGCTAAAATCTTATGACAAATAAAAGCTTCAAATGAAATATTGATGAATATTAACGGATATGCATAGAATTTAGAATATAAATTCATATTGCAAATTTCAGATTGTCTATGCATGGACTTGAACGGTAGTTTTTCGGTATTTTTATCGAAAAGAGAATATTTACGGATAACATCATTCTCCACGATTTTACAAAATAATTTACATATTTCTATACTTGCCGAAAAAGAGCTGAAACCAGAAATAAAGCTAAAAATTAATTTTATGGAGTATTCATAGTTTTATGCCTCATATCAATCATACATATGCATACACACTCAGGCAGTCGGGCGTAGATTTGGGTTGCCTATGATTACGAACGCACATCCTCATCCCTTACTCCGCTTGCCCTGAATTGATTTTTGTGCATACAAAAGGTACAGACTAGTTGGTAGATTACCTTCATTACCTCATCACCGGACAAGCTCTAAAGAAACCGAAACCTGTCTGTTTTCAAAATAAATATTTAATTAAAATGAGAGGTGAGTTTAGGTGTAAAACAGAAAAATATTCACAAAGTACTCTGAAAGAGCGCTCAGTATGCACATTGTAGAAGCTGTAATATAGAGCTATGTCCTAAAAAAAGGGGGGCGCGCCCAATACAATAACAGACGTTTTTCATGACTCAAAGGTCCTTGATCTACCACTGATCTTGGGACGGCATTTACCTTATACCGAACTCAACGACACTATTTACAGATTCCGTTTTTTTCCGGTTCGGCAACACTGCACATCACTTTAAAAGCAATTGATATCCCAGACGTGTTATAATAATAGAAATAATAAGAAAATATAACAATATTTGGAGATATATTTTCATAAATGGGTCTTTGTGATTCTGACTTATAATAACTAGACTCTAGACGATGAATAATAGGTGGATGAGGATACTTTTACAAATATCGATGTTTTACGACCCAGTAATGCAGAATGTGCTGTTTGTTTACATTTGGTGTGGATTTCTAGATCATAAATTGGCAAAAATTGTTTTTGATGTAACAAAAAGATGATGAACCAGTTGGAATACGTTTTATATCCTTTTTTTGCAAAATAACAAAAATCGGTACATTTCTACACATACGTAATATGTATAACACCCTGTACGTAATATACAGACAAAACTAGATTGCCATGCATGAACAGTCGACAAAAACAGTGAAACATCCTACCAAATATAATAGCTAGAAAATCGACCTATTATTTGCCGCATTCCCATTGGTCAGATTTGAATAACTGATCGTCTTTTCTGAAATGATAAAAATTTGAAATTCTATGAAAGTTATCCTAATTCTAAATCACAAAGACATAATATTACATCTATATTTATGAGGCAACCGTTTTTTCACGACTTCATTCAACATTTCAATAGAAATCACTGATATTCAGAGAGCTTTGACACCTTCTGTCAAATTGCATTTGGATGAGGTCTTTTCCTATTAGTCCAACTGACCGTCAAATATTTATGTTGGTGAAATTGGCCCTTGATATGACAATAACATCGCCTTTCCAGTATTATTTTGTGAAGATGACGTTTATTTTGCACGAATATACATTTGAATGAGCGAAACTCGTGGATAATATAATGTTTTATTTATAATTCAAGATTCAGGGGCTACCCTAGTAATTAAAAACACCCAATAGCTGGGTACGAAACCGTGTGCATCATTCTGGATATATAAATTCCTAAAATTTCAACTACCAAAATAGCACTATTATGAGGTTCCGGGTCTTTCCATCAAAATTACAACTAAGTTGTCATTATTAGTGATATATGTATTCGGATAATAAAAGAATTCTTATTAAGCTACGGTTCCACCTTTTCTCATATAATCACAAAGATCAGAGCATGACAGGATGTCCCACATACCACGTTTGAAACTAACTGTTTTATTATTTAGTTCATGTTTGAAGAAGGTCTAGATTCATTCTGGCACCGTTGATGCGAAGAGGATTCCTCATAGAACATGAAAGAATCTAACAAATTGTCCTGGACCGACTGGAAAGCTGAGCAAAGGAAAACAAACAGAAACTGCCAAACGGTTAAGACGAGTTGGACGGAATGTTTCAATTATGCTTGTATTGGCCCTTAAACAACATAATTACGATTTATTGGAAGAAGCTACTTGAGTAACACGGTTTGGCAGCAAACATACTACAAGCACCCAGAAAATCGAATTCAATTATCACTAGAGCACCGGTTACGTGGCTAAGGAAACAGCACACGGTTGTGTTTAGTGCAAGATGCAGTAGCATCTCGTAGCTATACAGCGAGGACAACAATTTGAATAAAATTTGCACTTCATACAGCAGCTATACCTAAAAATATTGAGGACTTTGGAGATGCGTCGGTACCTCTGGTTATACATCTTGACAGTAGGGATGTTCGATACGATCCTATATTTAGAAGTATCGATACTTTTGCTTCCCATACCCGATGTTTTGGATCGATATTTTTATATACGACACTTGGGTGTATTGATACATTTCACCAGTATCATCATCTTTCAATGCGGACTGTGTCAGAAAGAGTGACTAACTTCAGACTACTTTTCTTCTTTGTTTCCTTCCGCTGGATATCGACAATTTTATTCCAATATTTTAGAGTATCGATACTTCTTAAAAGGATAAGAATTGATACATAACGATACTTTTCTTGGATCTAAACATCCCTAATTTTGACAGCTTGCCGTTCTTGTCAACTGCGCTGCAGGGTGCGGTGTTGCCTCTACTATCTTACATTATGCTAAAATCTTATGACAAATATAAAAGCTTCAAATGAAATATTGATGAATATGAACGGATATGCATAGAATTTAGAATATAAATTCATATTGCAAATTTCAGATTGTCTATGCATGGACTTGATCGGTAGTTTTTCGGTATTTTTACCGAAAAGAGAATATTTACGGATAACATCATTCTCCACGATTTTACAAAATAATTTACATATTTCTATACTTGCCGAAAAAGAGCTGAAACCAAAAATAAAGCTAAAAGTTAATTTTATGGAGTATTCATAGTTTTATGCCTCATATCAATCATACATATGCATACACACTCAGGCAGTCGGGCACATGAGAGGCGTAGATTTGGGTTGCCTATGATTACGAACGCACATCCTCATCCCTTACTCCGCTTGCCCTGAATTGATTTTTGTGCATACAAAAGGTACAGACTGGTTGGTAGATTACCTTCATTACCGCATCACCGGACAAGCTCTAAAGAAACCGAAACCTGTCTGTTTTCAAAATAAATATTTAATTAAAATGAGAGGTGAGTTTAGGGGTAAAACAGAAAAATATTCACAAAGTACTCTGAAAGAGCGCTCAGTATGCACATTGTAGAAGCTGTAATATAGAGCTATGTCCTCAAAAAAAAGGTGTGCGCGCCCAATACAATAACAGACGTCTTTCATGACTCAAAGGTCCTTGATCTACCACTGATCTTGGGACGACATTTACCTTATACCGAACTCAACACACTATTTACCGATTCCGTTTTTTTCGGTTCGGCAACACTGCACATCATTTTAAATGCAATTGATATCCCAGACGTGTTATAATAATAGAAATAATAAGAAAATATAACAATGTTTGGAGATATATTTTCATAAATAGGTCTTTTTGATTCTGACTTATAATATCTAGACGATGAATAATAGGTGGATGCGGATACTTTTACAAATATCTATGTTTTAGGACCCAGAAATGCAGAATGTGCTGTTTGTTCACATTTGGTGTGGATTTCTAGATCATAAATTAGCAAAAATTGTTTTTGATGTAACAAAAGGTTAAGAACCAGTTGGAATACGTTTTATATCCTTTTTTGCAAAATAACAAAAATCGGTACATTTCTACACGTACGTATTATGTACAACACCCTGTACGTGATATACAGACAAAACTAGATTGCCATGCATGAACAGTCGACAAAAACAATGAAAACATCCTTCCAAATATAATAGCTAGAAAATCGACCTATTATTTGCCGCATTCCCATTGGTCCCACTTGAATAACTGATCGTCTTTTCTGAAATGATAAAAATTTGAAATTCTGTTAAAGTTATCCTAATACTAAATCACAAAGACATAATATTACATCTATAATATACCCTTATTTATAAGGCAACCGGTTTTTCACGACTTTATTCAACATTTCAATAGAAATCACTGATATTCAGAGAGCTTTAACACCTTCTGTCAAATTGCATTTGGATAAGGTCTTTTCCTATTAGTCCAACTGACCGTCAAATATTAATGTTGGTGAAATTGGCCCTTGATATGACAATTACATCGCCTTTCCAGTATTATTTTGTGAAGATGACGTTTATTTTGCACGAATATACATTTGAATGAGCGAAACTCGTGGATAATATAAAGTTTTATTTATAATTCAAGATTCAGAGGCTACCCTAGTAATTAAAAACACCCGATAGCTGGGTACGAAACCGTGTGCATCATTCTGGATATATAAATTCCTAAAATTTCAACTACCAAAATAGCAAAATTATGACGTTCCGGGGCTTTCCATCAAAATTACAACTAAGTTGTCATTATTAGTGATATATGTATTCGATAATAAAATAATTCTTATTAAGCTACGGTTCCATCTTTTCTCATATAATCACAAAGATCAGAGCATGACAGGACGTCCCATACAGGGTTATCCAAATTAAGTGTCCACCATTAGTAACTTTGTTATTAGTGAAAATACAAAGTTGTTTGAATTAGCAAACTAGTAGCATTTTTAACGCTGGTAAAAATGAGAAATAAAAAAAAACAATTGAGAGTCGTTATTTTGATTTTTTTCAGTAAAATAACATTTTTTTAAATGGAAACCCCTGTATATTATATTTTTTCTGTTAAAGCATCAAATTTTAAACAAAAAAGCTTACAATAACTTTTCTCCTAGGTTACAAATTGTTGAAGTTATGGCCTCCAATCTGAAACAATTAAATTGTATCGACAAACTTTATTTTCAACATCAACTTATAATCTTACAAAATACAATAACAATTTTTTTTAAAGAAGATGCTCGAAAACACCACCTTGTTCTTCAATACATTTTTGGGCACGTTTTTCAACTGCTCGAACTGTCTTAAGTATGGTCCTACCATCTATCTGGGTTATCTTTTCCCTAACTGCAGTCTTTAACGCGTCAAGGTTATCGTACCTTCGCTTGTAAATTTGGTTCTTTAAGTAACCCCACAAGAAGTAATCAAGTGGGTTTAGATCTGGTGATCTGGGAGGCCACTGTATTGGGCCATTTGTTCCTATCCACTGATCATTAAAAGTAGTACTTAGAAAATGATAAGTACCTCTGGAGTTGTGGGCAGGTGCGCCATCTTGCTGAAAATGCAGATGATGTCTACTTATAAGATCCAATTCGTCTAAGAAATTAGTCAGAATTTTTGACATAAATTCCACATATCTTTCACCAGTTAGGGTTCCCTCATAAAAGAACGGGCCAACAATTTTTGAACCAATTATACCGCACCAAACGTTGAAACTGAAACGGACTTGTGGGCCTCTTGGATGTACTAACAAAAGATTTTCTCTTGACCAATAATGGTGGTTTTTTCTATTAAACATTCCAGAATTTGAAAAATTTGATTCATCTGTCCATAAAAGGTAACGAAAGTTATTTACATTTTGGCGACAGAAGCTAAGATACCAATGCCAAAAGCGTTTGAACTGGTCGGTACTTATACGGAATAAATTTGTATTTTTTTAAAATCCTTTGAACAGTACCATAACTGAAATTAGAGTCCTTGAGAATATCTGCTATTGAATTCTCACGATAAGCTTCAAAATATCCAATAACTGCAATTTCCGTGGCCTCGCTTATTATGAATTCTTTTTTTGCCCTTGTTTTAGCAAAAACATTTTCGTTGCCCCTAAATTTTCGATAAAGTCTCAGAAAATATCCTTCATACGGTTGAATGCGAGCGGGATATAATTCACTGTAGTATTCTCTTGCTCTCAAGGAGGATTTTCTGCACACTAAATAGCATTCTAACATATCACACTTTTCTTCATGGGAGAACATTTTTCTTTAAATTAATGACACAATAAAGCTTATAAACAAGTATTTACACTAATGTTTGACATTATTTGATTTTATCATTGTTTTCCAAAGCCTTCTAGTTGCGAGTATGTCCAGTTTAACAATTTGTCGCTTATCTTAATGCTGTCAAATCGCGAACGCCATGTTGTTTTCATAGCCGTCTTAATATTATAATACTGCAAATAATTAAAAATATTTATCGTTATTTTGACTTTATTTTTGACTTTAGCGGAAAAGTCATTATGAACTTTTTTGTTTAAAATTTGATGCTTTAACAGAAAAAAATATAATATACAGGGGTTTCCATTTAAAAAAATGTTATTTTACTGAAAAAAATCAAAATAACGACTCTCAATTGTTTTTTTTTTATTTCTCATTTTTACCAGCGTTAAAAATGCTACTAGTTTGCTAATTCAAACAACTTTGTATTTTCACTAATAACAAAGTTACTAATGGTGGACACTTAATTTGGATAACCCTGTATACCACGTTTGAAACTAACTGTTTTATTATTTAGTTCATGTTTGAAGAAGATCTAGATTCATACTGGCACCGTGGCACCGTTGATCCGAAGAGGATTCCTCATAGAACATGAAAGAATCTAACAAATTGTCCTGGTCCGACTGGAAAGCTAAGCAAAGGAAAACAAACAGAATCTGCCAAACGGTTAAGACGAGTTGGACGGAATGTTTCAATTATGCTTGTATTGGCCCGTAAACAACATAATTACGATTTATTGGAAGAAGCTACTTGAGTAACACGGTTTGGCAGCAAACATACTACAAGCACCCAGAAAATCGAATTCAATTATCACTAGAGCACCGGTTACGCGGCTAAGGAAACAGCACACGGTTTTGTTCAGTGCAAGATGCAGTAGCATCTCGTAGCTATACAACGAGGACAACAATTTTAATGAAATTTGCACTTCATACAGCAGCTATACCTAAAAATATTGAGCACTTTGGAGTTGCAAGCACAAAATTTTAAATCATCACAGCCAAAAAAAACCTAACAAGTCAAAAGGGCAAAATCACTGAGCTGTTGAAAGCAAAACGTCCTACCGAAGCCGCAACAAAAAGGAAGTTTAGAAGAGATGTTTGGCTATAAAATTGCCACAAATGACAGTTCCAAGTATAATAGCCCAATTTTGTAGACTGCGCAAAGTTTCATATATTTTTTTACAATAATTTATTTCTGTGACACACCCATTGTAATTCTTGAAAAAAAAAATGAGAACGAAGTTCAGTGATACTTTTTATTCGGAAATGTTTAGTTATGAATAAAATATTGCGGCTCGACAGACGACAGATACTTCATTTGTCAAACGTGACAGCCAATAACAGCTGATTATCAAGTAATATTCAAAATACCCCATATTGGCAAGGGACATATTATTCTGAGGGACTTGTGAGCGTCAGACCTGCCGTCAGTCTTATTTTGTTGTCGTTTTTTTTGTACGTCATGTTCGTACATCTTAGCAATGTTTTTGTATAGAAAAGTTGTTACGCACAAAAGCAAACGATACCAGCAATACGGCTGCTACCGATCATGACTAGATTTCCAGTCATGTACAAATAAAACAAAATACATAGATTGTTTTTGACAATGTTAGTCATCTATATGTTTAGAACTTGAAAAAGAACATCATTTCAAAGTTCAATGAAACTACCATACAATTAGTTCACAATGTGTATATGTATATGATCCAATTGTTAAAGGTAAAATTACAGCTATTGGAAAGTACAATGTAGTCTCTATGTGTACTTCATATAACGGGTGATTTTTTAAGAGGTATATGATTTGATTTAAAAAAAACACACAAAAAATTTGAAAAAACGATTAAATCTTTATTTGAGTCGATAGAACGGTCGATATAATTTAATGTTTAAAGATTATTTCATGTAAATGTTGGCCGCGGCTCCGCTTTAGATGCCCCATGCGCAAGGTCCAATGTTGGCACACTCTCTCCAACATATCGGCCGGTATCTCACGAAAAAATTCTTCAATATTGGCTTCCAGTGCGTCAATCGTTGCTGGTTTATCCCTGTAGACGTTAGCCTTAACATGGCCCCACAAGAAATAGTCCAACGGCGTTAAATCACACGATCTAGGCGGCCAATTGACGGGCCCCAAACGTGAGATAAACTGTTCACCGAACTCGCCTCTCAATACGGCCATTGTTTCGTGTGCGGTGTGGCATGTGGCACCGTCTTGTTGAAACCACATGTCAGCCAAGTCCAGCTCTTCCATTTTGGGCAAAAAAAGTTTGTTATCCTCGCACGGTAGCGCTCGCCATTCACAGTTACGTTCCGGCCATTGTCGTCTTTGAAGAAGTACGGCCCGATGATGCCACCGGCCCATTATCCACACCAAACAGTGATTTTTTCGGGATGCATTGGTAGCTCTTGCAATGCTTCTGACTGATCTTCACTCCAGATGCAGCAATTTTCCTTGTTAACGTACCCATTCAACCAGAAATGAGCTTCGTCGCTGAATACAATTTTTCGATAAAAATATGGATCTTCCTCCAACTTTGCCAGCGCCCATTCACCAAATTGGAAACGTTGTGGGAGGTCGTGTGGCTTCATTTCTTGCACCAGCTGTATCTTATAAGGTTTTACACCCAAATCCTGTCGCAAAATTTTCCACGTAGTGGAGTAACAGAGGCCCAATTGCTGCGAACGGCGGCGAATCGACATTTCACGGTCATCATTAACACTGGCGAATACAGCCGCAATATTTTCTTCAGTCCTCACTCTACGTCTGCGTGTTGGTGGTTTAATGTCCAATAATGTAAACTGGGTTCGAAATTTAGTCACAAGCTTCCGAATAGTTCCCTCAGTAGGCCGACCAAATTGCCCATAAATTGCAGTGCTCGATGCACTCTCTTAACCGAGCATGAATTTTGATAGTAAAATTCAATAATTTGCAAGCGTTGTTCGTTCGTAAGTCGATTCATGGTTAAATTATAGACCAAACTGAACAAGTTTGACAATGACACAAGACACGATTAACGCGTCATCTGTCAAAAACAGTGTTGCAAAAAAGATACTAGCAAAAAAATCACCCATTATTTTATTGTCAAAGTCCGAATCGCTGAAAATATGCAGATATGAGAAAAAAATCATTAGTGTTTGGCATAAACAATTCTGAACACGGACCTGAGTTTCACCAAATACATTAGAACAAACCGTACAGACATTAATAGAAAGGTATCAATTGCTGATCGGCTTTTCATCTCATTTAACATCAAAGCGTAATTAAGTATTGTAAAAGATACTGTATCTTTTCAAACTTGAGCACTTGGAGAATATTAAAAGTGCTGTGACTGTCACCGTATTCAGACCTATGGAAGCCTTCGACCCATGGCAGACAGAAAAGATAAAAATAAGACATATTACAGGCTCCAACAGGCTTTCTACATTATTGTATCCACTCGTCCAGCTTGTAAAATGGAAACAAATACATCAAAAGCTACACGATGCACCCACATACCCCATCATATTATCGATTTTCATCTTATCCAGAAAAGCCCAGAGATTTATAACTTTTCTCAAACAGCGTAACGGTGCCAGTACAAATAAAATTGGAGCTTTCATTATACCATTCGGCCCGTTTCCACTCTCGTCGAACAAAATAGGTCATCTTTTATATTTTGATTCGAGGTTGATCCTTCCGTACACTCTGAGAAGCTCTCAGTGGCGCACTTATGTCTCAGTCCATGAAATCGAAGGAAAATGAAATATTTCGTCTACACTTCTAGATACTTATCTGTTGCGAAATAAGTTCTGTTTTAATATCATATATCAACCGTTCCTTCTTTTTAACATCACTTTTTGATTAATGAGTTCTCACTATATATGTTGATAATAATGATGTTTATGCGTTTTTGCTTATTGAACTGGATCAACTACCTGGCCCGATTAATTAGTTTTTTTTTCATTTTGAACTAAATGTTTATGTTTCCGCTAGAATAAACCATTTATTTTTTGAAATTTATTCCTTTATCAACAATTTCACTATACACTGGAAACCAAATACCACTGACGTGATGTGTACGAGAGAGAAGCGCGAGAAGCGTGCAATACATGTGTTAGAAAGAGATAGAAGCACCTCGTTGCTTAGCAGTCCGAGTATGGGCTCGCGGATGTCATCCGCGCACTCTTTCTAGCACACATTGCACGCTTCTCGGGCTTTCGAGCATATTACGACGTCAGCCAAAGAACCTTACCATATGTAGACAACCACAAATTTGTTTTCTTTATGTTTTGCACTAGGTCACGCGCCTGGCCTTATCAACTACGTTTAGCCCTTTGTTTTTGAAATAAAGTGTTGCCTCCGCTCCGTAAGTGTTGACCACTTAAAGGGTGTTCATTTGAAAACTTAACACCACGGATTTATCGAAAAACGCTGATTAAAAGAAAAAACGCCGAGATACGTCAAAAGACTTGTCAAGGGGGACAGCTTTTTAACCAAAAACTACTTCACCCCCTTTCACCCTCTGCAACCCAGGGCATCCCCTTGAAAATCTTAAATGACAAGGGCTATCGAGTAATAGCTTGTTTGAAAGGTCTTTCGGAGTCCTTTATTTTGACGTTTGATTTTTTAAGATCGGTCTATTCGTTTTCAACAAAATTAGAGAAGTCTTTATTTATCTTAATTTGTTCTGATAAAAAACAAAAACACACGAAAATGTCACTTTTTATTTCAATAAGTGTTCAAAATGTTGCCAGATATTGTCCGAACAATGATATAGGCGATGTTCAAATTCCTGGATGGACAATTTAACCAAAAACATGTCGTGGGATATCATGGCAACTTTCGACGATCCGTTGGCGAAGTTCATCCAAACTTTCGGGTTGGGGAGTTAGCACAACAGATTTCAAATAGCCCTATAGAAAAAGGCTGATGCGTCAAATCAGAAGATCTAGCAGGCTATTCTATAGATCCTCTTCGCCCTATCCATTTATCTGGAAACTCGTCGTCTAGCCATTGCCGAACCGGAAGAACACAGTGATGAAGAGCGCCATCTTGCTTGAAATATATTTCAGCCTCACCAAGTGAAGGGTTTCCATCTTCTTCGATTTGATTTTCAATGGTTTCAGTGATAAGTGGATTGATGGTATTTTACAACATATCCACATAAATGTCTCCATTCAAATTTCCATTAATAAACAATGACCACCTTGTTTCCTAAAATGCCTGCCCATACATTAACATTTTGGGGGTACTGGGTCCCTTCTAAAAAAGCATGAGGATTTGACGCCATCTTTTGTCACTACCGTCACGCCGAACAACTATAATTCAGGACTTCTCTGGCAAAGCCCATATTTGTCAATTATATAGCAGATTTTTATGTCTCCCCATTTCCCTGTGTTTCTCAACGTAACACCATTCATCCGTCTTTCTAGCCTGTTATGTGCGTAGAAGGAACAATAAGAGGCCACAGTCTCCCCACGATTTTATCCTCGAAAATTACCAAAAACATTCCTCAGGGAGAACTACTTATCCTAATGGAAGTGAACTGTGTCAGAGGCATGGTATTGTATCGCGAATAAATGGCTTGGCTTGAAGCCGGGATCGTTCATTTAATCTGATCGCATTACATCAGGAACTCCAATTTTTTATTAGCATGTTTGGCGATATTACCTCGACGAGATGCGATCCGAGAAGTGCCGGTTTTTCGGTATTTTCTCCTAAATACTGAAAATGTCAACATTTTTCACGATTTTCTCAAAATAATCCAGATATTTTCAGATTTGTACCGAAAAAGAGCTGAAACCAAACATAAAAAAAAGGTCGCCCGTCCTTTTGTGACTGTCCTGGTATATTTCGCGAAAAACGCTCGGACGGAACGACAGTTTTGATTCCTATAGCCGTACAATACAGGGTGATTCAACAATAAGATATTGCCTTATATAGTACCTACTTTAGATTTTTCAATGAAAACCCCCATTTTTTTAATTTTTAGATTTTCTATTAAGTTTTTATTAACCTTTATATAATAAAGTTTATATCTGGAAACTGGATCTGTGTCTAATACAATCGCCATCGAGAAAATAGACCAGATAGAAATAAAGCCACAGAAATAGCAGTTTTGGGACACGCAGCACTTGACAACACCCAAAGCACTCGTGAACTGGCTACTTCTTCAGGATTTATAGGACAGTACAAGGAATTGACCCCATCGAGTGGCCGCCGAGATCTCCGGACCTAAGTCCTCCAGATTACTTTCTTTGGGGGCGTTTGAAAAGTAAAGTTTTTAGTCCGATTCCATTCAAGATCTTCTCCAGCGGATTATGGATGAATGTAGACAAATATCTCAAGACATGATTAAGAATGTGAGGAATAGATTCAAACAAACTCTTTATTATTGCATGGAGGTAAATGGACACGACTTTCAGCACTTATTACCACATCGACCTACATCTTTATGGCAAATTAATTTTTACTTTAACTTTAATCTGCGTATAAACTGTAAATTGTTTTTTGTTTCAAAGTAAAGTCTTGTTACTATGGGAACTATCAAATAGCTCCACAACGATTGAAGATAGGTATAAACTTTATTATACAAAAGTTACTAAAAGCTCCATGGAGAATCTAAAGTTGAGAAAATGGGGACTTCCATTCAAAAATCTAAAGTGTGATCACCCTCTATTGTACGTCTATAGATGAAACGAGGTCCCCCTAGAAATCAAAATTAACGTTTTTTCCCAAAATATTCCAGAAGAGTCACAAATAGAGGTGCGACCTTTTCGTCTATGTAGTCTATGTTTTATGCATCATACCAGTCATGCAGGCGTACGCTATACAGCAGTCACACACGAGGGACGTATATTTGGGTTACCTACAATTACGTACGCACATCCCTATACTAGTTTTTGTATACAACAGGTCATTATCGCATCACTGAACAGCAATCAGAAAACCAAAGCTCGTTTGTGTTCAATATCAGGTGATAAGGCCTCAAGTTCAAGAATGAGACAAAAAAATAATCAGAATCTTATAAACGAGAGTGGCAAAAGGAGTTACAATTATGACTGCAAGTGTCTTTAAAGAGCGATCAATATGTTCACTGTACAAGTTCTCAAAAAACCTGTCTTGTGTATGTGTGCGCAATAAAAGAATATACTTTTTCATGTAGGACGATGTGTAACGCTAAGTCCCTTGATCCATTACTGATCTTGTGACGGCCCTGATGTTTTCCTCCTACCGATTTTGTCCTTGAATCTACCGAATTTCAATAACACTATCTACCGTTTTCGTCTTTTTCTGAACGGCAACACTGGCGGGTAACATTTTTACGGTTGCAGTTTTCCGTAACCATTAAACGGGATATTGTTTTGCAAGCGACATCAAATTCAACGTCAGAGTTTCAGCTTGAAATTTCCTATAATATTCTAACACTTAACAAACAAAAAAGCATACAAGGATTGGGGATTTATGCGTTTTTCGTTTTCAATTGTTGTCCTATCAAGAGTAAGGTACCAATAAAACACAACACCCAATCAGACTAACTAGATTCAGTAGTCTAAGCCAAAGTGCATGAACAATGTAAGGTCCGGGACGAAAAGATAGACCACTCAATGTTGTTCCTCTTCGACAATTCTAACAATTGATATATTTTTTATTTATTACATAATTAATTCTGCTAAAACTAGAACACATTTTCTCCTTAAGGCATAATGTGCGACAATAAATAAATAATACTTGTTTTGGGGTGGGGCAAAAAGATAGAACAGAGGACAATAATAATGAAATTCATTACTAAAACAATGAAAATAATACTAAATCAAAATTTAATATGCTGTATAAGCAGTAAATTTTTCTAATGCAGTGATCATTCGATTTGGAAGCGAATCAAAATGACGACGAATCAACTCTTGAGGGAATTTTGTCACGCCTCCTGAATTTTTTTAATACCTCAACGTTTTGAATATGTCGGATCCCGCATTCTCAATGATCGGGACCTGGCCAATCTATAGTTTTGAAAAATTCTTGTACAATTTTAGCCCTGTGCACTGGAGCATTATCTTGCTGAAAAAATACGTTTTCTCTAGGAACAATTACAAAATATTTTTTTAATAGATTGCTTATCAATTTTACATAGTTTTGGCTGTTCATTCAATCGGAAATAACATAATTAGTTTTGTCATCATAACCAATGCCACCCCATATCATAACGCTGCTTACCCCATTTGTCTTTCAGAAAAGATTTTTTCTTCTTCAAATATGTCATCATAGTAGTGAGCTGATCCATCAGGACCGGCAACATTGAGTTTTTCATCGGTAAACAGGGTTTCCTTCCATTGGTCTTACCATTGAACATGTTCACGGGCCGTTCTTTATGCGCCGTGTTTAGAGATGCCTTTAATTTTATTCCTTTTGATATGAAAATTGCCCGTTTTTTCCGTGCTGTTAAGGCAAGAGGTCTTCCAAGAGATTTCTTCCCATAGCTTTCGGGATATTCTGAAATATCGGAAATGGTCCTCGATTTTTCATTCACTGATATTCCGTTCAATATGTGTTATTAAAATTGTTCTATAGAAAAAAATTGAGTGTTCTATCTTTTTGACCAGGACCTTTACTGTAACGTGTTATCAAAAGATGTCTTTACTATTCAACATCAGTAGACTAGTACAAAAATCAAAATCTCCATATTTTTTAGCTGGAAGAAATTGAGGTTCGGCTCAGCCCCCAATTCCAGTTAAGGACAGCCCCATCTCAAATTCTTGAAGGTGCATCTAAACAGGACACTCATACTGCATTATGTAGCTGAAATAAAATAGCCAGCATACATTTAGGGCACACCAAATGTGAGTACAGTAGGCCTGAGTGTATCAAGTCCCCAGAACAAAGAGTGAGAATAAACTGCATGTTGTCTGCAATTGTGCTACACTGCGGACGAAAGCTGAATGGTCAAGAGGGAGGCCATAGTCCAAGAAACTGCCAAGATAATTGAAAGGTCCTCCAAATGGGCAATATTTCTGTCGCCATGCTTGGCTGTTGGTATGAAACCTATAGCCGAGCTATCACGATCATATTGCAGCATATGACCAGGCTATATACCAATTTATAACTGACTGATTTAAATTGCGCGCCATTTTTGATACCCTTATTTCAGTAGACGGCACCGTAGTAGTTGTTTACGCTACACGATGCCACAACGTGTCCGTATGGTTAAAACGTATGACTTAATGAGGCGACTGTTGGAACGTTTCGGAAGCTACGACAAAATTTCGGTTGAAATAATGTACCCAGTGGCAACATCATTCGTCAGTTGGTGCGGAAATTTGAACAAAAAGGTGTTAAAGACTTTCCAAGGTCGGGCCGTGTTCGAACTGTTCGTACTCCGGATAATATCGAGAGAGTTCTTGAAAGTGTAGTGGAGCGCCCTGAGACGTCTACCAGACATCGTTCTCAGGAACAAGGTATTCGTCGCACGTCATTATGCACTATTTTAAAAAAAGACTTGCATTTGCGGCCAAACAAAATTCACTTAACTCAAGAACTATAGCCTAGTGACCATGACAATACATACAACAATGTATCTTTCGCGAACAATATTTCCGCGAAGATTAATTTCTCGATCTGGTGATAATAACTGGCCACCAAGATCCCCGGATTTAACGGCTCCTGACTTTTTTATGGGGATTTTTGAAAAATAGGGTGTATGCCAACATAATATGACATTTGTCTAATATTATTTTTCATACATAGTATCGTTTCAATAAAAGATTAAGATGAAAAAAATGGACGTATTTTATTACAATTCACAAATATTCAAGATACTAACCAGTCAGTTACAAATCGGTCACCCTGTACCTGTATCTCGATAATAGTGTCAGCAATAATAAACATGCACAGTTGCAGTATGTGTGCAACAAAGATTTCTCGTTCTAGAAAGGTCAAACCCGAAATCACGCAATTTAGCCTTATTTCGTTCTCTAACAGTATAAGTAAATTATGTTGAGTAGATCAACTCTCAGCCATTTCAGCTATTTATATGTATTAGTATTTATACTCATTAGTATTTATTCTTTTATATGTAGCCATGTCTCGAGTGTAAAACGCGATTTGATTTATCATCTTTCCATCTTTGAATCTAGGTATACAAGTATAAAAGTAGATTCCGTTCTTCCTTATTATAGTCAGTGACATTAGAAGTGTTACACTCAAAAAAAAAATTTCATCCACTTGATTTTTTAGCAATGAGGTAGTCTTACATCCATAATGAAATGATAACATTTATTATTGCTTATTGAAATTCTTAGAGACTTCTTGATTTTATTGGACATTCTACTTATTCAAATATGGGGGCAGTGCCTACATGGCACCTTCTATTACATTGATCATGATTTTGATTTTTGAGCTTCCATAACTTTTTAGAACAAGGGTATATTAGTTTAGCACATTTTTATCTTTTTTTTGCCTTTGCTTTACTTTTCTTGTACAAAAAAATGTACATAGTTTTGCTTCACGTGCGATTGTTTTCAATGAGTAGTTTTATCTCAGTCAGAGAGTAGAGTAGATTTTTAAAGTCTTTCTCTCTCTAGGGTTTTTTTTCTTCCTACCATAATTTTTGGCAACGAGGCAAGCAACCCCTGCCCAGTGACGTGCCTACTACCGGCCACTTTTTGACCAGAATTGAGGACATCTCGGCCGCGCCTAACAAAGAACACCTACAGATAAGTTTAATATTTAGGCGCAAAATATCTGTAAATACTTCGGTCGTATACATCTGTGTGTACTGTCACTTAAATTTCGTCATCCCTGTTAGATTCTTCTTTTGTTTGGTGGTCAAGCAAAGCAAGTTCCGACTAACATCTCGGGGAGTTGTGGCTTAATCCGTCCTAAGTCACTGGCGCTCTTAAACCCCTCCCTACCCTCCGCTTTATTGAGCTAGGGCCTAAATTTTTACGCCACTAGTCAACTGTTTTGCTTGGACCAACCGTTATATAGTATTTATCATTGTGAGCGCGTTTATTGAAATTATCACTAAAAGTCGTTGTTAATTCTATCCTATTTGGCAAAGTTGTTTATGAAAAAAGTAAAATCGCTATAGGTTATGAGATAAGAGTCTTGATATTTTGAAAAGATGTCATTTTCTAATGTAATTAAGGGTTGGAATTTCCAAGTCCCTCTGCTTTTCACCTTTGGTCGAACAGACGAAGGCATCATGTTTAGTTTAACATGTACACGCTGCTTGTTCGAATAGAAACGCATCTGGCCGGGCATATGACGTGCTGGGATCACTCTCAGAATGCCTTGAACATGTCTGCGACATTTTGTCCGTGCAAGAGTACCGGGAATTTGTGTTAGAAATAGAAAATTAAGAACATGTAACGGCACACGGTGTGCTCCGCAGTCATTTGGCACAGTTTCAATGATAAATATTGGTTTGTAAGAAGTCACAGAAAGATTAATGGATGACCAAATTATTCAGTTTTAATATTCAAAGCTACTCTAAAAGCAAGAACAAAAATGCGGCACGTACCCGAACAAGTGGTGCTGAATTCAAAGAAAATTTTGCTCTTGCTCGTACGTCGCACATCTAGAACACCGAAAAGCTGGCAAAAATACAATGTGTACGGCGTTTGTAATCTTTATAAGAATAGGAAATGATTCTCATGCATTTCCAATACTTCTTTCATTTTTTGCCGGGTTTTCGAATAGGTAAATAGACCACCGTGGATCGTAGACATTAAACACAATAAAGGACGACTCATAATGTAGTTCCAAAAACTTGCTGATTTATGAATTATGAACTAATTAAACCTAGATATATTGTTCCACATGCGGCTTATGAATGCGTGTCGAAAGAGGTATCGACTAGTCAGATTATTCTAATCTCACTCGTATCAGCCAGAAAAAGGGGTGACGCGGATAATATATTTTTGTTACTTCTAGTTATTTATGCTTCGGTTTGGTCGAGTTAAATGTATTTCGAACAAGATATTTCATTGATATAATCTATTCCCGTCCCTCATACAAGTTTCATTTAACTCTCTATTTATCCGATTTTTTTCTGGTTCCGTACTCCATAATTTATACACATTACCATTACGTACTGACTGTTAATGTGTTTATCATCGATCGTGATAGAATCGCCAAATCTATCATTCGGAAAGCAGACCAGATAGTGAGATATACAAGGCTGAATGGTGAAATTCATTTCGGGAGAGTAGCAGAAGCAGAAAAATAAGTCATCGATAAATGAAATTACCTAATCATAGCACACGAACCCCACTCCATATATTCCAACCATAAGAATCTAATCTAAACTCAAGTACAACTCAAAGGTATTTCGGATATTTTGACCACGTTTAGCCACTGCCCAGATATTTTATTAACCATTTTTATGAGGCTCTAGTTGATATTTTCATTTCATTTCTTATACTCGGATTTCTACTTTAAATGAATCGGATAACCATATAAGTTCTACCTGTAACTCTGTAGAGACGGTTCCTAAAGTGCACTCCCTGAGGAGGATAATGGTACTGCTGTTGCTGATGTGGTGGTGGGCTCATGGCACAGCACTGAGAAGTGTCGTACCGATGATGCTGATGACGATATCTGGGATCCATGTTGAACGTTTTGATATAATCCTCAATTCCTATCAGGCTGTTCACAGCACTCTTAATACACTACTTAATGTAAGCACCAAACTATCACAGTCGAATCACTTTTGGGTTACTATTCCAGCAGATGTATACGTTAATAGTAATCAGTGGAAATATGTTGGAGCCTATAGCAGAATGACATATATATGTTGCAGTCAAAACTCATAATCGGTCAAAAATGGGTTTTGACCGATGCTCTTGGTCAAAATCACATCTGACTGATTTTAGCGGTGAACAGTGCTTTTGATCAACGTCGTTGATCAAAAGCACTGAAAATTACCAGAACAATCATCAAAAAGTTAATCTGTTTTTAGGGCGATATGGATGATATGACTTATTTAACACCGATTTTGAAGCGACGGCCTCATAACTCATACGCGTATTTAAAGTTATTTATAATAAACAATTCTGAGATAAACGTAATAACGCAGTAATGTTAACTTTAGTTAAATATATTCCGATGCCTATTCTTGCGTACTTAGGTAAAAGGCAGTAAAGCTAATTTACTGACCTTTTTAAATTTTGTCACCAATATAATTACAAAATATTTATATAATCATGTATCACTATACCGTTTTTATTCGCTATATGATGCAAACTGCCTGTTTACCCTTTTATAACCTATTATTATGTTTGCTTATTTACTTTTTATGTTAATAATTCTATTACTTGTGAATAAGTATTTACCGTTATAACTACTTTTGCTCCGGAAATTTTGAAAAATATTCTTTGTTTAATCAACATATTCGATTCAATTTAAAGGGCTCTATTCAGGCGACAATTACAATGGTATAGAAAAAGTCAATGGTAACCAAATATACACAAAACAATATAGACAATAGTCATCAACAAGAAAATAAATAATAAGAAATATAAGGAAACATCTTGTTTCTAGTTTATTTATATAATTTTTTTGTTGAACGTCATTATTAAATGTAATCATATAATTAAGTTGAATTATTAGATGTTGAAAAGGTTTTTTGTGTTATTTACGTGAATTTGAATCTAAAAAAATATATGAATATAAAATTCTGCATCCGCTTTTCCTTTGAAAAAATATAAATATATTATGAAAACTTCGAAATAGGCAATAAATTTGTTTTTTCAGAGTATAAAAGCAGTAAATCATAATACTTCTTTTTGATTTAAAACAATTAAAAACGAAATGTCGTTAATTTTAAGCCTTAACAACAATTTGATCCGATATCACATTTTAATGACTCTCTATATCTATAAAGGCATGTACATATGTAAATTTGCAACATTCATGTACTTTTGCTCTGTTATAATAATACTATCTATTTAGCTCGAAAAAATCCAAAATTTTGTACACAATTTTATCAGACTTCGATTTTTACACTTTATTGCCTTTTACAGAACAGTATTATTTAGACTACTTTGCACATACCACTTTAACATGTAAATACCAATACTTTTCAAATTGATTTCCTTTAATTGATTGATAGCGTACACCTGAATAATAGCGCATTTCTTCTAATCTTCTGAGAGATAAAATCGGGTAAAACCGGTTTACTCCAATTACTGTTAAAAGCAAACGAAGTAAAACAATGTGGTGAAATGGGTCGGCAGATAAAAGCAAATCAGCTGCCAGCGTTAATCCAACACATATAATGTTTGTTTGAAAATGCGTCTGAAATTCTATCACAGAAGAATTTGTAAACAAAGTCGTTACGGGATGGGTTCGGGAAAACAAATATATACAGTGTCATTAAGATAAAAATGGCAATATTTCTAGGGCATAAGTAGATCCTAAATAACACGAAAAATGTATACAAGTATGACAAAAAATATCGTTGAAACTATGATTACGAAATAAAAAATATATCTTTGGAGTGGATTAAGATACTGACTTAAAAAGTTGCCTCTATAATACTGGCAGCATAACCAATACATACAAAAATGTTCTTGCCTAAGACAACACCAGTGGCGTAGAAGTTAAAAAATGTTGACTCACCAGAAGAAAAAAGGAAACTGTTTCCTAAGCCACTGTCGTTTTTGTAACATCGATCGCATTTTTGAATAAGGTATTCAATGTTACATTAATTGCCTTGCCTTGAGAGATTTTAGTTAGACTAGAGTTGTAGAAAAATCTGTTTGAATTTGTAAGGTAGAATCCGTAAAAAGTCATCACCTCGTTCTCCTTTGAAAGTACGCTGAAGTTAGCAAAGTTTGACATTAAAAATGTATGAGACATTATTTGGACAATGTCTGTGTTTAGTCATCGGTGGCGTAAAACCCTGTATTTTGATAAGGATATTATATTGCCACGTTCTTCTGAATTAATCTGTATAAAGTAAGGTGGTAAATATACGTTAACTAGGTGTTTGAACATGGAGCAATAATTGGTCTGAAAAGTCCTAAGAATTCGTTTGTGTACTGTAGGATCTCTAGTAACAGTATCCGGCAAGGCTTTTTCCAAACTCATATAACAGACGAGGCCACATGGGGTGCTGCAAGAAAGAGGGAGCCAAAAAAGCAATGGGGTTAATGGGGTGTCAAGGAATAGAGGCAAGAGGGGCGACAAATGCATAACGTTAGATTCAAGCAAGAAACAAACAACCCACTCTGTCCCAAGTCCCAACAGTTCAGAATATTAATAAGTAACGGCGTGTATTGAAGCAATTAAGTCGGTAAACTAGCGATTTTACAAACTAATATGGAATCAAATCAGAAGACGCAACATCTATGCGTGAACGTGCAAGAAAAATATAAAAATGGTGAAAGGGCGAGGGGATTGAACATTTAAAATTCAAGTGTCGCTCCCACCATATTTAAAACATTCTTCCATAACTGGAAAATTCTAGTTTCATAAAAACCGCTGCCACATAATTATGGTGAACAATGGAAGGCACTGAATTGAAGGTCAAAATGGTACAGGACCTACAGGTCATCATATTTGTTTCAGAGGATTCAGGTAAGCGCAAACTGCAGAGTTACCGAAATCATAGCGAATTCTTTTTGTAGCAAAAACAAATAATACTATTTGCATCTAAATATCTACTAGATCTGCTACTAAATAGACCAGTGATTGGAATGAATTTATTGCAGTTAGTTGTAAAAAAATATAAAACAAAAGACGAAGGTTTTATAATATAGTATTCAACTAAGTTATTCGACAATACCACTTTCCTTTATAGTTTATATACTAATGTTGTTGAATATTGTTTTGTTTTCAAGTTGAACTTCTAATTATGCAAGGTTAAAATATATTTTCCTACTTTCTACAATAGTTCATTTAAATCAACCCTACGTGCAAAAAATAAACTTGATATTATCGCTATCTATTTAAATTGGTAAAATGTATAGCGCTTTGAAATTGGGTTAGCGTAAGTATCATGTGATACGTATACGATCTTTTCCCAATTACAGTATTTTTATACTCTTTTCTCTACGGAATACAAAAAATATCTGAGGCATTTTGAGTCCTCATTGATCTTACGAAAAAATTTCGAGTACTTTTTTTTGTTTGAATCGCCGAGATATTCCTCCAGGTATTGCTTTTCATGATTTGTATACTCTCCATAAATCTGTCCAACAAATGAAACCACAGATTATGAAGTGATTGTTGACATTTCGCCTTCCGCAACGTCATTCCGGGCGTTTTAAGACTACACAATCTGTATTTCTTCAAAGGTTCTTCATACATCTTGGTACTGAATAAAAAATGCGTATCTGTTTTGTTTCGTCATCATGACACAACACTGTTATTTTCCAGAAGACGCAAACTAGTGACTTTAAGGTAACGGAGCTTCATTTTTCACGCTTCGGATTCGTGTGACTAACGATCTCATGACAAGGCAGCAGAAATTTTAGTAAATTCATTAATACAAAATCTGTGTTTTCATTTATTGGCGAGATTAACGGATATGAGAAGCAACCACAAGACTAGGTTCACAAGTTACATTATTCAAAAATTACGATCATTTGTGCACAAAACAACTACCACACCAATCCCACTGTCAACATCACACGTCTCGCCCACATTTGAGCTACAATCAGGATCGCGCGCGAGAATTGGTCGGTCGCAACTCCTCTCCCGACGGTGACGTCGACGTAACGCGCGACCTTCCGCGATTCGCAACTTCCAACTCCGGAGTTGCAAACCGCCAACGCTCGGATGCTGGAAGGGGAGAGGTCGAGATCGATGCGGCGGCCGACGCGGGGTAAGCGCGGGGCGGGCGCCACACCACGTTGCTCCTGCTGGTGGACGGCGGACGAGCAACAGGTTGTTGATGACGGCTACATCCTCTAACACCACCAACATTGTGCGTCATGAAATAACAAACAAAACAACCCTACCCCACCATCTGAGTCAGATCGGCTAATTTGGGACAGTAGGCCTCTGCTGGTCAGAATAATTTAATTTCAAAAAGTAACTGTCACATTTTTCCAAAATGCTGTTTTTTGCTAAGAACGCTTTCTTAAATACGTTCATTTCCCCGTAATACACGTTGATTACATAAACAGCGTAAGTCCGCGAATTCAGTAGTTTTTGTTGTACGACTTTACAAAAGTCAGGTTGCAGGGAATACAGTATCCACTTCGCCTTATCCGCTTTGCTCAAAATCACTTATTTAAGAGTTGTCTTGCTCCCTACCAGAACCATTGACTGAATCCTCCACATTTCAATGACAGAGGACCCTTCGAATAGAAGCTAAATATTGGTCATTAACAATAATGTCCAAGAAAAATGGGAATTCATACAGTATGTTTTATAAAGATGTGTCAATAGGGTAGAAAGTACATCCAAAAATAACAAAACAAGTTCATATAAATATGGGTTCAAAGATGTTTCCCTACCGAGATATAGGGTGATGAAGTTTTATTCATGAACTTGAAAAAACTTATCTACGGAGCGGGCAAACATACTGAGTCAAGATTTTAGACGTTTAGTGAGCACATCATAAACAATAAACACACGCAGTTTTTTTCCGATCACACATTTTGGAGATACTTAGGTTCGAATATCTGAAGTAAAATCCTAAACTTTTTTCATGAGAAGGCTTAGATTCAACAAGAGCCTGTACTCTACACCACAAAGTCTCTCTCGAATATTTCTGGGGTAGTACGAAAAGTGTTGAAAACCTTCTGTATACTTCGTCCCCTTACTTCGTGTCCGAGGTTGCTAACGATTTGTGATATCTTCTTTGTTGAGCTCACTTAAATCCGGAATGCTAAAGAATTTTGAGAATAAATATTTTGAATTGATTGCTTCCACAATTACTAGGCAACCAAAACAATCTGATAAGGGTAATACCAGGAAAAGTATACTATGAAAACCAGTGACGTGCCTATACAGGGTTTGATATATGGCAAGCTTATACCATGGCTGTCTTTTCATGCCATATAGTGTCTCCAATATCAAGATTCACGGTGTTTTCATAAAAGAAGAGGCTGAGCCTTTTTGTGAGAATATTGTAGGATTTTACCTCAAATATTCAAACCTAAGTCTCTCCAAAACGACAAAGATTCCTTGAGAGACAGAATTTATGGCCAATCGAATGGTACTTTATAAAATGCACATCTTTTGTCCGGAAAGTCCAGTAGCGTAGAAGATATTCCCTATTAGGGGTCGAGGTGCCCCAGTTTCTGCGTCCATGGATTTAGTTTGAGTCTAGGAACTCTGTGTGTTTATTGCTGATGATGCTTACTGAACTTCTGAAATCCTAAGTCGGTATCTTCACCCGCTTCGTAGATATATTTTTTTTAATTTCGTAAATAAAACTTCATCACCCTGTAGCACGATAGGGGAGCATCTTTTAACTCATATTTATAGGAGTTTTTTATTATTTTTGGATGTACTTTCTACCCTAGAAATATTGGCACATGTTTCTGAAAGACCAAGTATACTAAGAGACAGAAAAAAGAACCCTCGATAATAAATTTATTACAAGTTTTTGTATTCATGTTTTTGAGGGATATGTAAGTGATTGATCAAAATTTCAGAAAAATCCAACCGTTGAAAAATATAAAAATTAACAACTAATTTGTTGGGCCTCCACGAAATCTTATGCAATCATCTTAAGGTAACTCTTCCCGGGCTGCTGGTACCTCGTGCCATTGGAGTCTGTGAAGGATAGTGTTAAATGGAATAATATTCTTTCCATAATGTCCCAGACGTGTTCAATGGGACCACGAATCGACTTGGTTGTCTTCAAAATGGACCAATATGATTCTGACTATAAGTGGTTTCGTTTTTTTTTATATTCCGACTACCACGAAGGCCTAAGGAATAAACACCCATGGGGTACCGTGGGGCTATAGGGGGATACAGGGAAAAGGGGGAACGCCACACGGACTCTGGCGAGGGAACACGTGTGCATGCAACATGCACACATTCTGGCCCCGCCTACGAGATCCACCGGGTGGTACCTCCGCGTTCGACAGTCAGAGACCGTCTACCACCTAAGGACAATCACAACATCCATAGCCAAGAGAAAACCCCGACATTCGAACCCGCACAGCACACGGCGACTGATCACAAGACCGAAGAGTCTAATAGTGCGGCCACCGCTGCTGCCTATTATTTTGTTAAAAGAGTGGATTGGTCTCTTCACCTCCTGGTGGTCGTGTTACGTCTGATGAACACCAAGGATGTCTTGCTTGTATGACAATAGCCCCCGATACCATAATTCCAGCACTGTGGTGCACGTGCGTTTCCATAGAGAATTGGGGATCTAGACTTTCGCTTTGTCACCTTCTCACCCTTGCACGGCCATCATACAGCCCCAAATAGAATCTGGGTTGATCACTAAAGAGAATGATATTCCGTTCGAGGTTTCAGTTCGGCAATTAATTCTCATAGGAGTGGGAGGTAGGACAAACTGAGGACGGTATGGAGCAAGACCAATATTCTTGCACCAGCAGTAAACAATTCGCATTGTAATAGGTTTTCCATGGTCTCCAAACTATTGACCCGCAATTGACCTGGTGGGCCAGAAGGGGTCTCGTAAAGCCTAAGGCGCCGATTTTAGTTTGGGGCCGTTCTTCTGACATTCCCTGTACCTCTAACTCTACGTGCATTGCCTATTCAGACATCTTGCAACCTGGTGACTATTTCTCTAAAGGACCAACCAGCATCACAAAAGCCCACTGTTCGCCCTCTATCAAAATCGGTAAGCTGTCGCTTTCTCACTCTACACATAATGGACAAATTAAAGTAGCATATTTTATGATGATCAGAGGCCAATTGCAGATGCAAAATACAATAATCGCTTACTTAGTTTGTTTGTAAAAACAGACGAAAAGTTGACCTTTTTTTGTTCTAACCTAAACAAACATATACCTAGGAAATCTTTGCGAGAAACTCACTATTCCTGGGTGTTATTTTTTTCTATGTCACTATATTTGTGACATATGTATACAAGTGGCTTGCCTTATTTTGGTTCACCCGATAAATGCAGCTGCACTCGACGGCCAATCAATCATATCACGAAATAACAACAAAAGTAGTGACACTGATACATGTGCCTAGATCGCTATTGTAGGAGAATATTCGAGTATACTCAGTCATTCTCTGTGAAATTTTCATTTCGGTATATTTGTAACTTTACTGTTTTCTACCTGTAGTAACATTCATAACTCAATATAAAAATTTTCTCAGACATAGCACCTCCTCTAGCTGTCACCGAAGTTTCTCGACAGCCGAAGTTATACAAACGCTCGCATACAACACATCCAGAAACTCCGCATTGAAGTTACGCTTTGTGTGATGACTTAATGCGAGTCTCTCAACACAAATCTGTATACAATAGGCACCTGGATATGAAAGCAGCCAACACATACAACTGCCGGTATTATACCAACGCTTGTCTGTACTCATTGATCAGTGCTTCGCATTTCACAATTCAATTCTCCGGGTAAATAGATTCACTGTGCAATGTTCTGCTTGGCAGCATAATTCCTTTCCAAAAATTTGGTCAAATACGCGTTAACGTATAAATTTTTGAATTATGTAAATAATATACTAGAAGATTATACAGGCTGTTTCACAACTTATCTGACAAATTTTAACCACATATGCACTGTTACGAAAGAAGTTGATTTCTCAAAAACAAATGTAATAGAAAACCTACAGAAATTAAGTTATAAACCTGAGTTTCAATAATAAATTGAAAAATAATAATATCTGTTTTACTTTCATCGTCGTGATATTAGTATACGCATTAATAATTTATTGTAGCAAATGTTGTACCAAACAACTAACGAAAACAAAACACCAGGAATTTTTTGCTTTTTTCATACTGATAAGAACGTGTAAATAAGGTTTAACCTGTATCGTGGGTGATTTGAATGAAGAACGGTCGATTTTTGTGAAGTTAAATAAGAAAGTATTTTGGGACTTTATGTTTTTAGCTATTTATTAATAAAAGTGGCACATGTGTACACTAATGAGGAGTTAGTGGACATTGTTTTAGGGTACAGAGAAGCAGAGCAAAATTCGCGAGCGGCTTCTCGTTTATATGCCGATTTCCGAATAGGCACATACCACATCACGAAACATTTAGTTCAGTTGTTTTACGTGCACGTGCTGGTGGAGATTAGACGAGCCTAAGCTTTCATTGCAGTCAATGGAAACAGCTTTGAACATCTTTTATAACTTAGTGAACTGTTAAACTGTATTATTAAAAATCAACTTCTTTTGTAACAGTGTATATGTGGTTAAAATTTGTCGGATAAGTTGTGAAACACTCTGTATACCTTGAAGGAGAGCTGTGTCATTATTGCCAAGCACTTTTGCACAGTTTATTTATGTATTGGGTATTTTTTAATAAAAAGACAAATGTTAATTGATTGACTTGTCTAGATTTTATTTATGAAACAGTAAAGGTTTATACTTAGGAACTTTTACTTTATTCACCACTGGCGAGGAAGTGTGTTTTTTATGTTACCATGTCTTTGGATGTTACATGTACCATCAGGGTTATTACGTAAAAAACCTGTATAATTTTAAAAAAACTCTATAAAATGTCAACTTGTTGACTTAGTAGGCTAGTGTGTAAATAGTTCACTCCGTGCTTGCTACAAGTGAGCATGAAGTGAACGACAGGTAGTTACAAGTTGACGAATTGTTGGAGAACCTGCATAATGACACTTTTCAAGTTACGTAATGCCCCTGCAGGTTGGCTAATGATGATGCGACGCTGGCTTTATCTCAGCAACCCCTCAACCTAGAGATATCGGTTAAAAAGTTTCATAACAAAAGTAGCCAAGAGAAATTGTTGGATTCTTTTCAGCTTCCTAGATGGCGTCATTACAATCTCAGAAATGCAATCGTCATTATTTTGCAAAAATTCATAATAAACATACTTATTAAGTAGCCTTGTCGTGTTAAGCGTTCAACTCCCGAACTTTTTTGTTTATGTCATTTTTCCATATTTTGGTTAGTTCAGGATGGGATGAGGGTATGGAAGACAGAAACACCGTATTTTCTGAATTAAATAAATGAAAATATATTCCAAAGACAACTGAGATAAAACATTATGTATGATTGAAAAAAGAATATTTTTCATATACAGTGGACCCGCGGTAATTCGGAACCTGTCTAATTCGGCCCCCCTGCAATCCGACTCGCCTATCACTGTTGATTGAACATAAGCATTCCGGCAAATCTTCAGTATAATGCAGGATTGGTCAGGTTGTAACTTGATTGATTCTTTGAGTTGCAATTTGTTGGATTACAAGGTACTCCTCTTATTCAAAAAATTTAGGATCTTACACAGTACTCTAAAATCCTTCAAATTCGACAATCAAACGTCGCTCTGCAAACCGGATCATCGCGGGTTCACTGTATCTGTTTATTAAATAGTACTTGAAATTGTGATTTAAGCCTATTTCTTACGGATAAAGATATTGAACTGCGATTTTGATCAATACAAAAAATCATATCGCTGTATGTGAAATTTTCAAAAAAAAAATCCAAAAAACGCTGACAATTTTCTTGAGAGGTAGAAAAATTAAAGTAGAGGGTTGAGAGGGAGGATCAAAAGAAGAGTGCCGCAGATTGTACACTGAAGAGGTCTTGAGGTCCTATTTGGAAAAATGTGACACTACCACCGTGTGACATCGTTTGTCGATGGCCCCTTTACTTCAACCTGCTTTTTTTAACAAAAACCTAAAATATTTCATGAAGAAGGATGAAACAGTTGAGCTGATTTACAGTTCGCCTTTGGCCGCCAGCATAATTAGACAAACTGGAAAATGGATGTTGGATGGGGATGCTTTTTTATTGATGTCAAGTCACCCAGCTGAACAGAGTGTTATCCATTTCAGTTGTTTAACCTGATACACAGGAAGATAGGGAGAATTATCAGGTATTGAACTGTTTTAGTTTCAAATCGAAAGTGTTTCCTGTCAGGGTATCTTTACGGTATTGCCGGTATTTCTTCCAATAAATATTAGAATATTTGAGTTTTTTTAAAATTCCGAAAATAAATCCGTCTTTCCAAACAGTTACTAACAAATTTAGGTTCCGAAAAAGTTCCTCCACGATCCAAAAAGTACCGCAACTAAGGGTATGCTTTTGCAGCTTTTCGAGCCACGATTTGTCGCAGGGTTGAACTCAACAATAAAATTGACAGTTGCAAGATTCATGCAGCGCTGTAGGTTTTAAGCTTTTAATTTTCATCAAAAAGTTGCATCATTTAGAATTTAGAATTATTTTTACACCAAAGCAGCCTCGCAAGCAAAAGCCTAAATGCCTGTCCTGGCTTTTGCTTGCTATAATAATAATAATAATAATAATAATACTAATCATCTTTATTCGTTGGTACCAAGGTACAGAGGTATGGAAGTGATACTTGGAAAAGGCGAAGTTCAGCTTTCATTCCTATAGAGGAATGGCTGGTCTTCCACTTAACTTAACAAAACCTACTTAACTAACTTAAAAGCTTAAAAGTAAAGATATTCGAGTAGTATATGTTACCGTACTATGAATAACTAATATATATATAGAAGAAATGAAAAAATTCACAGAATACAAACAAAGACATAAATTAGGGAAAAGCGTACAATGTAAGCTAGGTATAATCATATATATGTAATATAGGTATGTGCATAGAAACAAAAAACATTTAGATATTCGATGTTATTAATTATTGTAGCGAGATCTCAGAAAATGGAAGTAGCATTTTGAAAAATTATATAGCGATTTGGATTTCAAGTATTGAGGGACAGCGTTGTATATTTTGGAAATGTTATAAGAAAAAGATCTTTCGAATAGAGCAGTATGATGAGCTGGTGGTGTGATCGTGGTTTTAGACCTTATGTTTACATTGTGTGCATCTTGGCGAAGGGTTATTTTATTATGTAAACTTGAATGAGTTTTCATAGTTACAACCTTATGATAAAAGCATGCGCTATGCAGCTCTCGTCTGTCTTTCATATTTAGCCAGCTTGTTTCTGCTAACTTATGTGAAATGCCTTCTCTACGATGAATTCCATGGATGAGTAGTAAACACGAGTTTTGAACCTTTTGTATTCTTTTTGCATCATTTTTTTCACTATACAGAACGTCACAGAAGTTAAAATGTGATAGCACAAGAACATTTGTTAACAAAATTTTGGTATTCATATTCAACAAATCTCTATAGCCATAGATACTTTTCAGGTTGCTGAAAGCCTTTCTGATACAGTTTGTTGCGTGATTTTTAAAACGCAGGTCCTCATCAAGAAGTACACCTACATTTTTTACTTCAGTTTGCCTATTTATTGTAACGCCATTGATATTGATATTTATTATGTTCGTAAGAAGATTCCTCATTTTTTGGGACCAAAAATAATAAAATATGACTTATCAGGGTTGAGGTACAAGGAGTGCAGTTTGGAGATATCGGAGATACTTTTGAGATCAGAGCATATTCGATGACAACCTTCATCTACTTCATCTGGGCGAAACGAATAAAGAAGTTGCGTATCATCCGCATATAACTGTAGTTCTGAGTATTTGACAGATTTTGGAAATTTTGATGTATGATGTAAAGGACCCAGTATTGATCCCTGGGGCACACTTGCAACTACTTCCAGAGCATCCGACACATTCCCATTTAACACCACCTTCTGGTTTCGATTGTTTAGGTAATTTGACATTATAAGAGTTACTAACAAAACAGTAACACCTCAAAAAAAATACGCTCTCCAATAAACAATTGCTTTTTGGAACCAGCATCGGCAATGTATCTGGGGGGTACTAAACCCCTCTACCCCTCCTCGGCTACGCACATGAAACGAAAAGAAAATGACTTGTCGAAAAGGAAACTGGGTCTAGACCCGTCGACCGCAAACACATCTACTTACCAGCTTCAAACATTTTCGAAGACCGGGAGGTAACAATTTTTTGGAGGGGGAGCTACATCTTAAAATCTGGGAGAGGGATGGACATAGCATAGTGCTTGTATGCGCCTATTAGACTAAGATAGGCTAACTTATGTAAATAATACTTCATGAATTGATGGCAGGGCTTCCATTCAATTCAATTATCGACTTAATTGTAACAAATACATACAGTACTACAGTTACAAATGGCCGTTGGCCATTCATGCTTAATGACGTAATTCTTTCGGAAACGAGGCAACTGAAGCCAAAATAGTCGAACTTTTGGTGAGGACAGTGCCTTAAAGATAACATTTACATCTGAAAACCGGGAACAGTAAAACAGCTGAAGAGCTTTTATCCGCGAAGCTATTCAAAGTAGTCGTACCAAAATGTGCGTAATTAAAATTGCTCAGGTTTGTGCGGCTTCCAAAGACGGGCGTCATTTTTTTGGTATCTCGGAAATAATCCCTTGATTATTCGCCGTATACAATAAAAAAATTCTCGGCAAACTTGCATAGTATGTTACAGTAATACATGTGTGTATTGAGATTGAAACCAGAATTTGTCAACCTCGTTCCTCCAAGCGTAGAATAATTATTATTGATGCCGACCGAAGCTCTTCCATCTATGGTAGAACTGACATTGGTATAATTTATATTCGTATGACGATGACGATGAATATACGCCGTACCAAACGAGAAAGCAACCGAAAGATTTACTGTACATTTTCGATATCATAAACTATATATCACGGTACGTGGAAAATCGGGATTCGTGCTGGATTTATGGATAGAGAAGGCTATGCGCGGTCAAAATCGAGGAAATAGGTGTCGAAAATTATGGATAAGGTTGCCACATGCGGCCACCGGAATATATGCAATGACGTGTGCGGCAGGTACTTCATATTATGTGGATGTGTATGGAATATTCGATTCGTAAATCTAGATATGATTTGATGGATTCCGGGCGATTTTGTCATGAATACGAGGTCTGCAAATTAAGTAATGAGACCGGCAACGGAGCATCTGGCTTGGGGGATACAGGGGAACATATGATCCCCCTACAGTTCAAGTTTGAACTTGCTCGAGTCATTTGGTTGTCCTTAACGATTTTACAGTTGTTTCTATTGTGTTCAAAAAATGAATGACATCAATTTCGAGCAATGGTGTGTTATAAGGTTTATTAGGTTCAGAAAGAAGAGAGTCGACTGAAGATGAACCACGAAGCGGAAGGTTAAATATGCCTCATACCACCGTTCATCAGATCAAGAACAAGTGAGTATTGCATTACAATAATACGCCTAGTCACACGGCAATTTCAATAAACGATTTTTGGCCAGTAAAAACGTTCATGTGGTTCCCAGCCTCCTTATTCGCCTGGCTTGAGTCCTCGTGACTTTTTTCTCTTCCCGAGTTCCAGCACTGCTATGAGGAGTAGAAGAACCGTATTCACTGTTGTGTGGCTTCAGAAGGAAGATATTTTGAGGGAAAAAAATAAAACAATCAGTCTCATTACTGAATTTACAGACCTCGTACAGAGTAATTCAAAAAACAGTAAAATATTTCCAGTGCATACAGTAGATCAAAATTAACCAAAAAAATAAACATGGATCAAAAAATGCCCCCCACCGAGATACAGGGTTTGAAATTATAATTTCGAAATCGAAAAGGCTCATATCGTGTTTCAACATTTTGTATATTTTATTTTATTCATGTATTTCTCAACAGATACAAGATCCAATCACAGAGGAACACTATACAAGTGACGAAAAACAAATAGACACATATACAAAAAATAGTATCATGGATTGATGACACTGAAAAAACTCTATGTGTATCAGAAATCGAACAGAAAGCTCCACCAGTACAGCAGTACTATATATGTTTAACAAATAGCATAGCCAATAAATAGCAGAAATTTTATGCCTGAAACACCAGTGGCGTAGAAATCGGGAAATATTAACGACTACAAAAGAAAAAAGATAAAATTATTTTCTATACCACGGCCGTTTCTGAAGAATCTATTGCGTTTACAGATTCTTCAATTTTATCTGAATCGTGTCTCTTATGAGTTTTTGAAGTAAAATCCGAATAAATTACAAACCGTTGTACTATAAAAGTTCACTGAACTTAGTAAAGTTTGACATTGAAAATTATATGTAGTTTGCCGAGAATAAGCATATCGCACCATTGCGTTACTTGACATTCATGTTTTATCCTTTTTACCAACTAACTTCATTCTTTTTTTGATGTACTTTCCGCTCAAAAAGTATTGCCAATGATTCTTGAATCACCTTGAATAAAACGTGTGATGAAAAAATTGTGAGGAGCTGCAATATTATAATTTACTAGGTGGTGACGTGGTTATTCGTCACGAAAAACTGAACACGGAACAAATTTTCAAGCTAGTGGATCAGTAATTTTGAAGCAAAGAGTTGGAAATCAGCCCCGATAAAATATCACGTTAGTTGAGGGCAGCCTCTGAATCTGTTGGAGTGGAAGATCACGTCCACCTGTTCTACTAAAACGGCTTTTGAACCCAAAAGCATACACCAATGTTTAAATTAAGGGGTTGTGACAGAGAAGTTTCAACCCCTAGATTTACGACCTCTCCGATGTAAATCGGTCCCAAGGCTTGAAAAAAACACTTGAACCCACCTCTGGACAAAGTAAGTAGCACATTGATATCTCAAAAAGGAACGCCAGAGAGGAACTTTCTAGATAGTGGGTTGTTAATTTTGGCACAGTATATTTTGCTTAACTGTACTTCGTCAGTTATTAAAATTAATAGAACTAGTGAATATGTTTCCAAAAATGATATTAACAGATCTCAACATGTGGAACAAGGAATATTTTGTCCTATATTGCAGCTGAGTGTAGCAAAGCTTTTATATAAGTTCCTTAAGATACCTTCACTGAGTGTAGAAGGCAGTGAGAACGATATCTCTCGTTAGCTGTCATCAGAAAAAAAAAACAGATTTTTTTTAAATCATAGCCTGGCAGACCTATCAAAATGCTCGATAAATTGGAGAATATGGTTATCTTCAACTGGTCCTGTAGAGATGCAAGCAAAAATAGTTCCCAACTTATCCCGCTGCTTTGTTTTAAAATAAGACACCAAACATGTAGCTTGCCTTGAAACTGCTGATGCATGTCCATAAAAAGTTCACTGGTTACGTTTCATTCAACGTTTATACAGTATCAGGAGACAAATAAAAAGAGAAATGGAATCTGATATATACACCGTACTGAGGGTAAAAGATCCTCTTTTCGCTACTGTAAGGTTACGACTATTGCCAGGAGAATCGGAGTCATATAAATAAATAGGTTTATGTTACTAGAATGGGATTGTTTTCCATAACGGCATTTTCTGATGACTAGAGGAGTTCCTGAAGAGTGTTATGCCATGCACCAGTGCAAGCATGTTTCATAGCATAGTACGGTGGATTGGACAAACTAGATTATTTGGCCATAATATGCTTCCACTTTACAAAGAACACCTGAGACTCAATTCTTCTTACCTTTGATGGGATTGTTTTTTGGATACGGTTATACCTATGGTATGTACATCACGAGAAACCAATCATTTCAGTCGCCGTGTCTGTAGGTCTGTTGGTCTGTCTGTCTGTCCGGTAGTTCTTGGCCCCTCTATAACTAATACTGGTATTTGGATGCAATTATTACACAAGGTTACTACTACGCCAGGGATAAAAAAAACTTTGCCGTTTTTGAAAATCGATCAAGTGGCGGCAGAGAAAACGGTCAAAGATGAAAAAAAAATAAAATCGTTTTAAATTAAAATTATAATCTGTAAAGAATTAGGGCGTGGGGGATTGTGAGGGGTGGGGAAGGGTATATGAGTTTTTTAATGTTTTTTTCCTACTTAGAACGATAGGGAAATGTTTTCGATTCGAGTCTGCTTTTGCTATCTGGGCTCAGTGACAGGCGTAACGGTTTGCTTGATTGTTCCACTCGTACTGCGGCGGTGCTTCGATTTGCGCTGCCGCTTCGGACGATATGGAAAGGGACAACGTTGCCAGATAGGCGGTAACTACCGGTGCGGCAGGAAAAAAATGAGCTCATTTGTCTGACTTGGTACATTTGATTTCTTTATTGTAGATGTTCGTGACTATTTTTTTCACGGAAGGTTTAACTTTTGCTGAACTTCAGAGATGCCTCGAAACGTTATGTAGGTTCCAGCTACCTCCAATAACTAGACCTAGGGCCAATTTCACCAACATTAATATTATGGACCAATAGGAGAATACCTTATCGAAATGCAATTTGACGAAAGCTGTCAAAGGTCTCTGAATATTAGTGATTTCTATTGAAATATTGAATAAAATCGTGAAAATTCGACTGTATTATAAACAAGACCACTTTTTGATTCCAACATGATGCTTTTGTACAGAAAAAACAGGACAACTTTTATGTATTTTGATACATGTTATAGGTTTACATTTAACAATCCATTATCCCCCTCAGCGAATGGGAATGCGGCAAATAATAGGTCGATTTTCTAGCTGTTAAATTTGGCAGCAGATTTGGACGTTTGTTAATGCATGGCACTCTTGAATTGAATATACTGAAATTGTTATCATGTTGAATAGTGTGGATTTGTCTGTATTTTGCAAGAAAATAGAATATAAAATACATTCCATCCAATTCCTCATCTTCCTTTATGTCATAATAGTAATCATTTATTAATTTACGGGATAATGAATTTCTTCAAAGCAATAAAAACATTATGTTCTCTCCATCCTAAAACACAGATAACATGTGTAAGACGTGTCAATCCCTACATCTCCCTGATGCATAATGCAATTACTATGGACATAGACAAAAAATTATGAAAAATGTTTCACAGATAATGGCTGTTAAGTTCAAAAATCAAAAAACTAGTAATGATTACTGTTTGTCTATTTTTTTTTTTTGACTGGCGGGGATATCTATCTGACACTCGCAGGGTTGCCAAGTCTAACGACGATCACGTCCCGTGGTGGAGAGTGCGAAATGAATCTTTTACATTTGCTGGTTTTGAATTTTTTTCGTGAAAATTTACTAGGTATTATGATTATAAGCATCTTTGGTAGAATGTTCGATCCAGAATGGGTAAGATCTCCTATTTATGAAAATATTTTTATGATTTATAGCATAACCCAATGCAGTGGTCGGGATGAATATCACGGCAGCAACTGATGATTTGGGCATGTCTGGTAAGAACGTATGAAGAGAAACTCGCTAACTTCATAAATTTGAAGATTTTGTACAATTTCTTTGAAAATGATAAAAGATATGTCTGATTTGGCAGGGTAATGTCGCAGCCAAATGGCAGTCACTCTTTCTGACACAGTCCGGATCGAAAGATGACGATACTCGTGACATGTATTGATACTTCTAAATATAGGATCCTATCAAACATCCCTACTGTCAAGATGTATAACCTATGGTACCGACGGAGCTATTTTGCGGCGTCATGGAAGTAATTTTAAATTTTCATTTGCATTTTTTCGAGTGTTGAGCAATGATTTTGGGTGAAAAATGTCATGAATAGTCTTATAAAGCATAGTAGAGTATATTTCAACAGTTGGCGGAACTTACTCCACTGGAACCAGGAGGGTGAACCGGGATATTAATGCACAATCTGGCAACCCTATTGCGCCCTCACAAAATGGCCGCTGACAACCACACAAGTCACCGTGTTGTGATTGAATAGCATGGAACTAAACCTTCAGGGTATGTTTTGTGACTGGTACCAAGAGTTGACAGAGCCCACATATGTGTCACTCCTTGAAATGCAATAATCAACTGTATTCAAATAACGTCTAATATAAATATAACCCAGAATATCTACTCAGTGAAAAAAGAAAAGTATTGTAAATTTCTAGTTTTTCTGTAGGTTTTAGGTTTGCATATATTTGGGATTTTTTTAACGCTGTGAATATAGTGTGGATGTTTGTTCAGTTCCTGAACAACGAAAAATATTCAACTGTATGGATGTATGGATATTAAAAAACCAGAATGGTTTTGTGGGAATATCAATCTAAGGTGCCATAATGGTTCTGATGAACGGCAAGTAAATGAATGAATGTATGGAAACGAGCAATATCTATGAACTTTTTGGTAGAGCCAGTCATCAAGTAGGTGCTTAATTTCTATCTGCAACAGGTTTATAGTAAAAAACATCCAGTAGATGATCTTGAATCAGTAAAATCGCATATCAGTTGAAGAAAATAATATCATCATGAATAAAAAATTAACAATGGAAATTAAAACATGAATTTTATTCAAAAATCAAACATTTGTTATATTTTGACTGAATTATATGTAATTTCTTAATATTCAATAAGCTGGTGATGTTTCAATGACAAGATGTCATCTCATACTTTGACAATATTTTATTTTCAACATTTCATAGCTATTGGTTGCTGAAATTTGTTGATCGGAACTGTTACCCTATAGGTGGAGAATAACGGACGGTTGTTGGTGAAATTGGCCTCTAGTATATTATTGCTTGAAAGCAGAAAACTACATAACATTTCCCGACATCTATGAATGACAGATCCTATTCAGCCTGTGCTCGGTTTATACAAACTTATAGTACTCCCCTGAGTGACGATACGCCTATATGGTGGGCGACACTTGACTAGTCCATCAAAGTGGACAATAATTCAGAGATGCCTGGTAACGTTATGTAGTTTCGTACGTCGGTACGTAGGAGTCGGTAGTACCACGTTCGGCATTTTGATAAGTAGCAATGTCACCTCTCTGTCACCCCTTGTTCAAACAGAAAAATACTCAGAATATTCTTTCTAGAAGCAAAATATTGACATTCCGCCGAATCAAAAATTTCCGAAAAACCTCGGTTGACAAATACTAGCTTTTTTTGAAGCAAACAAAAGCTAGAATCCTCCACTGGCGTATTATCTCGAAATGGCTAACTCACTCAAGCTTAGACATATCGACTGCACTTTTCAAGATAATATCCGTACATACGTCGCAATCCGGCCGGAGCAATTTCCTTTCCGGAACCGGTCTTTACACGTAACGGCACTCTGACAAATGATCCGGTCTCTCTTATCGCAAAGCGGCACTATTTATTTTTGTTAGCACCCGAAAGCCTTTGTGGGGTCGCCGTATGTGTCGCTCGGCTTCCGGTAACCGCGCCCTGTCCCAGGGCTGCTCGAGAATTTCAATTTGGATGGAGACTACCATCCAAGGCGTGTCGTAGACGGCTTGCAGCTCTCTGGGATATTGTCAAATTAAATCCATTATTGCTTCCTAAAATTCCCAAAAGCAATAGTTATACAGGGGAAAGCACATTTTTGTGTTCAATTGAGTTCAATGTGTACGCGAGAGAAGCGCGAGAAATGTGTGTAAACATATGTTAGAAAGAGATAAAAACCGGCTAAAGAGCGAAGGTCATCACCACAACGGTGACGCAGAAGGTCGTGCAATCTGGCGCGTTGCCAATAAGTTACACCAGAAAATGTTCGCACAGGGTTCGCAGTAGGTTAGATTACTGTCAAACAAAAAAGAAGGAGGGCCGTTCGAACAAAAAACGCCAACTGCAATTGTATGTATGAATATTGAAAATGTTTAACAGTTTCAGACCAGTGGTGTTAAAATATCGTTGAGGAACTGAAAAGAAGTAAAATAATGTGTTGAAACGCAAAACCTAACAAAAATTTGAGTGAAAAGGCTTTTTCATGTAAGGGTTTGGAAGTGCACGTTTGCAAATGTACGATAAACTATAAACACACGGTAGGTGATGTGATGTGATGTAATAATCACATATGGATTACAAAAGTTGCAATCAACATGGAGAAACATTCAGCTAAATTGAAAAAAAAATGGATTTTACTCAGGCATCAAGCATTTTTTTTTAATTTTGGCTCAGTTTTATATAACTTCATAATATTTAATACACTGAAAACATTTCAATGGCAAGCTGTCACTTCATATTTTACAGTGTTTTGTTTTGAGTACTTTGATGTTATTTTCTGCCAAAAATTTGACGGAGAGATTTTGAGGCTGATTGGGTATATTTGACGAAATGTTTGGTACTCGTACCCTATTGGTGCAGAATAATGGTTTGTTAAATTGTGAAATCCACCCTTAGTGTTTCAATTTATTATTTATCCTGAGCGGTCGGAAAATGTAACAAATACCATTACCCAATACAAATTATCACTGCCTGCGTGTACGCGGGTGAAAACCATTTCGAAGCAGGATGACATTCCTCAATGAGCACTAGACGGGTACTGAGAAAAATCGCTCACCTATGATCATGGAGGTGGAAACCCTGCCTTGGAATGTACGGGATCTTTCATTTCGACCTAAAGTAGAGCTCTGTAAGGACCGATAAGGAATCGATCCTAAACAGATTCAATCTATTGAAACTTATACCGCCAGTTGAATCGATCTAAAGCTAAAGTATTAATTTTTTCTCCTAAAGAAGTCATATTAAAACTAACTTCAGCGGTATTTTTTGTCGAGGTCCTTAAGTTCATACTTCACGTAAATTATATTACTAAAAGATGCTTTGCTGTCCTACGTCAGTATATCTTAACAGGCAGATACTTACTTTAAAAAAAATGTCATCCATTTTTAGATTCTATATCCCTAAAACGATTGCCAAAAAATAAAAAGTTCTTGTAGATTGATTTTTAACCCAAAAAAGTATGATCACATTAGCTCGTATTATGAACTGAAGTGGTTAAATGCGAGAATTTTTTTTAAGTTTCACCTATTATATTTTGTGCACAAAATTCTGACCACATCATTTTCTCCATGTTTAAAAGACAAGCTAATATTTCGAGGGTGTACCCATTCAAGAAATATTCGTTTTGTGAATACGTTAACCATGCCTGTTAAGACAAAACAAACATCAGCACCCGATGTAACTTCTATTCTAATGCCTCGCTAAATCATAGTAATTTATTTGTCTATTTTCATCCAATTGAGGAAATGAAGTAAGGAGGGCCATTAAATCACTAAAGGATAAGATGACATCTGGTCTAGATGGCATCCCATTTTTTATAGTCAAAGAATGTGTCAAAGTGTTCGTTGGTGTTCTAAGATTTTTAATATCTGTCTGATAACAAAAAAATTCCCAGATATTTGGAAGATCGCTAAGAACTGTCCAGTGTTTAAGTGTGAGGATAAGGCAAATATTGAGAATTACAGGGCAATCTCTATATTATGCATGTTCTCGAAGGTCTTTGAAATAGTTTTGTACAGTCGCATTTACATTGCCGTCCAGCGTCAGCTATCATTGCATCGGCACGAATTTGTTGCTAATCGCTCAACAACGACAAATCTATTTATAATAACGCAGTACCTCTCAGAAGCAATTGATAGTAATGAGCAAGTTGACGTTATTTATACAGACTTTTCGAAGGCCTTCGATAAAATTAACCACGACACTTTATTGAATAAGTTAGGTGCACTTGGTTTCACAGATGATGCTAGTGAGTTGATGAAATCTTACTCATTCGATCGTAGACAATTTGTTACCTATAATGGCTTCCAATCTGAGACCTACTTAACACCTTCTGGAGTTCCTCAGGGGTCCAACCTGGGACCATTACTGTTTTTGATATTTATTAATGACCTCTGTGACTCAGTTGAATGTGAACGCGTATGCTTTGCTGGCGACCTAAAAATTTATTCGCGGATAAATACTCCTGATGATTGTATCAAACTACAATACCAATTAAATTTTGAGCTGTGTTGGTGTGTAGAAAACAAGTTGGAGCTTAATGTGAGAAAGTGTAAAATAGTCAGTTATAGCAGGAAAGTGAATGTGTGCATATCCGTATTCTATTGATGGGTCTGTGCTAGAAAGATGCTCTGATGTACGTGATTTAGGTATAATCTATGATCAAAAGTTAACTTTTAGTCAGCATATAAATAAAAAAACATCAGAAGCATTGGCGGCTTATGGTTTCATAGTAAGGAATTGCAGGAATTTTCATATCACAAAGTCCATTAGGCTATTATATTATGCTTATGTTAGATCCAAAGTCGAATATTGTAGTATTATTTGGAGCCCTTACTATGAATGCTATAGCATAGCTATTGAAAGAGTACAACGGAAGTTTATAAAGTATGTCCTGTTTAAGATGGATGGGACATATCCAGAGAGAGGTACAAGTAATGAGGAACTATGTAGTCGCTTAGGCATGATGACTTCGAAACAACGTGGGTACTGTGCCCTAATAATATTTGGCTACAAACTAATCAACAATTTACTTGATTGCCCCATGATCCTGGAACAGATCAAGTTTCGTACTCCAGCGTTTGCATCTCGCAATTATAAAATTTTCAGGCTTCCTAGAGCTAGGACAAACATTCTTCTCAAGTCACCGTTATATCTAATGTGCTCTAACTTAAACAGATTTGGATGATACTGTGATATATTTACAACAAATACTAATTACCCGCTAAAGGCAACCAAGGCTTATTTAGACCAATAGCTACATGTCACTAATTTATACCTGTGTTGCAATTGTTGTTTTCTTTTCGCTGTTTTTTTGGTTTTGTATTGTTTAGAAATTGTCGTATAAATGGGAAACTGTTGGACAATAAAGCTATTATTATTCTTATTATTATTATTATTATTATTATTATTATTATTATTATTATTATTATTTTTATTCGCTTATCTCTGCTAAACCCAAGCATTTATAGCCACGAAAAAGAACTTTACTGTCAATAAGCCATATATGTTTATAAGTAAATAATATAGTTTTTCAAGTTACTCATAGTGTACAACTTCTTCTTGCAAAAAGACACCAGGCCACAGTACAATTTAAAATCGCATATTATAATTATAAAAAATAAACTGTTTTCTATATTTCTATTCTGTCGTCGCCAAATTAAAAGGGTTCAAGTGAAATGAAGGAAAAAACGTGATTTCGTAATTTCAGGATTTACATAAAACTTATAATGCCCGAGTCCTCGAAATAAATTAAATGCGGCTTATGTCTTTTGTTGTCCAAAGACCTTCAATTGCGGTGCCGAACTGAGAATTCGTATCATACTGGCACCTCGCGGAACATAATTTTCTCGTTCTTTTGAATGCAAATAGATTTACCATATTTTTAATCAGGAAATACAGTCTCGAGCATGTTGTTAGGACCTTTGGAAAGTTTCAACTTAGCTGGCGTGACTTAAATGACAGTAGTAACAAAATTGCGCACTTCTAGCAAATTGCAAATACGTATAGATCGGCAGGGTTATTACGTAAAAAACATATACAGAGTGATTCACAAGTCGTGACCAAAAATGAAACATACACAGGACCGCATTTTAAGGGAAGTCTTCTATGTAACATTTTTTCTCGAGTGCTTCATTAAAAAGATGTTGAAGTTCAAAAATAAAAAACATTTTTTTTAATATGTTCAAAACTGTCAACTGGAATGAACTAAAATTTTGTATGTGGATTTGCTTAAGTATTTTTTTTTTTTTTTATATCGAAACAGCCGCGCAGGCAGAAGCCTAAATGCCGGAACACCGCGGCTGCTATGATGATCCCAAAGAAATTTTGTTAATACGATTTTTGAACTGCCTAAGGTTAGTAGAACTGGGAAAAGCTTCCTCCCGTAGTTTGTTCCACAATCTAGACACCCTCGGGACAAAGGAGCGGTCGTATCGGCCAGTTCTGGATGTACGAAGTTTGACACGGTTAGGATGGGACGCCGAAGTCAGGCGGGTCTGTCTGGCAGGCACATCGCGCGGCGGCATCATGGAAGAGAGCTCTGAGGAGCAAAGCCCGTTGGTGTAGCGATAGAAAAGAGCTAGATCGCCGACGGCCCGCCGGTGCGAAAGAGTCCCGAGGCTGTCTGTTAGAGAAGAGTCATCGATCAGTCGGACCGCCCTCCTCTGGACAGCATCGAGCATGGACAATGTAGTCGGGGCGGCAGCACCCCAAATGTGTGAGCAATACTCGAGGCTAGGCCTTATCTGGGCCTTGTATAGAGTGAGAAGGTCATGCGGAGAAAAGTACTTCTTAGCCCTAAACAAATAGCCTAGCTTTTTCCCAGCAGCTGCAGCTATTGAAGAGATGTGTTCGTGCCAGATCAGGTCCTCGGTGATCTGGACTCCGACCAGCCGAAATGAATGGCTCTTTGGTAGAACTCGACCGTCCATCGAAACTGTATGAGCGCTAGGACGCTTTTTGTTCGTCAAAGTACAGTACTGTGTTTTGGAAGCATTGAACTGTACAAGATTGTTGCGTCCCCAAGCAGTGATAGCCTCCAGGTCTCTTGTCAGAGAAGAAGTCGTCGCTAGTCTTCTTTTTTCCAGCTCAGCAGCAGAGATCGGCTTGTCACTCTGAATTCCTGCATGTAGAGTGCTGTCATCAGCGAAGCTGTGGATTGGGTTGATCGTGCAGGAAAGGAGGTCGTTGATATGTAAGAGAAACAGTGTTGGAGCCAAGACCGATCCCTGGGGAACACCCGCGTTGACGTTGTGAGATGAAGAGGAGAATCCGTCAATTACGACGGATATCTTGCGGCCAGAGATAAAGTCAGCCACCCATCTGCAAAGCTTTTCTGGGAGGCCGTAGGATGGAAGTTTGCTCAAGAGGGCAGCGTGCCACAGCTGATCGAACGCTTTCGTGATGTCAAGAGCAACGACATGAGCCTCACCATGAGACTGGATGAGTTTACTCCACAGTTGCGTGACGTAAGCTAGGAGGTCCCCTGTGGATCGTTGGTGCCGGAAACCGTACTGCCTGTCGCTAATCAAGCTGTGACGTTCGAGGTAGTCCAGAAGCTTGCGATTTATGCACCTCTCCATCACTTTACTGATAACAGAAAGCAGAGCTATAGGCCTGTAGTTGTAAGGGTCGGTTTTAGATCCTTTTTTTGGGATGGGCTGTACATGAGCAAATTTCCAGTTTTCTGGGAAGGTGCCGGATTCATAAGATATCTGGAAGAGACGCGAAAGAACTGGAGCAAGCTCAGCTGCACATCTCTTCAGTACAATGGCAGGAATCAAGTCCGGACCAGAAGCTTTGTTGATGTCGAGCGACAAGAGCACTCGTCTTACGGTCTTATGCCTGAATGTTACCTCCCGCATAGTGTGGGGAACCCTTTGAATTGACGGCACTTGGGCGTTGGTGAGGACGTCCATAATGGAGTTGGCAGCAAAGATCTTGGCTAGCACTTCCGCCTTGGCCTTTGGGTCGAATACAATAGTTCCATCCTGACACGTAAGTGGTGGAAGGCTAATGTGTGAGAAGTTCTTTTCAATCTGCTTGGCCAGCGTCCAGAAAGACCGACTGCCATTGCGCTGCGACATTACCCTGTGCCTAACTTTTATATCATGCTGGGTTTTGGCATTGCGAACCGCTTCGTTATATTTGTTTCTGGACTCGACGTCGGCTTGTCTGTTCTCTACAGTGGGGTTTTGTAAGTAGGTTCTGTGGGCCTTGATCTTCTGCTGGCGAGCAGTGTCACACGATTTGTTGAACCAGCCGTTGGACCCTGGTTTAGGAACTTTCACTGTGTGAGGGATGTATTCCTCCATTCCGACGTGGATAATTTCGGTTATTGAAGAACAGACAGTCGACGTATCCGCGTCAGTGAAACAGACATCTCTCCAAGGAAAGCTAGAGAAGAAGTCTCTGAGCCCCTCCCAGTCGGCATGTCCGTAATGCCAAGTTTTGCGGCCTGTGCGAGTTTCTGCGGCCACAGCGGCTTCTGACCGAAACCTAACCTCCACAACACCGTGATCTGAGTTACCCAGGGGGGACAGGACGGCAGTGCTGTAAGGGGCAGGATGCGTGGTCAGAAAGAGATCCAGCAGGCTACTGGCGTGTGACGAGACGCGGGGGAAAAAAGTAGGGCTCGTCACCAGCTGGGTCAGCCCTTGAGTAAGAGCGAACGCTTCGACTGCACGACCTGCTGCATCGGTCTTATTTGAGCCCAACCAAAGCTCATTATGGGCATTGAAATCACCGAGAAGAACTACCTCTGAAGCGGGGTGATTGATGTTCAGGAAGTCGATCTGGACGGCGAGGTATTCGAGTAGGTCATCCCAGTTATGGTTCGAGGGAGAGCGATAAAGGCAGCAAATAAATTTGGGTGATGTTTTGGAGTTGAGGCGAAGCCACAGAATGTCCTTCCGGTCTGATTCCAAAGAAAGATCCCTGGAGCAGGAAAGACTGCTGCGGACAAAAGCCACAACTCCCCCGTTCTTTCTCAGATTGGAGTGCACCTCGTAGTTTGGGAAGTTGAGATGGTTAATCGGTGCAGCCTCTGAGATTTTTGTCTCCGCCAAGAAAAGCACGGCGGGACGATTGGATTGCAGGTAGTGATGAACAGCATCAATGTTGCTGTTGATCCCGCAGATGTTCGAAAAACAAATTTTATCTTCGATGTTGTTCCCTCGAGCCCACCCTCCACCCGGACATTCCGAGAGTGGAGTGAGTTTACGTCCGGAGTTTTTAGTGCTCGAGGGATCCATCATCATGAATTTCTTTGTTTTGGTAGATAACCGACTGCATAGCTTAGGTGTGGAAACATGCGGACATTTATAAGACACCCTGGGAAAAGCTACCGGGTGATACTGCCTCGGTCGACTGGTCCTTGTCTACCACCTTCTTTTTACGTATTAGTGATGTTAAATAGACCTAAAGTGGCCCGTTGGCGGACTTGTACCGCCACCCGGCAATCGGTACTGAGGTATTCCTTAACGCGTGCGCAATCACTTGGACGGGAAGAAGTTGTATAGTGGATACAACGACTTCCGGAACAAGCATTTGCCACGGCCCTCGCTCAGTAGGGGGGCCACACTCAAAAGTATTTACTTGAAATTAACGTGCACCCGTGGCGGATATACAGGGGAGTAGTGGTATTATTCTTCCAAATAAAAATAGTACGCCACTGTTTATTTTAAACTCGCAATTTTTCGAATGTTACCTTCAATTTGCTACAAATAATTACTCTTGTATTTTTTCCTACAGTGCATTGTTTTCGTAAAAATACAAATTAAAACAAATTAGATAATCAAAGCTTTATTTCAATAAATGTTCAAAAAGACGACCACTCTGACGGATACAAGTGCGGCATCTTTTTAATAAAGGAAAACGTATTTCGGCAAATTTTGTCTATTCTTTTTTGTAACTGATCAACAGTATTAATTTGTTCAGCATACTCTTGTTGTTTAAAAGCGCCCCACAAAAAGAAATCCAGTGGGTTCAAATCAGGAGACCTCGTAGGCCAATATACGGGTCCGTTATTGCCAATCCATCGTTGTCTAAAATGATTATTTAACCATGCGGTTATGTCACAAAGAACATGCGGTAGGGCACCGGCGTGCTGATACCACATTCGTACTCTCGTTGCTAACATTCTCGTTGCAACACAACAAGCCCTCGAGAAAAAACTGTTACATAGAAGACCCCCCTTAAAATGCGGTCCTGCGTATGATGTTTTATTTTTGGTCACGACTTGTGAATCACCCTGTACAATGTCAAACAAATGACAAAATGTCAATTTGCTGACTAGACAGAATAGCGTGCAATTAATTCCGCTTTTGTTCAATATGAGTCTCACCCATAGCTTCACCTAAAGAGAAATGACTCAACGACATATTCAACGACCTTGCTGCAAGTAAGTTCACCAGGACGGTTTGTTGATTGAAGAATGCCGAGATAGTCTGTCAGATAGTCAGAGTAGCAAGTTTGCATCTGGATGATGGTATGGTGATTGTGTGTATTGGTCTGCATGTGTATAAAATCAGAGAAATTTCCTATGTGAGAAAACTATCACTGAATTGCCATGAAGTACACATATATCTATTAGCTGAACAGACGAGTGTTTTGTGTTGTCCTTTCTGAAGAAAGGTAAGGTTCAAAGATTTTCTCCGGTTTTCAAAAACTTTGAGAAGCACTACGATAAATCACCACCGCGCTCGCTTTGTGTGTGACGTGTGTGTAAGAGTATTTGAGACAAGAAACCGATGGAATTATCATCAACAAATCCTCTCTAAGCACCTATGCACTGCCTCCCAGCTATAGCGTACAACTTACAGCCTAGATCTTCAATAATGCCATCTCTTAAGCAGATGTTACATCACCTCGAAATCAAACAATGATAGCTCAAGCGTCGTGACGTTCAGGCAACACGTACACTAATGCGCATCAAGTAAACAACAGCTAGTTCTAAGTTGACATCTTAGAGGACATCCTCCATAATGTCAAAAAACCGACATAATGCAACTTTTCAAGATACGTAATACCCCTGCCGAACTCTATTTTCGCGTCTTACTATGTTTGATAATGCATTCTAGTATATTAGGAGACTCCCCGGCTGAAGTTATGGGGCGAAGCACCCTTTCATCCGCTAGTTCGCCAATATACAAGACACACTAGTAGCTGTAGCAAATCAATAACAACCGATTGTCCTGAAAGTTGCTCTAAAAATAGCGGTTATCAAAGAGAGTTGACCCGAAACTGACGGACCTTACCGTAATCCCTAAAAGGCCGATACTGTGTAAGCTTAACGGTCAATTTGGCAATCGGTTCAACGCTGCGTCTCAATATTGTCGGATGTCCAAGCAAATTTGTTTTTCACTTTCAAGCCTGTCGAAAAAACGGTCGGATGTTTCGATGAGCCATCAGCTATTACATAAAGGGCTATATCAGGAAGAAGGTTACATAATAACCATAATTGACAGAAATGTGGAAGGAGCGACAAAAAATACCGAGTAGAAGGTAGTCAATATATGTTGACAGATTTGTCATCCAGTATCTTCATATCGCCCAGTAAATGAACATTTTTGTCCTTGCAAAAACTCGAAATGGATGAAAATTGGATTCAGGTTATTGAAGTATTGTTCTTTAGCATAACGAAAAGTTCCAAATCCTACCATAGGGAGGAACTGAAAAATTTTTGATAAACCTTTTGAGTTTTGATTTTTTTGTGAAGGTCACCTAAACATTATATATAGAAAAAAGTTGAGATAATTTTGTAGAAAAATAAATAAGCTTGAAAACTTGCCCTTACGATATTTTCATATCTACGTTCGTTCACGACATTATGTCAATTCTCTTAGAGCTCTAATTAAGGCATGCCTAAATGATCGCATGTGGGATTTTTGAGGCATCTGATTGATAAAATAGTTTTTGAGCCATTTATCAAGCTCCATCATTAATGGAAATTAGAAAATATGTAAAGAAAAGGCAAAATTTTAAACTACCACTGGGAGTTAGATTAAATTTTCACACAAGGTTACTGCTATGCCAAGGACGAAAAAGCTTTATAGTTTTTTTGCAATAGGTCCCGTGGCGGGAGAGATAAAGGCAAAAAACTAAAAAAATAAAAGCATCTCAAACTTCGTTTTTTCATGGTTTTCGGAAAAAAAGTTTTGTAGGAGTTAAAAACTAGGAGTTAGGGCTTGCAAGGATGGGGGATGGTATAACTGAATTTTTTGACGTTGGTATAGATATGCACCTATTAGGCATATTTCACCTCATCATAGATTTATCCCTACGTATATACCCTTAAAAATTATAAATGGTCGTGCGTCGATTCGCTTCCGTGCTGCTGTAGGCTGTGAAAGTCAATATTGTCATCCACACGGGATTAGTCATAGCAACGATCAAATGCGCCCGCAGAAATTTCTCTCAGGGGAGGCGGAGGGTCATTTAATTTTTTGTTATACATGTTCGTAGCAAAGTTTTCTCTCACAAAATATTCCATAAAATGACTTAGGTTTTTGTTGTACTTTTTCCCGGAAAATTTTATCAACTGAATAATACGCAATAACAACACCGTCATTTCTAATTGCTGGAGTCAATTAAATTTTGAACTTCCTACTATACTACGTTTTATCAGTTCTGCTGAATTTGAGTTTCGAATGAGTTCATTGACTTGCCCTATCCTCCAGTGAATCTACCCACGCTCTGGCGTTAGGAGAAGTTTCTGGTATACAGTTACCGTTCTCGAGTTACCTTATCTATTTAAATTGTTCAAAACTACTCCAGCTTATCGTTTGCCGTCTAATAAAAATACCGTGTCTGCTCTTTTTCTCGGAATAAGGGTACATATCTCTGGAATAGCAGTTTATAACGAAAAAATCCGTTACTTTGTGGGTGAATATTTTTCGGATAATTTTTGGAACACAGAAACTGTAGATTTCATCGTGGTTGCTCCAGGTGTCAAAAGGCCTAAACGTTTTCTTTCTTATTGTTCCTGGCATAAAAGTATTATTATTGTATTGGAGATGCTGTCAAAGCTTTCATCTCTGATGAAGAAGCAAATGATAAATTTACTCAGCTGCGGCAACGTTTTAGCAGAATAAGACTGGCGAGGAAGTATTGCAATTGCGAGAGATTTCTAAAGGTGCGTATCCACTGAAATTGTTGCCATCTTTTGTGTTCGCAACTGTTTGCAACTTTCCAAAAGTTCACCAACTTTTGTTTCCGTCGTGTCTCCACCAAATTGAGACAAATCGCCAACAATTTGAAAAACATTTCAGTTGATAACTAGCTGTCTCCACCAGTAGTATTGTTGGCAATATGTCTTCGAACGACGATGATATTATCCAGGCAGCGGCAATATACATTATTTTAAGCAAAAAGAAACGGAAGCATAAATATTGGGTACGACCAAGCCTCAGAGAAAGAAAAGTACATGGAGGGATTGAGATATTAAATGCTTTGAGGAGAGATGACTTGTTAGCAAGCCGCATTGAAGATGGACAAATCAGAAACTTTCTTCGCATGACTAGGTCTGATTTTGAGAGACTGCTTAGTGTCGTTGGGCCGAAAATTAACAAAAATGATACTAATTATAGAAAAGCAATTACGCCTACGGAACGTTTATCAATCACTTTAAGATTCTTGGCTACTGGGGATTCATATACTTCGTTAATGTTTTTGTTTAAAATTTCATAACAAGCGATTTCGAAAATCGTACCTGAAGTTTGTGCAGCAATCTGTGAAGTTCTGGAAGATCAAATTAAGGTAAGAACTGTTTCATTTTAAGTATTTTATTACTTAAACAAATTATCACATAGATAAAACTGAATATTCTCAAATAGAGTGCAAACTCAACTACAATTAATATTAGCACTATTTAGAGCCTCTAATAGAATGACTGTTCATGTTCTGTTTGTGGTACTGTGATCTGTGTCTGTTGTGATGCAAATGCTGGTTGTTGTGATTGTGGTGAAGTTGCTGGTGCGTAGTGCGGCATGAGTGGTTGTTCTGTTTGTGGTGAAGGTGATGGTGCGTATTCTGGCGATGATGAATGTATCGAGAAATTTGTACTTGATGAATTTGTTGAAAATAAGTCATTTGTCTAGCAGCAGGATAATCATATTTGCCGATGCTTGCTTCGAATAAAATATACTAAGTGAGATATAAATCCGAACACCCAGTTTAAATGGTTTTATTTTAATAAAATTTTGTATAAGTACTTAATGAAGCATAATAAGTAAATGATAAAAATTTCAAAATGATTGCACTGCTTTAAAGCCCTTTGACCTTTAATAATGTGTGGATGCACCCTGATGTGCTACGCATTCTCCAACGCGCCTAGGCATGCTGCTGATCAGGTGGTCAATGTCCTCCTGTGGTATCTCATTCCAGGCAACCACCAACTCCTGTCGAAGTGCTTCTAGAGTCTGAGGAAATTACAAATTGAGCAATCTCCTACCCATCATATCCCACACGTGCTCAATTGGGGATAAGTCGGCAGATCTTGGTGGCCATGGTAACAATGTGACATCATTATGTTGAAAGAAGTCTATTGTGACTCTTGCAACATGTGGTCGGGCATTATCTTGTTGGAAAGTTGGATCTGCCAGGGTGTCAAGATAGGGTAAAAGATGGGGTTCTAGAACTTCGTGGATATAACGCTGCGCGTTCATGTTACCTCTGATGAAAGTTAAAGGTGACCTGGAACCATAAGCTATAGCACCCCAAACCATAACTCCAACAGTGTGATGAACATGTCTTTCAACAAAAAACTGTGGATTCCTCCTTTCATCACGTCGCCTGCTAACCCTGGCACGACCATCGTGCATGCCTAAACAAAATCGAGACTCGTCACTAAAGACAATACTGTTCCATGCCTGATCCCAGAGTGACCGTTGTCTGCACCACTCAAGGCGATTACGTCGGTGTAAGGGTTAGAAGGCGACGTGGTGAAAGGAGGAATCCACAGTTTTTTGTTGAAAGACATGTTCATCACACTGTTGGAGTTATAGTTTGGGGTGCTATAGCTTATGGTTACAGGTCACCTTTAATCTTCATCAGAGGTAACATGAACGCGCAGCGTTATATCCCCGAAGTTCTAGAACCCCATCTTTTACCCTATCTTGACACCCTGGCAGATCCAACTTTCCAACAAGATCATGCCCGACCACATGTTGCAAGAGTCACAATAGACTTCTTTCAACATAATGATGTCACATTGTTACCATGGCCACCAAGATCTCCCGACTTATCCCCAATTGAGCACGTGTGGGATATGATGGGTAGGAGATTGCTCAATTTGCAACGTCCTCCTCAGACTCTAGAAGCACTTCGAGAGGAGTTGGTGGTTGCCTGGAATGAGATACCACAGGAGGACATTGACCACCTGATCAGAAGCATGCCTAGGCGCGTTGGAGAATGCGTGGCACATCAGGGTGCATCCACACATTATTAAAGGTCAAAGGGCTTTAAAGCAGTGCAATCATTTTGAAATTTTTATCATTTACTTATTAAGCTTCATTAAGTACTTATACAAAATTTTATTAAAATAAAACCATTTAAACTGGGTGTTCGGATTTATATGTCACTTAGTGTATTTGATATTAAATGCTCTACCACACTTTGAGCATAGCTTGTTTTCAAAGCTTCTATTTTCGTTGCAACATGTTCCCCAAAAATAGAAAATCTATTGCGTGGTTTTTTAGCCAGAAGTTCTTTTAATACATTGTAAGCCTCTTCTTGCCTGTGGTCATAATTTGAAGTCTTCCTTTTTGACCCTTTTATATTTTTTCTAGTATCCGAATTGGTTGAACATCCTGGTTGTGGATCCGTTGGTTGTGGAACTGTTGTATCATTTGTATTTAATTGATTCAGTAACGGATTTTGAGATATTTTTCCCTCTAAACCTTCCAGGCTAATATCCTGGAAATAATGAAATTTATTATACAGCACCACGAAAAAAAAGTGAAAGGGACTCTCTACCAAACCTAGTACATTATACCTTTTTGGGGTCGCTGAATCCAAATTTGTGGTCCGTTTAACCCCATCACGTCAGGATTTGGGTCCTTTGAAGGTCAAAGTACCACGCACATAATACATGGGATTTCATATAGCCGTCAAATTGGCTCAAAATTTAACTGGCCACGCAACCTTTGACCTTCTGTATCTCTAAATCTATGGCTTTTGGGGCTTTGTGGCCATAAGATTTTTTGATCAGGAAGGCATGCACTACAACATAAATTTTCAGCCAATTTGACGGCTATATGAAATCCCATGTATTGTGTGCGTGGTACTTTGACCTTCAAATGACCCAAATCCTGACGTGATGGGGTTAAACGGACCCCAAATTCGGATTCAGCGACCCCAAAAACTTATAATGTAGTTGGTTTGGTAGAGAGTTCCTTTCATTTTTTTTTTGTGGTGCTGTGTTATTGAATATATAATTTATTTTTTTACAGATGCCGAAAGCACAGAGGAGTCGAGAGTAATAGCAACACAATTCAACAATATTTGGAATTTTCCACAATGTGTAGGAGTAATGAATGGAAAACATATCATGATTCAATCTCCAGAACACAGTGGAAGCGATTTTTTCAATTATAAATCATTTTTTAGTATTGTTCTTTTTATTGTTCCTAATGCAAATTACGAGGTGATATATATGAATGTTGGCTGCCAAGGACGCATATCGGATGGTGGTGTTTTCGAAAACACTCGTTTCAAAAAGATGTTTACGCAATGTAAACTCAATTTACCTAATAATGAAGAACTTCCAGGTAGAACCACTGCTGTCCCTTATGTCTTTCTAGGTGATGATGCTTTTCCATTATTACCAAATTTGATGAAACCTTACCCGGGTGCTCAAGAAAAAGGATCGCAGGAGAGAATATTTAACTATAGACTTTCAAGAGCACGAAGAGTGTCAGAAAACGTGTTCGGAATATTATCAGCACGATTTAGAGTTCTTAGGAAAATAATATTACTTGACCCATCGAAAGCGCAGATAACTGTCACTACTTGTATTTATTTACACATTTATTTGCGAAAAATTAAAAACTCAAGGGGAACATACCTGGAACTTTTGATTCTGAAGATAAAGACACCGGTAATATTATTTCTGGGGGTTGGAGAAAAGAGATGCAAAATGATATACCATTTCAAAATTTAAGTAAGATAGCTCGAAAATCAAGTAATGCCGCTAGAGACAAGAGACAAGAATTTGCAGAGTACTTTATGAACTAAAATTTGATGTGTCGATTTACCTAAGTAGGTATTGTCCACATTCAAAAGTATTTACTTAAAATTGTGTGTGGAGATACAGTGGCGTTATTTTTAGAACACTGTTTTTTTTTTAATTTTAATTTCAATTTGCTACAAATAATTATTCTTGTGTTTTTTCTAGAGTGCGGCATCTTAGTGTAGTAAAGAAAAACGTATTTCCGCAAAATTTGTTGTGGCTTGAATTTGATGAAACGCATTATCTAATCTTTCTTGTAACTGATCAACAGTATTAATTTATTCATCAAACACCACTTGTTTAAAAGCGCGCCACAAAAAGGAATTCCTGGGGTTAAAATCAGGAGACCTCGCAGGCCAATATACGGGTCCGTCTTTTCCAATCCATCGTTGTCTAGAATGATTGTTTAACCATGCGGTTGTCACGACTAACATGTGGGTTGGGCACCGTCGTGCTGATACCACGTTCGTACTCTCGTTGCTAACGGAACATCATCTAACACATTTTCTATGTAATTCTCTAGAAAAGCTAAGTATGAGTTTGCACTTAAACGTGCATAAACAGTGAACCAATGAAAATACGTGCATAAACAGTTGGCCGTTGAAAATGACGCACCAGATATTTCTAGAAAATCTGCGTTGAAACCAGAATTAAAGATCCACTCCTCATAAAAAGCGATTCATCTGACCACAAAACCAAATCAATAAAATCTGCATTCTGATTATGCATTTGCAGTGACCACTCACAAAAAATTCGCCGTTGCACTTTGTCGCCAAGTTGCAGACATTGCTCATTTTGCCGATGGTAAGGATGCAACACTTCCCGATTCATAATACTCCACGCAAGACTTTGGGAACATGGTAACTGGGCTGCAATCCGCCTAGTACTTGTACTAGGATCATCCAACGCCAAATTAATCACTTCCAGTTCCTCTTGAACAGTATGCCGGACACCATGGCCTCTAGCTCCGGGAAGTTTGGCAATTCCATATTGCTGAAGTCTTAGAAATCAACGCGTAAAAACCTTTGGGGTCTGCTAGTTACGTTGATACTTTCGAGAAACCGTTAAATCTTTTCCATTACGAACCCGCACACGATTCCATTTCACAACACTCATTATTTAAAAAAAGACTCACAGTACTTTTTCTCTAGTCATATTCATTATATTACATGACCAGCTGTAAGGGTTTAACTAGCCGACTAGTAGACCTGTCAGAGCGAAACAAAGACGGTTTAGATGCTATACAGCATGCGTATCAAAACCCCATAATTTTATTTTTTGTCGTACTGACAATGCTTTTCTCCACTTCATTATAGTTTACGGCCTTATGGCAGCGTACAAGAATGTTCATAGGCGCCAAAAAAGCAACAAATAAAGACACCAGAGCTTGCAAAAGTTGACTTCTATACATAACACATAGGCAAAGTTCATTTGTCCGGAATTGCAGAGTACAGAGACAACCCACTTGACGCCATGTTTTGCATTGTCCCAACTTAATTTCCTCTAAAAATCCAGAGAGTCAACTTTATTACGCCCCCATCCCCATCCTAACTGACATACAGACACGCTAACCGCATTGTGTCCATATCTTTCTGGCAGCAACGCCACGCGGCGGAGCGTCGGCGGTGGCTCATATTGTATCTCCGTTTCAGATTGCTGGCCGCCATTGCTGGTTGCTGCCTCGAAGCGTTGCAGCCGCAGCTCGTCACGCCACCGTTCCTCCGCTCTTGTTACCGCTACAAACCACCCCATCATCAGATGCGCCCCGAAAACACCACATATTTAGTGCACGTACGGGCCAGGTGCGGACCGACGATTTTTTGATGGTAGAATTTTGTAGGGAATATGAGCCGAAACATGGGTCTCACTTCTTTAAATAATGATAATAGACCTCTTAATTTATCTACCATTATTACATTGTACACTTATATGGCGAAGTTATACTTAACCATATAGTTGCTAGCAGATGTTCACAGCAATGAACTATTTATTCACAAACAGATTTAGTTAGTAAAGAAAAAAGGCCTTGTTGCCAAACCTGAGTACACCAAAATTAACCTGATGAAAAAAGAAATGCATGATTACGTAAATTATTTTTGGGGGGTTAATAGTATTGTGTTTACTTTTGTCGGAATGCAGGTAACGAAAATTCTTCATCTACATTAGGAAGGATATTATAAATAATAATGGCAGCATCGTAGCAAAAACTGCGTTTAAAAAGTGCAGACGTATGCTGGGGTTTCTCATATTCTTTTCACTGAGAGTTCTACAGTTGTCATTATTAAATGAAATGTTTACCCGTCAAGTAAGAGGGTTTTGGCATGAGTAGTAATTAGTGAACAAAAACTGAATAGTGACTCTTGACCAAGTCATTCATTTTTAACCAGTTTAGAACCGGAAATTTCGGTGATTCATGATCAAATTTACGTTATCCAAAAATGAAACGTATACAATTGTTTTGAATAACTTGAATAATGTTTTTGGTGAAATTGTGTAAACATGTGTGGTATACGGTATTACAATAATCTAGTATAGATATGACCAATACTTCACATAGTTTTTTTTGTAGCTTAAAATTCAGAAGATACCTGTTTGCTACCTCATATAGGTTTTCTGTAAGAATACTTTTATCATACTCAATAAACCTCAATTTTGTATCAAAGTATTTTCGCAGAATCAGAAAATTGAAAGATTTGGTTATTTGTCTGAATATTCAATAACTGTTTCATTTTCTTTTTTCCTGTTGGTACAAAATAATGACATGTTTGATTTTTGTGGTATTAAGAAGCTAATTATGATCTGAAGAGTACTTAATTAATTTACTAACATCGTTTTGTAATATTTGGGTGGTATTATTGTCATCATCTGGATTAAAATAATGGAGCAACTGTTGCAAAAGACTGGACATGAGAAATATCAATACATTTGGTCATTGGAGACATTTCTTGGTTAGCAAAAACACACTGAGTTCTTTGATGGAGGTAACTGTCGAAAAATGAGACGGATAAATTGTACGTAATTTAATTTAGTAATTATTATTAATTTATTATTGATGGCGTCCAAAGCTTTGGAATAGTCTATCGAGGTTAACGCCAGTACCATTTTTTTATTTAAGGTGTTTAAAAAATTGTCTTGCCGATTGAGTAAGGCAGATGTTGTACAATTTTTCCCGAAACTGGAATGAGTATCGGGCAGTATTTTCCTAGGAAGCGGTCCATTGGAATTTTATTGTTTTCTAAAATTTTGGAAAAAAACTGGTAACAAACTCATGGGTCTGTGATCACTATACTGAGTGGGCTCAATTTTTATAAGAATTGGAATAATTAAAGCTTGTCTCGATGCGATTGGAAAATACTTTTGCCAAGCTGTCGTTGATAAAATGCACGATGTAACGGAAAATAACTGGTAAGCAGAGCTCTATGATTGAAAAGGTCGAAAGAGTTTTGAATTTTTTGAATATCGATTCAGTAGGCGCGAAATTATTAGCAAAAGACAAAAGAACAATTATCGCTTGAACTTTGTTTTTGATGTTTCCGAGACACCTGATCATTTTCAGAAAAAAAAATTGAGGATTAAAGGTTGGAGGGTGAGGCTTGTAGAGGCTCGTTATTTATTTATACGCTTTCAATCCCCGTAATTCGACGCACCTATTAGACATATTTTCACACGAAATAAATTCCCATAAACTTCATCACGCTGTCATAGTGGTTTTCCAGAAATCCCCCTTCGTATGGATATTTCTCCGACTCTTAGTAAGAAACAAAATAAAAATGAAGGATGACACGACTTGAAATATTTTTTCTGAACCATTTGGAACACTTCAAATCGAATTGATGCAATTGCAACATTGGGTCAGCATCAGTTGGGGAATACCACCTCAAATTTGGAACAAATCAACCAGTATGAATTTTCTCATATGAATGGTGCGTAGTCCTTTGCCCTTAAAACTTGAAATGATAGAGAAATATTTTCAACAAAACGACCGTAGGTAAGATATACCTGTGTCGGAGTCTGACCCACCAACTACTTAACACATAGTCTGACCGCTGACTGGCTTGCGAGGTTTAGCAACGTTGCCAGATGGTCGGTAGTATCGGTAGAGCAGAAATCTTGTTTTACAAATGTTCGTAGCTAACTTTTTTCTCAAAGGGGCTAATTTGTGCTGAACATAATCCTATGAACTGGTGACAGCTTTTTGTGAGTTATACTGTCTTAAAGAACGATTTTATGTCTGATAATAATTAAAATAGGAAATACTGTTTGGCAAAAATGAAATATGTATTGACATCGACTGACAATAACTGACAATATAATACAGAATGTACAAACATAGCAGCAACACATTTCTTCAGTAACATTCCTTCCAGGGACGAGCTGAAGCAGTTCTTCAATAACATTCCATTTACTCCTCTTCCAAAAGTAGCGGTAGAATCTTCGCAACTAGTCTCCTATACAAATATCTGCTGTCCAAGTTTGATGACTACCACTCGTACGGCTCCATCTTTTCCAGGTTTCCAGGTTATCGTTTCCTAAAGGCCACGTATTTCTGGGGTTGCATTTATCTTGTAACATAACAATGTCATCAACTTTCAAATTTCTGTTTTTCTCATTACATTTGGACCTCTCTCAATTCCAGCAAGTATTCTTTAATCCTAGGTTCCCATAGCAGCTGCGACAGGCACTGTGAAATTCTCCACTGTTTTCTTGAACATAAGAATTCGCCATCGAAATTTTCAAAGCTAACTTTGTTATGAGAACCTATAAGGAAGTGATTAGGTGTTAATACCTCCATATTTTTTTGATTTACAGACATTTAAGTTAGTTTACCATAACAGCCTTGCGTGAGAAGCGCAGAATCAACTTACTTGATGCTACTTATTACAATTATCCACGTTGTGATGGAGGAATACATCCTGCATACAGTGAAAGTGCCTAGACCAGGGCCCAACGGCTGGTTTAACAAATCGTGCGACACTGCTCGTCAACAACAATTACCGGCCCAAAGCTCTGCTTTCTGTTATCAGTAAGGTGATGGAGAGGTGAATAAATTGCGAGCTTCTGGACTTCTTCAAACGTCACGGCTTGACTAGCGACAGGCAGTATGGTTTCTGGCACCAGCGATCCACAGGGGACTTCCCAGCTTACGTCACGCAATTTTGGGTCAAACTCATCCAGTATCCAAGGCTCATGTCGTTGCTCTTGATATCACGAAAGCGTCAACGCGGGTGTTCCCCAGGGACCGGTCTTGGCTCCGCCACTGTTCCTCTCACATATCAACGACCTCCTTTCCTATACGATCAACCTAATCCGTAGGTTTGCTGACGACAGCACTTTACTTGTAGCAATTCAGAGCGACAAGCCGATCTCTGCCAGTGAGCTGGAAAAATGAAGACTAGCAGGTGACGAGAGACCTGGGGGTTATCACTGCTTGTGGACGCAACACTCTCGTACAGTTTAAAACACAGCACTGTACATTGACGAACATTTCGGCTGTCTGTAGTCCAGATCACAGAGGACATGATCTGGCACGTGCATCTCGTCATTAGCGGCAACTGCTAGAAAAAAGCTAGGTTATTTGTTTAGCGCGAAGAAATACTTTTCTTCGCACGACCTCCTAATTCTATACAAGGCTTAGATAAGAGCTAGCCTCGAGTATTGCTCACACGTTTTGAGGTGCTGCTGCCCCGACTACATTATTTATGCTCGATACTGTCCAAAGAAGGGCATTCGATCGATGACTCTTCTCTAACACAAAGTCTCGGGACACTATCGCACCGGCGGGTCGTTAGCGATCTAGCTCTCTTCTACCGTTACGCCAACGGGCTTTGCTCCTAAGAGCTCCATGATGCTTCCGCGCGTCTGCCTGGACCCGCCCGTCTCCCATCTCAACCGTGTTGAACTTCGTCCATCCACAACCGGCCGATGCGGCCGCTCTTTTATCCCAAGGGTGTCGAGATTGTGGAACAATCTACAAGAGGAGGCTTTTCCCAGTTCTACTAACCTCAGGCTGTCCAAAAATTCGGATTAACTAAATTTCTGCGGTATCCTGACACTTAGGCTTCTGCCTTCGCATCTGCTTCGGTGTCCAAAAAAATTGCCCGAATATAAGCAAGCTCCTTCTCTGGTAGAACACATTAAAAACGATGTAGAATGAGGTGCTCGAACACGACGGAAATCAGAAAATTTGTTGGTGTTCAATGGTTATGGAAGCTGCTACGATTATTACTATTACCCCATTTCCTACATGAAATACCCACCTACACCCGTCACCAACCCCGTTTCACTGATTCAGTAGCGTATCGTGTTCTTGTTCGGTAAACGGTCCGTTATCTATTTGTGGAGTACACGTCTGCTGTGATACTTCCTGCGGAACAACTCCTGCCGCTCCAGAGTGGCTGCAGCGGACGTCTTTTGTAAGTAGGACGCGCATCGCTTTTGTTCGATTAAGTACGTACTAGTACAGGGGCATTAATAATTCAAAATATAGGTTGCAAAGCACGTTTCATCTTAATTTCAAAATGGTTCGATTAGGAGCAACAAAGCGGAAGATTGACTGACACAAGGCGCACTATAAGAAATTTCAAAAGTATTTTCTATTACAGTTAAACAGTTCCCTGGAATCAGGTTTGACCTATATTTGTTGTGTAGTGATTACGCCTTTTATTTGGTTATGATTATAAATTAAATAAAGGAAGTAAGGTTACTCTTACAAACAATAACAATATACAAAATATGGGTCTAAAGCGGTAAGGGTGATTTTTAGACTATTTTAGAAGTGGCAATCACCAATCAAGGGAATTCAGAACTAAATTAGTGAGTTGTTACTCCGTATACGGATATAATACAGCTATTGTAGACTTACACTAAGAATATCGTATCACCATTCCTATAGAGAACTTCAAAAGTCGCTGATTTTATACATTTTTAGCAACATGCTAATTTAGATTTAAATTATCTTGGTTGATTGGTCCTCAGCACCTGAAGACAATTTTAATATAGTCACTGATGTTTTTCAAAGTACCCCTTCGTTTCTTCTTCGAGGTGCAGGCCCCTAAAGGATGACACTGGAAATTATTTTTTCTTAAATAACTTTAGAATATCCCTATGTATTTTAACAAAATTTTGACAGCATGGTAACTAGTTGATAGTTCACATGACGGTGTTCACAGAAAGCAATTATCTCACTTATATCGCTAATTTTTTCACAACCCATCATACAATTCGGCAATTTGACTTCGATCAAAAAAAAAATGTTCTTGAAAAAGGTGGTCTTATTGTGATACTAATTCCGATATACTGCTTTATCCGTTTGAAAATATATTAATGTCAAATCCGTAATGAGTAAGCCGAAAAAACGTTTGTTTTAGACCACTTCACTGCAAGTTTCAGGTTTTGTCCAGAAGAATGGTCAAGCTTTGAGTCATTATTACACAAGGCGGGGGATTCCCAGGGGAGGGACAATGGACGGCTGCCCATAATTAGAATTTCAATCTGACGTTTCAGTTCTTTTTAAAATCATACCGCTTTCGATGTCTGCATGATTACCCTCAAATAATATAAATGAGTTACATTATATTGTTTCTCATTCGATGAGTTTAAACCAACTACATATGTAACTGACTGGTTTGTACCTCGAATATGTGAAATGAAATAAAATACGTCCATTTTTTCATCTTAATATTTTATTGATACTTAGAAATTATGTATGAAAAATAATATCAGACAAATATCCGCCTCTTGATTACATTATCCATCACTTTTTGGTAGGTTTCGGGAGGAATATTTTCAATCGCTTCAGAAATAATATGCTTCAGCTGCTTTACGAGGTACTTGGTTTATTGGCATAAATCCCATTTTTCAGAAACTGCCATTAAAATGTAAAGGAAAAATATAAGCGCCATCTGAGAGGCACGAACCTTACCAATAGAGAAACAGCTGTTACAAATTCTCATAGATGCCGCTACGGTATCTCATTTTATCTCGGATAATTTTTTGGATGAATATGATATTTATTAGGTTGGCTATCTTCAGGTAGAATACGGTAATCAATGATCAAAGTGTGTATAAATATCTAAGACTACTCAGATTGCTAGAAGTTCAGTAGAAACATTGATTAAAAAATCTACTTTAATAACTTTTAACACTGATTCAATCGAGCAGCTCAACACCACTTTCAAATTCCGTTTGGCACTTTTTTATCTATATATACGAGTATCTATATATCCATGCTATATGCCAGCCAGTCGCTCTTCCCTTTGCTAATACTACCATTTCATCCGTGCATATCAGTCAGAAACTGGATATGAAACTACGTAAACACTTTGGCACGTCAGCGTCCGTTTTTCATCCGGTTATATCCCGTCTCTGTGGAAATTCCTCAAATATTGGCCGAGCCTGCATCGGACAATCCGTAGATACCTATATCCGCACATATAGGATGGAATGGACCTTTAATATGTGGTCTGGTGATACATCACGTATAAAAGATTTGCAGTCGCAAGTCTTTTTATACAGAGTGATATGAAATACTTGGAAGGCTTGGTACAAATTGCCACTACTACTAGTAGAACACAGGTTCAAGCTCAGAGAATAAGTAATAAGTGTGATAACTTAGCAATCGTAAATTTGTTAATAGCGACAACTTCTAGATAACTGGTCCAGAGTCCAGCGGATACAATACAAGCCATGTAAACTAAAATGACGTTTCGATCAATTTTGTTGGAGATTTCAATAACCTTTCAAAATCTAAAAGGGTAACGCGGATTATTTAGGACAGAGGTGAGCGGATGTACCCTGGCAGCGTGTAGCGGAGCGAACTTGAGAGCATTCGGTGGCGTAGATCGTAACTATACATGGTGTTTCAAATTCGACCCTCACGATTGGGATCTCTGAAACTGCGAAGTCGCTTAAATGGAGGCAAAGATGCGTATTTAGGTAATCAACAAAATACCGCTTAGAAAGTTTCAAAGTTCAAAGTACTTCCGGAGAAAGACGGAAAAACAGTATTTTCCCAAACTCGTTTTTTTCCTGACTTTATTTGTAGTGCGATATCAAAACAAATTGCACATTAACATTGACACTTTTTCTACTCTACAAGAAAGGCATAATTAGAATTTCCGTATGACGTTTCGTCTTTTGTCCTCCAGCATCAACTTTATTCTTTGTTATGGACACCATATTGGATTTTTGCTTCGATGAATAGAGTTTTTAATTCTGATTCCAAAAATGTATAAAACGTCAAACATTGACAATGCCAAACCTAAGTTATTTAAAAAAAGCAGGATTTCGTAGGTAAGCCTTGAAATTAACAGATATAGTGGATACCAAATAAAACCCGATGCACGTCATCGATCTGGAGCTGTGCGCTGTTGCCAGAATTTGCACATTTTCTTTTAAGCAAATAAATTTAATAAAATAAATTGTTTATATATACCTACCATTTACTATAATACCATTATATTAAAAATAAATAAACTTGTTGTAAAATTAAATTCCTTTCTGAATAAAAACACCTGATTTTGGTAGATATTCAATGATATGAGCTCTTTACACCGACTGTTAAGTTGTTTTGGCATTTTGGATACTTTACACCACTTCACAGTAACTGTTGTTCTGAAAAGAACAATTTTTAATTGGCAAGGCAACGATTCAAAGCTCAAATAGCGCAAAACTCACAAACTAAACAATAAAGAACTAATAGTACGACAAAAGGACAATGGCAACTGATGTCAACAAATGAGAAGTGGCAACCTCACTTTTCTCTGCACGGCACTACCAACCGAATCGAGACGGGGAAATTTAAACTTCAAGTAGAAATGTCACATTGAATGTAGTCAACTGTTGGTAACCATGATTTTTATGAATGACATCACCTATGACGTGCATCGGATTTTATTTGGTATCCACTATAGTCATTTGTTTTGCATACCAGATTTATCCCAAAATCACTTTTTTTCCTGACTTCATTTGAGACGAGATTTCAAAATAAATGTTTTCATTGTTACTCATTCTCCTCTACTAGATCGCATAATCAAATTTTCAATACGACATTTCTTAATTCGTCTTCCATCCCACCTGTGTTTATTCATACGGATGCTATATTGGAATTTTGTTTAAATAGACTTTTCAGTCCTAAAATATTTTCCTTAATTGGTCATGAATTTGTTGTTGGGTATGGTGAAACCTAAACATAAAATGATAATTTTATTGATGGTAATAACAATAATCATAAATAAGCAGAGGTAAATTATAGCAGATGTTCAAAATGGCATTCGTTGTTTTGTAAGCAAAGATTGGCTCTTCTCTGTACATTGTTTAGTGCTCGATTTATTTGTCTTCTTCTCAGTCTTCCAAACTCTGTTGCTATGTTCATTTTGAGGTCTGGTCTGAATACGAAACAAATGAGGACTGATAATTTTAAGGCCTGCCTAGGAACTGATGTTTTTATGGAATAACTAACGTTTAGCAATGTCAATGTATGACATATCATATATTTTTAAAATGAGAATTTGAAACTCTATTCATCTGCCCAAAAATCCAGTATGGCGTCCATAAGAAAAAATAAAGTTAATGCTGTAGGACAAGAGACGAAACATCATATTGAAATTCTAATTCTACCATCTTGTAGAGGAGAAAAAGTGACAATTACGGTGCAATTCATTATGAAATCCCTCTATAAATAAAGTCAGAAAAAAATAAATACGATTTTGGAAAAAAATCGGTTTCTTCCGTCTTTCTCCGGAAGTACTTTGCATTTCGAAGCTTTCTAAGCGGTATTTTGATTATCTCCCATTTAAACGACTTCGTATTTCTGAAAATTTCCAAGATCCTAGTAGTGAAAGGCTAATTTGAAACACCCTGTACATAAAATTTCATTCAAACCAAAGCATTTTTCCGGGTGTTCTGTTTCTGTCACAGCGTATATACTACGTACAATTTTCAGTGTCAAACTTCGACGATGTCAGCGTATTTTCAAAATCGAACGGGTTCAAGTTATTTGCATGGAATTCACCTCAAACCTTCAAACCGATTTTTTTTCCAAAAGGAATCGTCTGACAAAAATTTCTCAAGATCTCATACGAATATTGAAGACCTTAACCAAAAAAGCATTTAAAAAAGCCAATGGCATTAAATAAAAAACGTTTTTTCTGTGACAGGAAAAAGTTTTATCTCTGTTGGCAGGTAACAAAATGTCAGTTCTAATGAACTTACTTTTTTCGCCGGGAATAAAATGACTACTTTTTCCCCGGATATTGTATAAACGATTTAGCTGGCAATAATTTTTGTGACGCGACTTTGGCTACTTCTACTAATTCAGGTGGTATCAAAGAAAACTCGGAATCAGATATTTTTTACTTTATCGTATTAAAAATAACTTCTAAACAACAACTAAGTTCACCATTTTTAAATCAAATCACAAAATTGACAGCTATTTGATTACTTTAAAAGTTTCCTTACCAACGCTCAAAAACTCAAAATTCAAATTTTACATCGATAATTTTCTGACTTAAATATTGTGATAATACAATTTTTTAATATTAAATAGTCTTTTTTCCCGTCACAGAAAAAAATGTGTATTATACACGGGAAAAATACTAGATTTTAACTTTCGGTTTTCTGTCTCAATATAACCTCAAGCTAAAATCTAGTACTTTTTTCCCTTGTATAATAAATAACTATTGTTCTTCTGCATGCGTCAAAACGACCCATTTTCCAGCTAGTGGTAAAGCTTGAGCCACGAAAATTTGTGACTGTATTGGTTGTCGTGTTTAGCTACATTTTTTCCTAGATATCCCTTCTACGCCTTATTTACTCGATAAGGGGGCAAGAGGGTCCCATGCTTATAAGTCATTGCCATAACAATTTTTAGATTATTTCTATACTAAAAATAAGGGTTGCCCAGTTTGTAAAAAGTACTCGGCATACTTGGCGCATTTCACCAAGTACCCGGTAACGCAGAGTATCAGATTACTCGGCCGGGTACTAACCCTAAATGTATAAATCAAAGAATTACCTAATATGTTTTCCAATGAATTGATTCACTATCAAAAAGCACTCATGGATAGGGCCTATTTCTGCCGGAATCAATTGCTTGATTTGGATAATTGCTTGGTAAAGGTAGATAGCAGTCTCAAGTAAGCTTGTGTGTATGGTATTTGCGTAGTTTATTTTCATATACATGATGTTACCACTATTACATTTTTTTGGTGCAGCTACTGTAGCTGTTTAAACACATTACAGAAATACCATTTAGCCATTTCATTTTCTTTTTACTTTGTTCTTTTACCATTCTTATAGGCACTAAAAAACAAAAACCACAAAAAGAATACACAGCAGAAAAGTTAATTAAGAGATTCCTGCATTTCTACAAGAAAACTCTTTTACTGTCAAGGACAATTTATGTTTATAAATTTTGAGAAAGAAAGAACCTTTCAAAAGCTTAATATAACTGATAAATTTTATTCACCCCATAGGTCTAGGCACGAAAGGCACTATCCAGTTAAGGTATAAATTTGAGAAAATATGACATGGCTCTACGGTTGTGTGGAGAACTTTTTACCTTCTTTCGATCCAATTCTTCCGCTACTACACTTTTTTCTAAATAAGTCAGCAGAAACCATGTATTTCCAAAATCGGCCACTGCGAAAGTGTAAACAGCAAGATAACTGATGGAACTGCATGCCAGTTCGCATTGTCAGCCAGCAGGGTTATTACGTAAAAAAACTATATAATGTCAAAAAGCCGATAAAACGTCAAATTGTTGACTAATAGCTGGAGTAAAACAATCCCATATTTCTTGAAGCTTTTGTCTCAGTTCGGTGATCGTACAAGCAGGATGTTGTCGTAGAACCTTTTTCATCTCGTGCCACAAAGTTTCAATAGATGACAGAACTGGACTGCTAGAAACCCATTTCAAAAGTGGTACATTATTTTCTTCCATCAATTTTATAGCCTTTTTGAGGTATGGAACGCTACACCATCTTGCTGAAACACAAAATCTTGGCCGGATCTCAGACATTCTTCCATCACTGGTAAAAGCGATTCTTCTAAAATTGCCAAGTATTTGTTTGTATCCACATTTCCATCAATAAAATGAAGTTTTCCTACTCCTTTTGATGACATACTGCCCCAAGACCATAATGGATGCTGGAAATTTCACTTTTCTCTTCAGACATTCCACATGGAATGCTTCATTTTTTTGTGAATAACTCTACTGCGACTGTCACCAACACAAACACACAAACTTCGAATCGGGCCTCATCACTCCATTGTATTGCACACCATTGTTGAGGTGTCCTTTGTCTATGTTCTTTAGCCCATCTAAGCCGATTTTTCTTTTGCAGTGGAGTTAATAGTGGCTTTTCTTTGGCCTATAAACAAGTTGTGCAACTTTAGGGTTTTTACTTCACCTTTTTTATAAGAAAACTTACCTTGCAAGTGCTAAATCCCAGTTTGTGGGCCTCTCTATGAGTTGTGGACCTCGAAATTCTCCTTCCAACAGCGTCACTCCACAGAGCACTTAATTGTAAATAATTGGCACGCCTGTTTTTCACGATTATTCTTCTTAATGCTCTTCGGTCGGCATTTGTGATATTTCTGAGTTTGATTTCCCAGATTTAAAAAATGTAATTATCAGTAACCGAATTTTTTCACTAATAACCTTTCCTCTACCCATTTTGAAAACCTTAACTACCCAAAACTATTTTAAAAGTATTCTGACAGCTGTAATTAATAAAAACAATTGTCATGGCTTTTATTTTTCACAGCCACCTATGCGTTATAGACTTATTTTGCATTGAAATGAAAATAGGTTGATATGCTGTAATTGCAACATGTGTTATTTTTATGCTGCAAATTTGACTAGGGAGTGATAAATTGGTGTTTTCTACTATATATTATCAAAATATTCATTGTTAATATTTTAAACCTATAACACCCTGCTACATTTTTATTATTTGTGTTTGATAAGAAAAAAACTAAGATTTCAATAGTTGGACCAACGGAAGTCGGAAGGGGCTCGTAGCTATAGGAATTGAGCATTGCGATTTTTGGTATCCTTTGGTATTCCAAACGCTGTCCCTCTTCGACATCACTGACGTTTACAGCACAATTCTTACGATTTATACGTAGATACGAGTATTGTGACTTGTCACCAATCTAAGTCTAAGCAATATATTAGCTATACAGATTGCTCTTAAAAAGTGATTTATGTTCTGTTTGTTGCTCAATACTAATTTGAAAAGTGTGTAAAGCTTGACTGATTTTGTTCGGGGTTGGTGTTGCAGCGAAACACTAGTAGTCTAATCATATTAGACGAAAATACCCCTGGTTTGAGAAATAAGTCTGGTTTTATTGCTGCAAGTTGCGCAAGGAGGTATTCAAAACATGGACGCATGAAATGGGTACACCAATTTTTGTGGGAAAACTTTTTATCCGACAACAAAGAATGAGAAAACGTGTTTTTTGGGATGAATGAGAAAACGTGTTTTTTGGGATTCAATCTAAATAATTGGCAGGGACGAAAAAACTCTCCTTATAAGATTTGTAAGTATTTATGAGACCTACAAAATGAGACCACACGTAAAAGGTTCCGACTAATAGCAAAAAAGTTAAAGCCGAAAACCGAGGCAAACTGCAGATCTTGGCACGTGTTGGTAATGCGACTACGGTTTCTCGCAGATATTTGAAATTCGTAGGATTGGTAATTCTAAATAACCACAACGAAATTGGAGTAGATTGGTCAAGTACCTAGTTTGTGAGAATTTCTACTTGTTTATCCCAAGACAACTGTTCTCCGGCCATCACTACTAGTTCTTTTGAGCAATATACATGGGTTAGTTCAAAGGGCATTTTATAGCAAAATACACTAGTTTACCGTGCCGATATGAATCGAAAACTATTCCGGAAGATAAATGTTATTTTTATGCAAAAAGAGGATGGATTACGTTTTTCTTCTTAACAAATTCAAACATTTCGTATTTGTGAGTAACTCGCAACAAAGGATGATAGACACATCCACATTGTTTTAAAATGTGTATAGTAACGTATGTATTTCGAATATCGTAGCGCATTTGCTCAATTACTCAAAAATACGAAATGTTTGAATTTGTTTTGAAGAAAAAAACGTAACCTTTGTTTTTCGCATAAAACTAACATTTATCTTTAGGAATGGTTTGTAATTCATATCGGCAAGGTAAATTAGTGTATTTTGATGTAAAATTCTCTTTGAACTAATCCTGTATATAGCTCAATAAACTAGTAGTGATGTCCGGAAAACAGGTGTTTTGGGATAAACAATTATAAATTCTCAAAAAACTACTTGAGCATTATACTCTGCTGTTGTTATTCAGAAGTATGAATCCTGCGGATTTGAAGAATTTCAAGTAGTTGCGTAAAATTACCGTCGCATTACCAACATGTGCCAAAACCTGCATTTTGCCTGGTTTTTCGGCCATAACATTTTTGCTATTAGTCGGATCTTTTCACCTGTGGTCTCATTCGGTAGGTCTCATAAATTCCTAAAAATCTTACATAAAAAGTTTTTTCGTTCCTGTCAATACTTTCGATTGAATCCCAAAAAACACGTTTTCTCATTCTTTGTTGTCAAATAAAAAGTTTTCCCACAAAAATTGGTGTAACCGTTTTATGCGCCCTTGAACAACTTGCACCAATAAAACCGGACTTTACAATTATTACGGGGAAATTTGCTAATATGATTAGACTATAAGTTAGATGAACGCCTACATTTCTTCCCGCGTATGTTTCTATTTATGTAGCTATATTGAAATTCGTTTAAGTCACAGAGCTTCTGCACGACACGTGAATATGGACAACCCTGTATTCATGTTCTTGTTTCGTACAAACATACATTATCAAAATAATTACGATCTAACATATGTATATAGGTTTTTCCAAAGATTTCCAATACATGCGATCAACACCGATTCTAAAACTGAGAAAACAACAACTATGCCGGAAATCTAAGTTCGACAACCAGAGTCTGAATGCATAACTGTAACATCTATATTGAATTTCAAAAAATAATTGACTGTACCTATTGATATTTTTATCACCTGTTGATATAATAAAAGTGCTTGATTGTGGCAGTAATTACACCAATTACTCGGTTTATTTAACGGGTAGATCAGAGTATTAATCCTTAAGCTACATTAGTAGACCTCGTTGGGCAATTTGTCTATAGGCAGTCTGGAGATGGTCTCAAGACACGATCTATATTGCCTTTCTGAGGATTTCTGAGCACTTTCCATTTTTTTTTTCAAGTTAGCATTGAACAGCTAGAACACAATGGATTTAAGGAGCAATAATAGGATAAATTCTAGAAGTTGCACTGAGGTAGAAAAATTACCTGCCCCAAATATCGTTTGCGCCCCTCCCCCCCCTAGACGAAATCCTGAATCCGCCCTTGGTGCAAGTAGTTCATTCCACGTTTGCTTACTATAAGGTTTATCGGAATAAGACAGTACAAGGTGCCATCAATTACCAGAGTCGACCACTGTGAAAGTGCTCCATGGTTGGTCGTCTGTCGTCCGACGAACAAAAGCTGTATTACTAGTACATTTTTTCTGTTCTGATCATCCTGTATCAGACGATCGCCTACGTAAGATATTTCCGCAAATATTTTGATAAGGAGCAAAAAGCTATGTAGAAATCGACAAAACGAGCGCATTATCCGATGCTGAAGCTACAGCTGCATTTGCCATGCCACACAGATATGGCTAACAGCCAGAAAACTGTCTCGTGTCGGTCGGGCACTAGGTCAGGTTAGGCGGTATCTAGTTACTATTTTTATTTGCAATTATATTTCGAGAAAACGAGGAAGTTCCACGGGACAGCCGCTCGGAATAAAAATGATCCACTTAATTGGGTTACACAAAAACAAGCAGTTTTTACTATTACAGTAAATGCCTAGCATTTTTTAACCGTATTACATATCAGCTGATTTGCATTTTGTTTTCTTCCATTATGGTATTCTTATAAAAAATGGCACTCAATTGACGCATAACTTCTCAAGCAGTGATTTCAATGATGATAATTTCGCCTCAAACTTGAAGCTATCGAAAATTTTGTAATCTTGAATGTAGTAGGAAAATCATCAAAATAAAAGGTCAGTTCCCATAAGAAGCTGCAAAACTGTTGTAGCACCCAGAAAGTTTTACATTGCCAAATAGCCCGATCGACTGTACAAACAGATACTCAGTTCCTGTCTGCGAAAGGTTGGAAAATCTCGAAACTGGAGATACTACAGACCAAAACATGTGAATTGGCCTAGACATGCCTTAGTCCAAAAGTTGAAGTTTTGCATATAGAAACATAGTAGGCCGAACGGATCGAACGTCAGTACTGAATCTTAACCTCACTCTTCAGTAAACTTAAATTCAATGTTTCACAACAATCCGTGCAGTGTTCTCACTACAGTGAATTTTTAAGTGTCACCAAGTCATTAGAAAAATGGAACTCAACCGAGAACATTTTCGCGCCATAATTTATTACAACTTTCAGAGACAATTATCGCAACAAGAATGCCTTGCTGAGTTACTGTCTGTTTTCGGCAACAAAGCGCCACATCAGTCGACAATTTCCCGTTGGTATGGAGAATTCAAACGTGGACAGGTGAGTCTTAGCGACGATCCCAGGGTGGGTGCACCAAAAACGGCAGTCACCCAGGAAAACGTCAAAGCTGTGCGCAAACTCATTATTGAAGATAGACAAGTGAGATATCGCGAGATTGAGGCGTCCTTGAAGATCTCAAAGACCTCAATTCAAAAAATTTTACATGAAGAATTAGGAGTAAGAAAATTAGTTTCTCGTTGGATACCCCACCTGTTGACTGAAGAGCAGAAAGCAGCCAGGGTTAACTCAAAAAACGTGTACAGCATTGTTAGTGGTGATGACTCGTGGATTTACTGTTATGAACCAGAAAATAAACGACAGTCGGCTGTTTGGGTGTTCCAAGGTGAAAAAAAGCCAACAAAAGTCATCCGTTCTCGAAGTATTTCGAAAAAGATGGTCGCGATATTTTTGTCAAAAGCGGGTCATATTGCAACAATTCTTCTTAATGCGCAAAGAACTGTTACTGCGGATTGGTATACCACCATTTGTTTGCCAAAAGTCATCACCGAGCTTCGAAAAATCAACCCCGAAAGAAGAATCATCCTCCACCAAGACAATGCAAGCTCGCACACAGCCCAAAAAACAAAGCAGAATTTAACGGAAGAAAACGTGGAATTATTGGACCATCCTCCATATAGTCCCGATCTAAGTCCTAACGATTTCTTTACTTTCCCGAAAATTAAAAACAGACTGCGTGGTCAAAGGTTCCAGTCACCAGAAGAAGCAGTTGACGCATTCAAAAATGCCGTTTTGGATCTGCCAGCAAATGAGTGGAAAAAGTGCTTCGAAAATTGGTTCGAACGCATGCAGATGTGTATTAATCTTCGTGGAGAATACTTCGAAAAACAATAAGTCATTTAAAACTACCTACCGTATTGTATTATTCCCATATGCAAAACTTAAAAGACATCCCCCTCCTACAGGCGAGGAAGTATTGCGAAATATCAGAAAATTAATATTATGTTTTTTCGATGTACACCAAGAAAAACCATGTCACTCATTTCCGTCGGTTGCTCTGACTGTCGGTCTGTATATCGGTCTGTCTGTCGATCTGCCTGTCAGTAGGTCTCGCCGCTAATCCTTGGCCCATCTATAACTTAGAAGGTACCGGTCGGATTTTGCTGAGCTTTTTACAAATTATACATTGATCCAGTGGCGGCGGAGCTATAAGCAAAAGATGAAAAAAAATAAAAATCGCTGGAACCTCGTTTTCGACGTTTCATAAGCGCCTAAACATTTTCGGAAACATATATGGTGGGGTTAAAAAGTATGGGTTAGGGGTTGTAGGGAGAAGGTATGACTGCGTTAGTATATTATACGTTTCCTGCGTGTACGAAGGTGAAAGCCATTTCGAAGCAGGACTTCACTCTACTACGAGCGCTAGATGGGTACTGTCCAAAATCACTCTACCATAATCATAAAGGTGGAAATCTTGCCTTGGACTGTACAAGATTCAGTGTTATCAAACGAACTAATGACGCAATGTTGCAGAATTTGTGGCGATCCTGACCTTTCATTTCGACCTAAAATGATGCGCCGTTAGGATCGATCTGGAATCAATCCTAAACAGATTCGACTCAAATCATAATTTAGAACTAACTAACGCATATTTTCAATATGCATCTTAATTCAATGAACTGGTGTAACACAATGGTAACGCGGCAATTTGTCGCGTCAGCGTTACTAGGCAACGCAATTATGTGTGTGTCTATTCACACTTCTCTCTCGTACACATTGAACTCCAGCCGTCAGACAAATTTGGTCATCAGTGTATAATGATCAAAATATTTTCAACACACGCGTATACGTATCTGCGTCGCGGGTTACTAGATGCGATGAGCGGCCTATATGCAGCGTTGCCAAATTCTTAGCGAGAAAATCGTACAAGGGCATGGACGGTATTGTACACAGTGGCGTAGCGTAGAGTAATCCGATTAGAAGGGGCGCAGTGGGGGACTATATGTGTGGATGTAAACGAAACGATCGAGTTCATTCATAATGCATATTGGATTGAAATGTTCTTAGCTAACTTTTTCTCAGAAGGGTTAACTTGTGCCTTACATAATCCTGTAACTGATGTCAGCGTTGCGTGGAAACTGCAGTCAACCTACTTTACGCCATTTTTTTTCATAAATCTATGCATTGTTGCTATACTTTGGCTTTAATAATAATGAATAAGAAAGAGATACCAATATCTTGTACCTATTGTCAACATTTTCTATGTAGGACTTTGAATGATCATATGTTGGACAGTTTGTAGTACACGAGTCCCAGGCTATTAATAAAGGAAATTCGGTGAAGTGTGAAATCTATATTTCACCAAATTATCCTTTACTATTTTCTGTCCTGACATGAATGGGGTAACGACATCAGAACGAGCCCAGACTTCATTATAGTTATTTTTAGACTTTGGCAAACTGTTCCTTCCGCAAAAAAATATGATATTATTTTTAACGGGAGCTATAAAAAATTGTTTGCTTGAGTAACCGACTCGGAATTCTACCTAACGATCTGCTACATTAACGATTATTTAATTTTAAGTGGATACCTACCGTTTCATTGGGTTAATTTTACTTCCCATGCACTAATAGAGTATTGATTGCAAACGTATTGGAAGTCGAGTTACTACATTACTAAATACTCCAACTCACTAACGTCAGCACATAAGAAATGTGTCTGCTGCGAAGGATATATCATTAACTTCGAGATGTGATGAGTATTTTTAACGTGTTGGTCGCGAAAATCTGTCACTAATTTTCGTTTGTCTTAGTTTTATTGGCCGCAACTTGAACAACCCTCATAAATGAAATTTCTATTTTAATGTTTCGAAATTTCAAAAAATACATTTCCCATTCTAAGGCCCGTATCGTCAGTCATCCCTACAATTGTAGGTCGCGTTTATGGCCTCCTTGATTGTCATACTCCTTTCACTCCTTCAAAAATTTCTAGATTACAGTTCTCCCGTGTCAGCGTCAGCGCTCTCCTATTGTGAAGATATGTTTTCTTTTTAAATTGTAGGAAATTTCAGGCTGATAAAACATGATATAACTCAAAAGCAATTTGATGCAAATAGATGTTTGTGACATAACCTCAAAATAGAGTTCTGACACGGAGAAGCAGAAAACTATGACAATCAAGGAGGCCATAAAGGCGCCCTACAATTGTAGGGACGACTGACGATACGGGCCTAAAACATTAACGTTAACATCAATGCCGTCCCAAAGTAAAACATTCCTACAAACTAAAAACGAACTAAAAATAAGGTTTTGAATTTATGATTATTCCCACAGATCTTTAAAAACTCTGAAATAATACAAACGTGCATGGTTATTTCACAACAACCTGTCACGATTGTCACAGTGCGGTGAAATTACCGGGGCTCATTTTGATGGTCATATAAACTCTTTTTTTCCAACCATCTTTATTTGCGACCGCTGTCAAGATGAATTAACGGGAAGCTGAACAATTCGTTATTTTTGTTGCACTAAAAGCTCTCGACTGGAAAACGGTTTATTTGAAAGAAGGGTCAAAGAAAAGTTTCAGGGTATCAAATAAGCAATTTGTCGATGACCTAGGCAACGACCTCATTTGGAGGTCATCTTTGTAAATTCAAGTAGCAGCCAACAGCAGCAGATTCATGTCGAGCTCGAGATTCTACATCAGATTTCATTTTCATACATGAAGTCAAGCCGTCATAAGTGGTTCAATCAGCATGACCTACTATAACGCCTGAAAAGACACTCCGAAGAGGAAGACGGATAAAAAAGACATAGTAGTCACTGTGGTCAGAACTGTCATTTGTGCTTGAAAAGTTCCACCGCCGAAGCGTCGTTCAGTAATCAGTAGTTCAAGCATGATGTTTCTTCCAGCGGCCAGATAAACATGGAGAATTATCGTTTTTCAAGTTTTTTGTCATTTTCAGGCGTAGCCAGAATATTTGAGGGATTTCAAAAATTTTGAAGTTTGTCATGGCTTTTTCTTTTTTGAGTTTTATCAATTCAATAACGGTGCTCAAACAGTGTTACTGCAACGATGAATATCAATTTATGCGCATGTGAAATTTGGAATTAGGCATATCTATATTAATATATGGGGACGAATATTGAGTCAAACGATAGGATTTTTTTTTATTTTTTGTTATCAACTCCGCCGCCAATCTACTGATTTTTAAATATGTAGAATTTAGATACTAGACGCTTCCTTATCCTTTCTTGGATTTCAGTTGTGGATCATTAGCAATTGCTGAGGACACATATTCTGAAAAATAAAACAATAAACAAACAGACAGAAAGACTGATATAGTATAAATGACTTTTGTGATATAAATTCTAAAATGTACAAAAGTAACCTTGATAACGGTGTTACATTAGAGTAGTTTTCGAGATTCAGCTGCGTCACACGTTTTTGAATCAACCATTCTAACATCTGTAAGTATATTATATTTGTGTTGGTGAGTAGGTTCATATTACATACATGGTATTTAACCATTCAATTTTATAGCTATCTTATCATAATGCTTTCTATTTGCATAACATACCTAACATATCTTTGATAATCGTAATGTTTTGTATTACCTTACATTATCAATACAGAAAGAGAGAGAGAGGTTGTACCCTGCATATCTATCTTTCATAAAATGAGGGTTATGCAAAAAAAAGATCAAAACACGTAAAAAATATGTCAGACGATGGAAACATATCTTCCGCCCCCTGTATCTACCACCCCGCAAAGTGAGGTCCGCTGCACTCCCACCAACGGCCGATCAGCCGTGCGGACCGAAATAACACGTGGTCCATTATTGACAAACGCAGCGTCAACGTCAAACCGAATGTAGGCTAATGTCATCCCTTAGCCTTAGCAACAACTCACCCTGCTTCCGCACCGGCATTTTTAAGATCACCTCCAGCTCGCTCCCCGGAACCAGCTCTAACCTGTCAAAAATCACCTGATCGCCTGCCACCCCGAACAGTTGACGATGCACACTCACCACACACTACGATCGAATGCAGTTAAATGGCGAAACAGCCCGTAGGGAGGATCGGAAACACCACCCGGTTGTCCGACGACACTGCAATTTTTTATTTATCTCGGGTTGTTTGTTGTGTATGTGTACCCTAAATGCTGCTCTGTTGCCGATTCAGCTGCGACTGGAGAGCGGTCGGCGTCGCGACGGCGCGTTGTTGCCACTTCTTCCGAACGTCGGTGTTGCGGCATTAATAGGACGGTAGACAAGGGATGCTGGATAATACGGGGTCTACTAAATGTCCGAGGGCGGGCTCAGGGCGGCCCCGCTTATACAACTTTTTGAGGTACGAAACATACTTGCAATATAGTCTTTAATTTTGTATCCAAATGTATGCAAATTTTGTTGTAATTGCAATCTGAAAAAGGCCAAATCAAACCACATATATGTATATGTTTTAAATTCTCTTTATTATACGTTTCGGCCCGCTGCGGCGTAGTACAATAAAGAGAAATTAAAACGTGTACACCCGAGAACCAAATTTGCTTGACAGTGTGGGTTCAATGTGTACTAGAGATAAGTGTGTGTGTGCGAAGATCATCACCGCGTTGCCTAGCAATGTTCACTCGAGAATGTGCCGCGTTGCCGATGTTACACGAGTTCCTTGAATTAATAAGCATATTGAAAATATGCGTTAGTTTATTCTCTACGCCCAAAAAATTGCCTTATTTTGAGCGTAGACATTTCTGAATTGTGAATTTTGTCACATCTGTTTAGAATCGATTCTCCCGATCGGTCCTAACAGCGTTCCATTTTAGTTCGAAATGAAAGGTCAGGATTGCTACAAATTCTGCAACATTACATAATCGGTTCCCATCACAGCACCACATCTTGTACATTCCACGGCAAGATTATACTTGCGCGATTTTGTACCCGTCTCGCGCACGTAGTGGAGTGTTGTCCTGGTTTGAAATGGCTTTCATCTGCGTACACGCAGGCAGTGATAATTTGTATTGCGTAACGTAATTTGTTACATTTTGCGAGAGCTCTGCGGTCGAAAATGTGCATATTTTCTCACCTGTTCCTTCACCAAACAAGAATTTTCTTTTCTTATCTCTCTCATTTTTGAAATTCAGCAAATTTGCATATGTAATTTCCAGAATGAATAAGAACAAATGGATGCGCAACTGATTTCTAGCTTTGAATGTCACGTAAGTGTATTTGAGACAAGGAACCAATAGGATTATCATCACACTATGCACTACAGATTCCTTCTAGCTATAGCATACAACTTACACCTTAGGCCTCCAATAATGCCATTTGTGAAGCAGATTTTACATCACATCAGAGCCAAACATTAATAACTAAAGCAGCATGACGTTTAGGCAACAGGTACAACTAAAAAACGAGTTCACACTTTTCAAGATACGTATAATACCCGAACCGCAGCGTATCACTCTCAAACCAAAAACCACTGTAAAGCAGCTCCAGCGTCACTCGCATTGTCAAGACAAATCTAGAGACACCTCATATGCCGAAATCCATCAAGTCGATTAAAGCCTGTAGCCCGTGAAATAGTGTCACTACCACTGCACTCATATGTCAAAAACTATAACGCCGCTTGACCTGTAGCCCATGAGATATAATTTTTTGTCCACACACATACCCACTCACGAAAAATTAAACCCTCCTTCTTAGGCACTCGAGTAAAAACATGCAGTTTTATATTTTTTAGCTTCATGAGATCTCATTTTTATTTTATTTAGTTATACTGTAATGTATATCTATTGTTTGCAAGGATTGTTTCAAGTCTGTATACCTATTATCTTCTTCTTGATCAATACAATTTTTCCAAACCTGTAAGATCATATTATTTGTAGTCATTGAATTTAGTTTAATAACTATCTCTCTGCAATGTTATACCATAAGAAATTCTAAGAAACAAAATTACTAAAAGATTGAACTAATGGTAAGTATACAGTTATGCCACTGGAATATATACCTATTCAAAATTAATGCACCCCAGATTGCTCTTTTTCAGGCACCCCGTTGTTTTGCTCTACCATAGCTACGTCGGACATGCCTAACGACGTATTTCCGTGAATCGGAGGACATATAAAGTATTTTTCACGAGAATCAACTGATTATCTAGTAATATTTCAAAATTGCCCATATCGGCAAGTGACGCGCTAGATCTATATACAGGGTGGCAGTTTATTGTGTTATTTTGTACGCTACGGTTTCATACCTCTTAACAACGCACTAACTTAGAACAGTTACTTCGCACATAACAAAACACGCTACAAGCAAAAAGACAACTATTGATTATGACCAATTTCCAAGTCAGGTAGGAATAAAACAAGATAAACAGTTTTTGCGATCTGAATACGGTCCCGAGTCTTATCGGTTTACACCTGATTCATTATTGCCAACACTACAGATGCTACTGACTTCAATACAAAGATGTCACTTGGAGAACAGCTGCGTTTACCTCAAAATAGGCTTCAGAAAGTAATGGAAACCCGTGAAAAATGCTTGATAGGTATTCCAGAAAATTTTCCGTCTCACAAGTACAAAAGTGAAAACGCTAACTAATAAACATACCTACTCCTAGTATTTTAAATATTTACACATCTAATAAACAATAACATTATGTATCTTTGTTATTGGGCGAAAAAATAGTTCAAATAATATAATTATTCGGGATAATGATGATAATGATAATAATAATACATCCCAAAGAAGATCTAACAGTTCAGGATGGGCGCCCCCAAAAATGCTCAGATATCAAAATAATGTTTTAGTAACCCCCTAGCTCATCAATTTCCTCCAACGGCAAAATACGGGTTTCGCTGTAGCGTAGGGCCCCTCCAGCCGTATACCCCAAGCTTGCCCAAGGGCCGCTACATAGCTTAACCCTGGGTATTTATGCTTATATTTTGGATTCATATCATTTCCGGCCGTCCTCCATTTATATTTCGAGAAAATACACTACAAACACTGCCACAAATACATGGATGATAATTTAAAACTTACCGATACCGCTGCTTGTAGGATCAGAAGTTTTCGTAACGTTCGTCCTTTTCAAACACCAAAGTCATAACCGAAGCCGAAATTTCGCGACACGAAGACCGCCGTAAAATGACTGTCCACATTTCTCACTTTCACTTAAAATTAAACCGTTAATTTTTCAAAAAACCGAAGTCGAGAACCAAAACGGACATCAAACGACTGACGTGAGTGTCGTGCAATTGATGGGTAAAAACAATTGAATAACCAAAACCAACCTCTTTGAAGTTGGCGTTCGCGCCAAAATTCAAAAATGGGAGTATTTTTAAGGGTTTAACGTAATATACTGTCATACATCAGAGTTATGCAATTATATATTTTATGAGTATTAACTTATCCTTGCATTTATATACTTGTAATTATATCATGTTATACAATATAATATTATGGAATAATACGCGCTGCGACATTTGCTACAACGTATGACTTCTATTGTCTAAAGGAGCCATGGGCGTCCACAGGAGTATTTCCCAGGGAAAATCTTCAGATTTGTATTATAAAAACGGTTCCGATAGTGTTCAATAGTAAACTTTTTGTGATTTGTATAAATATATTAACTCCGCAAATATTTGAAGCATGGGATAGGCTCTATTTGCCCACAGGGCTAATTGCTCTTGAAAATCGCAATTTTAGTATTGGACATATTATGAACTTTAGACAATAATTTCGAGTTGAAAATATATAATTCTTTGGAATACAAAAATGGTAATTAACAGGCTGATTAAAGTTCTGTCATATTTAGATATGCTTGATGACCTTTAAGAATGTACTCAACTGTTGAACTGTAGCTAAATTCGTATTTACTAAAAAAACTAATTCATTAATCGTAACATAACAGCACTAATTTATAACAGCACTTATGGCCAGTTTATAACAAATTAATATACTGGGTCGCGGTTCGCGCTCGCGTCGTCTACTCTTCCTTGACTAACTGACTGAGCGATAAAAGACTATCAGCTCTTTGATAGGCTGCATTTGTACCTATGTATCTCCTGTTCTGGATCTGTTCTAGAAACTTCTAGAGTAGCCGATGTTCTTTTCGATAGAATAGTCTCCGTAGTATCTCTGGTCGCCCATAGACGGCATTGTTAGTTGTCCACAGATGGCCACATGGCCACCAACATAGAATAGATAGTGCTGCTCAACGGTTTTTACTACCGCCAACAGATCATGACGTCACAGTATGTTTATCAATTTTGGAATCTCATATATTAGAGCAAGCCTCTCCAACTCGGGTGCCACCAGTCACCAGAGCACCGCTCGCAACACAGAGCTGCGGGGTGAGTCCGTGAAAGTGGGGGAGGGAATGTGTGTTGTGCTAACCGTAGCACCCTGCCGCCTGCGAATAGAAATGACGCGGGAGCTGGTGGCATTGAATATACGTCAAATCTTGCTGTTATCACCTTGATAAAACGAAATTAAATTACTATTGTAGTGGTAGTATCTATCCTTAAGGATCGTATCACATTGAAGCTTAATCAGCTCCATTTGAAACTGGGGCGGTTCTGTTTCGAAAAGCACTGAAGATGGCGTCGTAAAAATCGCATTCGCATAAACATCTCAACGTCGTCAATGATTTCAAAAAAAAATCTTTAGCACTTTTGCGCAGCTTAACCAGCGCGTAACACAATAAATGGGTATGTCACCGTAAGTTACTTCCAGGTCTTTTAAAAATACTTCAAACTGCCGTGGTTGAGACCTTGCTTTCTGCAGAAATTGACACATGTTATTACTACGAGCCCCTTCCCACTTCAGTTGGCCCACTTCAAGATTTGTACCAAAATATGCCTTTATAAACTAAACATGACGAAACTATTTACTTCTAAAACAATTTATTTTCTCAAAAACATTTTAGATACACTCTAGTCGTAAAAAATACATATTTGAAATCACTTAGACCTATAACTAATAGAACATCTGAACAAATAAACAATGTGCGAATAAATGCGCGAAGTTATCAAAGCAACAATTTAAAGATTACCATTGGATAACATCACCTTTATTTTTTATTAAGGCTGAAATTCTTTGGGACATAGTGTTAACCAAGTTTTGGCAAAAATTTGGTGTAAAACAATCCCATATTTCTTGAAGCTTTTGTCTCAGTTCGGTAATTGTACGAGCAGGATGTTGCCGTAGGACCTTTTTCATCTCGTGCCACAAAGTTTCAATAGGTGACAGATCTGGACTGCTAGAAACCCATTTCAAAAGTGGTACATTATTTTCTTCCATTCATTTTATAGCCTGTTTTGAGGTATGGCACGCTGCACCATCTTGCTGAAACACAAAATCTTGGCCGGATGTCAAACATTCTTCCACCACTGGTAAAAGCGACTCTTCTAAAATTGCCAAATATTTGTTTGTATCCACATTTCCATCCATAAAATGAAGTTTTCCTACTCGTTGTGCATCTTTAGGGTTTTTACTTCACTTTTTTATAAGAAAACTTACATTGCAAGTGCTAAATCCCAGTTTGTGGGCATCTCTATGAGTTGTGGACCTCGAAATTCTCCTTCCAACAGCGTCACTCCACAGAGCACTTAATTGTAAATAATTGGCACGCCTGTTTTTCACGATTATTCTTAATGCTCTTCGGTCGGCATTTGTGATATTATTTTTTTTTTCGCAAATCGTGGCATAATATTAACTGAACCAGTTACGTTATATCTTCTAAAAATATTTCTCACACTGTACCGCGATAAGTCTAACAAAGTTACAATTTCTGAGTTTGATTTCCCAGAATTAAAAAATTTAATTATCTGTAACCGAATTTTCTCACTAATAACCTTGCCTCTACCCATTTTGAAAACCTTAACTACCCAAAACTATTTTAAACGTATTCTGACAGCTGTGATTAATAAAAACAATTGTCATGGCTTTTATTTTTCACAGCCATCTATGCGTTATAGACTTATTTTGCATTGAAATGAAAATAGGTTGATATGCTGTAATTGCAACATTTTTATGCTGCAAATTTGATTAGGGAGTGATAAAGTTGGTGTTTTCTACTATATATTATCAAAATATTCATTGTTAATATTTTAAACCTATAACACCCTGCTACATTTTTTTTATGTGTTAGATAAGAAAAAAACTCCCACTTTTGGCGATTTTCCAAGCAACAATATAACTTGCATAACGACACCATTAATAATAATCAACTACGACCAAATTAATATACTAAGTGACATATAAATCCGAACACCCAGTTTAAAGGGTTTTATTTTAATAAAATTTTGTATAAGTACTTAATGAAGCATAATAAGTAAGTGGTAAAAATTTCAAAATGATTGCACTGCTTTAAAGACCTTTGACCTTTAATAATGTGTGGATGCACCCTGATGTGCTACGCATTCTCCAACGCGCCTAGGCATGCTTCTGATCAGGTGGTCAATGTCCTCCTGTGGTATCTCATTCCAGGCAACCACCAACTCCTCTCGAAGTGCTTCTAGAGTCTGAGGAGGACCTTGCAAATTGAGCAATCTCCTACCCATCATATCCCACACGTGCTCAATTGGGGATAAGTCGGGAGATCTTGGTGGCCATGGTAACAATGTGACATCATGTTGAAAGAAGTCTATTGTGACTCTTGCAACATGTGGTCGGGCATTATCTTGTTGGAAAGTTGGATCTGCCAGGGTGTCAAGATAGGGTAAAAGATGGGGTTCTAGAACTAAAGGATGTCAAGAACCAAAATCCGCCAACGTTGATTCTTTACTGCGGCTGAAATATTCATTTTTAGAGCGTTAGTGAATTAAAAAAAACAGTATAAAACCGGAATGTCCAACTGATAAGGCTGAACATTTTTTCACTTGTTATTTACAGTAAGATAAATACATTCACCAACTTTTATTAAAATAAAACCATTTAAACTGGGTGTTCGGATTTATATGTCACTTAGTATAATTACCTCTTCAGAACTTAGAAGGGCTGGCCTCAATACCGTGTGACAAATTAAACATTTTGCTTTTCCATCAGTATTTACAAAAAATAGGCTTCTTCCATACAGGATTGAATGACATCGTTTAAAAAAATGCACGTTAAGACGCTAAAAAACCTATCCACATTGTCTTGTCCTATTAAGAAATGGCCTGCGCCCGAGAGACAGCACCGGTGCCGCTGGATTCAGCACCGGAGCGCACCAGCACCAAGTGCTCGAGTTGGAGAGGCCTGTATTAGAGGAAGGGTGGCCAAGTTTTAATTAACCATTTGGATCAAATTGAAAATCTTGAGATAACTGGGTAAGCTACCAAATTATCACCTTTATTACATGAGGAATGTTTTAGAGGTCAAAAAAGATATCTTCCTACTTTAACAGCTCTCCATCGCGACTGCGCCAGCAGCCGTAGCTGAAACAATGTAAAATATATATGGCGACTAGTGATGTTCCCATCAAACTGATGTCACGTCTGAAGCTGCAATATTTGCCAATAGGATAGTTTAGCTAGGTTGCCTGGTGTGCCGGAGAGAGATGGTCCTAAGGGCCAGAACACAATCATCCGCTCTGAAAACCCTGGCGGGTCACATTACACGTCTGGTGAATCTCAGAGCAGCAGCAAGAAAGAAGCTGGTTATTGATTTAGAACTAGGGAATAATTTTTGGCATATCCTCTGCTTCTCCTGTGAACAAAACCCTGATAAGATAGGCAGGCGCAGGTGTACTACGTATCTTGAAAAGTGACTATGTCGTTTTTTGTCATTATATGGATTTTTAGTGACATTATGTAGGATTTTCTACAATATGTCAACTTTTAGCACTAGCTGTTGTACACTTGATGTTGGCTCGTTCCGTAGCTGTACGTGTTGCCTGAACGTCACGATACTTCGGTTATCAATGTTTGCCTCTGATGTGATGTAACATGTGCTTCAGAGATAGAATTATTCGTGGTCTAAGCTGTAAGTTGTATACTATAGCTGGCAGGGTTCGGTGCTTAATGAGGATTTGTGTTGATGATAATTCCTTTGGTTTCTTGCTACTCAACCACACATCTTCTCAGACTATACAGACTATGTTGCCATTCTGCAACTACCAGAGCATGAAGGTCACCGACTTGCAACTTTCAGCATGATCATTGAGCGTGTCGTGTCGTTGAGTCATTCCTCTATGATGACGCTCACTGTGCTCATAGCGAGCAGACGCGGAATGTACTATTTGCACACTAGGAACAATCTAGGCAGCGAGTTGACATTTTGTTGTTTTTTTTACGTTTTGTATGCTTTTTACGTAATGAGCCTGCCTGACCCTGCCGGTCTAGAGTACTGTTTGTCTCGCTTCGACGGGCTCCCCTCTACCAATATGCTAACAAACTTTGCTCCAAGATAGAGTTCACGTAATCGCTTAGCAACAGGTGGGCAAAACCGCGCTCATTGGGGTGAATTCAATATATCGATCGGTTGGTCCGCCGTTCCTATGCCAGACGCCAGCTACATAACCAGTACAGGGATACATTGTCACATCGTGTTTACAGTACCTACAGACACTGCAGATTACCGCAAATGGTTCTCAGTACGATCTCTTGTTTGTTTAATGTTGTCTGACTGCCGGTGCCTTTGATTCTGGTGTCACCAACTACGACAACTATCCGATCAATTACCATAAAAACTCCCGGGACACCTAGTGTAAATAACGAATACGTACTCCCAATATACTTTGAAAAGCAAAAAACAACTCATACTGGAGATACCGTGCGAATATGTGAGTTCCCAAAACTTTTGAAGAGCGGGTGAAAGAAAATTTTCGCTTGATATAATAATTCTTAAAAATCCTACCAGACAGGTTTTTTCATTTACAAAAGATGTCTTCTGATATGTATTTATCTACATGCTATATTAAATAATACAACTTTTCCCTTAGGATCCCTTGAAAAAAATAGCTCTGAAAGAAACAAAGACACGTTATTGCTTGACCATGTGTCGCAGTGACAGTATGAGAAATCCTACCAAACCCAACGTATCGGATTTTTTTACAGGCTTTCATCTCTGGTTTCAACTTTCGAGTATCAAAAACGAAAATATTTAAGCTTCACACGGTAATATACAAATACACGGATGTCAATCAAAATAACGCGCATTTAATCGATTTGAGATTATCAATAATTTGAGTTTCAAACTGACAATTAGCGAAATTTAGGATGAAAGAACAAGTAATGACAGAAAAAATGGGATATTAGTGAGAATGAAAGGGAAGTATATGAGGTATGCGAAGAGGTTGGAGAAAGCAGGATGCACCTAACCTTTAGTGCTTGCCAGCTTGTCGTCGGACATGGTAATTTTCCGGCCTTTTTACATAGATTAGAATGCGTACCCAAATGAGTATGAAAGAGGAATTGAAAGTTCAAAACATGTATGATTGCGGTAAGGGTAAATGAGAGGGGGAAAGTGATTAGTTGTTGAAGCCTGAGGCTACAACTTAGAGCGAATGGTAAAATTAACAGTTACTCAGTAGATATTTGGAACGTGTGGACAGGAATGATAGTCTGAATGGGCGACTCAGTACTCTGCTACAAGGACATATCTTTCTCTTTGTGTGTGTTCATCTTTTTTTATTTATACTTGTTTTATATTATATGTATGTATTTGCATATAAGCCACTGTATACAGGATCTCCATCGCAGCTGCTTTGGTATGAAAAATTACGCAGATGTACCTTCATCACTATTTATTGTTAAAATATAAAATTACAAATAGTACTGAATAAAAACTGAACGAAACACAAGTGGTATTATTTCAAATATCTACGTGAATTTCGCAGAAACTGCTTCACTTGTCATCCTTGTCAAAAGAAAAAGAATAAAATCATACAATTACAATCCTGACATCAGAGATTGCAATTTTATCTGGAGGACAAGCAATTTGACACCAAATCAAAATAAAACAGAATTACAATTTTCAGAAAGCATATAATCCAATATTAAATCACCCTTCAAATCGAATTTGTATCAGAAAAAATAGTCTTCATTTTTAAATGCTCTTTTCCTAGTTCACAGAAATTATAATCTGGAAAACGCTACTAAATATTGGTATTGCAAATATTCACTAACACACGTGATCTATAAAATCTAATAAATATACATATATCATTTATATAAAATCTTCGAGAAACAGGATGTTTAAGCTAAGTCGCCGGATTTCCTAAACATTGCTCTACTCGACATCTTTAAATCATTTGTAAACCAGAGGGGATCTTATTCTGTGGGAGCCTAATTTGCCCTGACAGCTGGGAGTGATGCTAGATATCAAATAGGCATAAAAAAACGAAAATGGGTAGACTGGTGCATTTCTAAAGTAAAGTTGTGAAATGAACTCTGTCTTCTTCCTTGATACATTTCTTGTTAGAGTTCAGGATGCCGCTAGTGGAAGGGCGAGTATACCTGAATCGGTCAGTGCAAAACCACTCTAGTAAGATTTTTCAAATGTAGGCTAAATATTTTAAATAGATGTACATATAGATAGTATAAAAAGGAAAAAATTACCCATATAGCGTTTTTTTTTGTTGTTGAAAAAATACATTATCTTACAATCAATTACCGAATTCAAGAAAGTTGAAGTAATTAATCTATGTATTTTTTCACGATGGTCGACTCAAGGTTTGGGTGTTAAACGGGAAATTCGACTTACGTACCTTAAAATATTAAAAATTGTAAAATTAAAACGTGGCATGTTAAGTCAATATTTAAGTGTAATTTTGAATAACCCTATCTCTTACATAAGTCCATATCAGTTTTGTGGCCTATACCTTTATTATTAATAATAAACTAAAGGTTAATCAAAATATCAATCATGTAGAACTCAAATGCTACATTAAGCCCAAAAGTACCTTAACCCTTTAACGCTCTTTGGGGTACTATTTTCCCACCGGGTCTCTTAAGTCGCAGTGGGACAGTATCTTCCCACTTACCATATGATTTGAATTGCGCGCGCCTCCACTTGTTGTCCGCAATCTGGCGTCCCCCCCCCTTGGTAGTTCCTACAAGGTGCTGTCTACAGAGTGGTGCTAAAGTGGGACGATAATATCCAGTGTGCGTAGGAAACATACAAAGCAGTGAACACCTGTCAGGCTGTTATTGTTTCCGTTTGAAGTTAGCTGGAATAAAGGTATGTATCTAAATATACTAGTACTGCTGCGTCTGTTGGCGTTTTATTTTGTGATGATTTTTGGAAAAGATAGCGTATATAAGCTTTTACTGATTGTGTCATTGCCCTTCGGCTACCCTTCTGCCAAAATGACAAATTATTTCTTGACTTACCCAAGGTGCTTATTCTAATCGCATATAGCTACAGATTGTCTAAGGGGTCTAACTAATGATGATTTGCCATTGTAATCGAATGCGGTGTGTGCACACAGATGTTATACTCTGTGAAATGTGGCATTATAACCTAACAAGTCATGGTTTTGTTTACATTTTCAGAAATGCGACTTCTACCATCAAGTTTAGCTTGTTATCGTTATTTATAATTTTATTTTAACTATCACGCATTTATTTTCGTTTTTCAGGACAGTAATTATGTCAAGAAGACGTCTAAGCGATACTGAAATAGCCAGATTTCTAGGAGAAAGCACAGATGATCAAGCTGAGGATTCGGAGCTGGATGGTGATTCTGACGCAGATTTTTTTACAACCACTGAATGATAGCAGTGAATCTGGCTTGCGAGGTACATTACGTCCCATAAAACGAGGGTTCAAAGTATAGGTTATGGTGTGTTCAGTTACCGGTTTCGTAATATACTTCCAGGTATATACAGGTCGCTCTACGGAAACAACCGATCTTGGGCTCGGAGAGAGGATTGTTCTCGAATTATCTACGATGCTGGGTGGATTAGGCTACTGTCTATTTTTTGACATTTTTTTTCGAGCTTACCGCTGTTGAAGCTTCTACTAAACGAGCGTCTCTTTGCGTGCGATACCTTTAGGATAAACCGAAAATTCTACCCAAAAAATGAACTGAAATCCGACGACGACTGGGGATAGCGATTTTGTTCAATCGGGGGACATAAGCATTGCAAAGTGGCGAGATCGCGGCAAAAAGTCGGTTGTCGTTGTCAGCTCTATGCACAACCCTAGTAAGCAGAGATCAGTTCTTCGAACAAACAAGCGCGGTGAGAGGGAATCAGTGAATTGTCCCGAGTCTATCGTTGACTACAACACCTTCATGGGTGGAGTTGACAAATTCGTTCAGCTTATGTCGTCTTACTCGATTGCCCAGAAATCTCGTCGGTGGTGGTTGAAACTATTTGATTATTTCATCGATACGGCGATAGTAAATAGTTACGTCATGTACAAGGACTCTGCCAAAAAACAGCGTCGCCGTTATTTGTCTCACCTCGAGTTTCGCTCTCAATTGATCAACGAAATGATCGGTAATTTCTGCAGCAGAAAACGCAAGGGCTATAGACCCGGAGCGGGAGTAGGCAGAGAAACATCAACCAGATGGTTACCCAAAATGCAATTCGTTTCTTAAACGTCGGAGACCATATGCCCAAGCAGCAAGAGAAATATCGTAGATGCGCGCACTGCAGTACGAAGGCGAAAGAAAAGAGAAGCAACATGATTTGTACTGCTTGCAATGTGGCATTGTGCAAAGCATGTTTTGAACCTTTTCATTCTTCCAATGCATTTTAGTCGTGGTATTTAATATTCTGTTTTGTAAGGATAGACCTTTGTTTAGAAAAAATTATATACAATTTCGTGAAATAAAGTATTTTTTACTTTTTAATTTTACATGCGTTCAGCGACAAATTAGGGAGTGGGAAAATAATCACCCACTGCCCGCAGCCAGATGTTCGTTTCCCTACATGGGCAGTGGGATACTATTTTCCCGCCCCTAAAACAGAACTTTTCCGCAAGATATTTTTTTGTGATTTTTCTGAGTGAAGGGTACATTAGGGAGGCAAAAGCCCGATTTTTTCGAAGTTTTGAAGTTTTACGGTTTACTGGGCGTTAAAGGGTTAAAGGTGGTTTATTTGTCAGCGACCCAGTTTTTATCATCTGAAAAATTCCAATAAGGAGTTTTTGCACTGACCAATCCACACACATTCTACCCGTTTTTAGATGACAATTCTGTGTATTCCAGAAAGTCAGTAAATCGGAAACACATGTTTAGGAATTAATTTAATCAGTACATGGAGTATGATTTCAAAAATCATCATCGACTCAGAATCGACCAAAACTCAAACTCAAAAAGGCAATGAAACATCTTTGTGACAAACTCTTTAAATACAAGTATGAATTATAAATAATTAGAACTAAAGAAGAGATAAGTTTGTCAATCTAAACTAGTATGCGTGGTAAAAGTGGTGGAGACAATTATTGTATTGTTATCGGTTTATCACCATTTATCTCAAGTATTTACCTTTCTAACCCATTGTCGATGATTTCCTGACTAAAGCTTAATTTATGAGGCCGTAGGGCGTCAATATACGAGCTGCCAACTACTGTCAACTTAAGTCAAAAGTGAAGATCACTGTAAGGCCACACAATGCATTCAAATGAGAACACCGATTTAGATTTCAAGGTCGTTTCAAAGACAACACCAACAAAAATAACTTAGGGTTTCAAAATGAGCAACTGGTATGGATTTTCAAGATGTCAATTTTCGCTTTTTATACCTATGATACAACAATTTTCAAGGGAATTGAGCGAGCTTGCTATTAGCTCTTTTGTCACTTTTAGATCTAAGAATGATCAGTATGAACTTTATCTTCGTTGTCCCTTACAGCTGATGCTTGGAACAACGCAAAAGCACTCTTGAAACGTTGATTTGGTCGAACACCTCCATGGACTGGCTTATGCAGGCTGGAAGACTTCTCTTCATCCAATATGCTTCGGTCTGGGGTGACAATTTCGTGTTTCTAAAAGTGGATTCAGATATTAATGATACAAAAAATTGAACTTAATACACTTTAGCTAGACAGATACCAGTAGGAAGGTTCACTTTTTGATTTAAGAAAAAAAATACAAACTTAATGAAAAGAAAATATTTATTACTTTCAACATATTCATAAATTCGGCGGATTTTATTTCTTAAATATCATTCCGTCGAAATTTTTGCCGTCCCTTCGGACACACTCTTCTAATCGCGCACGCAAATTCCGAAACACTCTCTTGCAGAGTTCCGGAGTGATGTGATTTATTTCTCGTCGAATGTTGTGTTTAAGCTCCTCCAGTGTTCGTGGATTATTGGGGGAGGCCAGTGAATGTCTCCAAACTTGGATATAACTTTTTGAGGAAAAAGTACTTTCACTGTGTCCATCGATTCTCTGGGAGTATGGGCAGTGGCCCCATCATGTTGAAATCATGTGTTTCTTTTAAATCGACGTTCTGTTTTTACAATAGGAGCAAAAAAAGTGTCCATCATGTCCTTGTATCTCGAAATTGACTATCAATGCATGTCCGTTTTCATCTTCAAAGAATTACGGCCCAATAATACCGCTAGAGGATATGGCGCAACAACACCTTTGAACTATGTAGCAGTTGTTGATGTTTCTCTTTTGAGTTCGTTGGTGCCCAGTATCTGCAATCTTGTTTGTTCATATAACCGTCTAAGTGAAAATGGGCCTCGTAACTGAAAACTTCGTTCTCGAGTCTGCGGGTCGTAGGAAAAAGATTCAACATCCGTTCAGCACAAAATTCCCGTAATACGTCATCACTTTCCTTTAAAGCATGGACTGATTGGATTTTAAGCATGAAAACCCATTTTTTTTCTTCATTGCGCCATGCAGTGTTGACCAAGCGATTTCCAAAGCTGCGGAATGCTTCCGTACAGAACGCCGAGAATTTGCAATGACCGAATCACTTGCTCGACGCACATTTTTTTCAGTTGATACAGTAGATCTGGAGCCAGGAATGAGTTGACTAAGAGTGGAGCCTGTTTCGCGGAACCTCTTAATCCACTTTTTCAATAGGTTTTTACTTGGGGCATCTCTTGGTCGGCGAATGTTGTATCGTGTACAACATTTCCGAAGGGCAGCTGCGTATGAATTACCACTCTTAAAGTAAGCCTCGATAGCAGAAGCTCGTTGCGCTCCGGTCCAACGTTCCATTGTGATTATTTAACCCGCACGCCGGAAGAGTCGATCAAGACCTCTCCCTAATTCCTCGCGTATACGGTTGCCTCTTAAGTCAAATTTGAAATGTGAACTTTCTCACTGGACATCCTGTATAACTTCTGAATATGCGGTTGTCTCGCTGATCGATCTCCATATCAAACCACAGATGGCATCATGGTGGCGAAGTGGTGGACGCTATGGGTCTACTAACTCAGTCGCCATGAGTTGACAGGGCTCATTTGTTTTTGCTATAAGTATAGGGCACATTCAGGGAACTACAGGCATCAAATGTCTCCTTTCACTACTTTGCAACCTCTAGCTACAGCCTATTTTACGAGTATCCATTACGTTTTGACGTCTACTGAGATGAAAAGCTGATAAGCAAGTGACATCTTTGTATCAATCTGTAACGTGGGAAATAATGAATCGGGTGTAAACCTGGTGAGACTCAGGACCGTATTCAGAGCTGTTGTTCACATATATAGATACTTTTAGTGAGTGGGAAAATTGAAAATAAAATATCCGAAGTACACATTAGAAACTGATTATAGTACATCTAGGATCTATTGATTACAAGGTAAGTCAATAGAACCTACTGCATTGTCCTTTCCAGCAGCTGTAATGTTACTTATAAAAGTAATACAGACACGCGCTCTTGGTTAAATGTCCGGAAACGTGGCTATCAAAAGATATATCTAATGACCATATAAGAATGAATGGATACAACTGCTATCGCTGTGATAGAGATGGGCGAGGTGGTGGGGTTGCAGTCTTTGTAAACAACCACTACAACTCTTCCATAATTTCATTTGGGCAAGACCCAAGTCTTGAATATATATGGTTGAAGGTGCAGCTTCCAAAACAAAAAATTGCTATTGGTATATTCTATCGGCCCCCACATAGCTCTGTTACAGAAGCCGGTAATACCTTTGATAACATGTTGCCTGCCATATTAGCTGAATATGATGGTATCATCCTTGCAGGGGATATCAATGTTAATTTGCTTTTAGTTTGTAACAACTTGACTAAATGCCTTGATTCTTATAATCTGAAACAGGTGATATCTGAACCGACTAGAATAACTGAATCGACACTCACTCTCTTAGATCCTATTTATTTGAGCAAGCCTGAAAGTTGTCTTAGGAGTGGCACTATTAATGCTGATATGATTACTGATCACTATTTAACCTTCTGTGATATACGTATTGCACTTCCTAAAAATCAACAGAAATTTGTTACATTCAGGGATTTCCATAGTTTAAATGAACAAGATCTCAAGAGTTTTCCATGGTGGCATATTATATCGATAGATGACATTGAAGATAAAATTTACTTTTTAACAGATAGTATTTTATGCTTATTTAATGTTCACTGTCCAAAAAAGGTAGTGCGTGTAAACAAAGCTCCAGCTCCTTGGTTGGATGATAATATTAAACTTGTATTCAGGCAGAGGGCTGAAGCTTTGTCAAAGTTCAAACGTGATCGTACAGCCGCCTCTTGGCAACAGTATACATATTTCAGAAATCGTGCATTAACGCTCGTGCGAAGAGGAAAAAGAGATTATTTACAAGCTGTTCAAAATCAGGATATAAAAAAGTTTTATAAGACCCTAAAGACTTTCAAAGTACAATCTCAGAAAGATTCTACAATTCCCGTGAGCTTGTCCGATCGGTATAAAATAAATGAGGCATTTATTTCAATTTTCGAGAATAGTGATTTGGCTTGTGCTAATAAAATTGCATATTACCGAGCTAATAAAAATAACTCAAAATTCAAATTTCAATTTAATAAAGTGACTATTGACACCGTTGTTAAAATTATACATAAAATAAAATCAAATTCTAGTGGTACAGATGAAATAACTTTGCATATGATACTACTATGTATACCTGAAATTGATGTCTACTTAACGCATATTATAAACTGCTGTTTAGAGAGGGGATATTTCCCCAATCAGTGGAAACGCGCTATAGTTATTCCGCTACCTAAGTGTTCTGATCCTACTAACTATGGTCAACTGAGACCGATCAGTCTACTGCCAATTTTCTCTAAAGTAATGGAACGCGTTGTTTACGAGCAGCTATGCGCCTACTTATATTCTAACAAAATTATTCCATCTAAACAATCTGGATTTCGACAAGGTCATAATACAGCTTCGGCACTCTGTGATTTAACAGACAATATAACAATGGCACTTGATAACCAAAAAGCAGTAGCTCTCATACTTCTTGACTTTACTAAAGCATTTGACACCATTAATCACTCGCTTCTTGTATCTAAATGCAGTTACTATGGATTTTCTGAAAAACCTCTTTCGTTTATTCAAACCTACCTTGAAAATCGGTATCAAAAAGTTCGTCTAAATCAACAGTACTCTACGGAACAAAAAATTTGTTCTGGTGTACCACAGGGATCAGTCTTAGGACTGCTATTATTTTCATTATATATCTCAGATTTAGAAACAGAGGTAAAATCATGCAGCATACAATTTTTTACAGATGATACTCAAATTTTCTATTCATTTAGGAGTAATGACTTAGAAACCGCAAATAATAAAATTAATCAAGATCTTGCCCAAATTGAAAAGTTCAGTAGTAGTCATAATCTTCGTTTGAACCCTTTGAAGACAAATATGTTGGTATACGCAAATAGAACAAAAAAGAATACATAACATACATTTAAAAGGTAATAAATTAATTCCTGTGGATCATTCTAAAAACCTAGGTATTATAATGGATGATGACTTAAAATTTGTTGCACACGTGAACTATCTAATTACGCAGTGCTACGCTATTCTCAGAGTTTTATTTGCAAATAAGGCTATATTACATAAATCTGCGAGAAAGCAATTGTGTGAATATTTCGTATTTTCAAAGATATCGTATTGCTTAGTGGTTTACTATCCCTATTTAGATATTATAACAAGAAATCGTATTCAAAGTATTATGAATACATGTTGCAGGCTTGTAAATGATCTCAGAAAATACGATCATATATCGAATGCCATTAATGAACTCAAATGGATGAAAATTGATAAAGTGTATAAGTACCAGCTCCTAAATCTGACTCATAAGGTTCTTTATTCAAAAACACCGTCATATTTAGTAAACAAATTCATACGTAGAGGGAATATGCATCGTATTAATATTAGATATAGAGAAACTTTTTCAATTCCACGCCACAGCACGTCTCTATTTCAGAATTCATACATTTACAATGCGATCAAATCATATAATTCTTTAGACCGCAGTTTAAAAGAAACCAATCCATTATCCAAATTCAAGAAAAAAGTGAAAGTTCTTCTTGATCAGCAGCGAAATCGCTTGTAACCCATAAGTGTCCTCATATTTTCCTTATGTATTTACTTGGATTATTCGTTACTGTATACAGGTGCCTATTAATTTTCAATAAATTCTTTTTTTTTTTTTTCTTTTTTACATCTCGAATTGTTAGGGAGGTTAGATGGTAGAATAGATATATAATCTAAATCTCGCCTCCTGTAAGAATATTACAAATAAAAGACGTTAATTAATTATTATTATTATTATTATCAGTGCAACGCAATTCAAAAAGTATGCACAGCACCTCTCATTCAAACTAATAACGAATACAGCTTGATTAAAACGCCAATGATTTTAAAAAATGATCTTGCACGATCCACTAACCTGCAAATTGTCATATAGTAATTTCAACGTATGTAATTGTGGAACCTGTATAACATTACACTCAACCCCACTACGGTAGTCACTATAACAACTATCTGCACTGTCTTTTCCATCAGATCCAACCAGATGTATAATGAATGGGTTATGATTTTCAATATAAGCCTTTGGAGCTCCCGGTCTGCCAAGATGAGTTTCACTATTCGTCATTTGTTTGGGCGGTCCGTAGGACCTTTGCACATTAGTCACTGTCTAATGTATGCTACGTTAGTTGAATCTGTCCAGTCCTGATTGCCCAGAGACCAGAAAATGTCAAGGAAAAAGAGAAAGGGAAATAAAAGGAAAAAAGATAAGAGCAAAGAAAAACAGAAGTGTTTCAGTTTAAGAGGAATTTACTAAAACTTCGCGCTAATTTTTTATCACAGTGCGAGCCGTGGCCTTGAATGTTTTCGAACTTGCAGCACTATGTTGCTGTGCGATTCCGCCTGACTATAACGTCGCTGCGCCTGGAGCTTGACTTAATACCTCAAGTAGGGAATGTCAAGGTCTCTGTGTAGGGTCCCATTTGAGACATACCATGGAGCGTTGCAAATTGTTCATAAAAACCTGCTTTGCAGTACTTGTAAGACTTTGCGTGTGTGTCTTGGCAAGAAAACACCAAGCCGCACATGCGTACGTAATGGCTGGTCTAATAATCATTTTATATAGTCGAGCTTTGTTTAGCAAACTTAATTTGGAGGATCTACATAACAAAGGATATAGCTGCCGAACCGCAATTTGGAATTTTGTTTTTAGTGTGTCTGTATGTTCCAGCCAGATCATGCTTTATCAAGGGTAACACCGATATACTTGGAAGAATTTTTCCATGATATACGATTTCCGTCTACCGAAACCTCGGCCGCGACGTTTTTTGGCACAATAAATAGCCACTTAGTGCATCAACTGCTATTGAGAGATATGGTGTTTCAAGTTCTAAAGAGTATAGATGATTAACATAGTCAAAAACTGTTTATTTTATTCCTACCTGACTTGAAATGTAGTCATGATCATTAGCAGCCATTTTGCCTTTAGGGGTTTTTCGTATGCAAACGAAGATCCGTCAGAATTGTGTCACTTGTGGATATGAGGAATTTAGATAACCAGCTGTTATTCTACCGTAATGGATACTCGTGAAAAAACAGTGCTAGCACTAAAGGTGTTCTGTTTATGTTTGAGAAATATAAGAAATAGAACCTCGACAAGTGAATGCTCAATTTACATAACTTACACAATTTTTATTAAACTTACCTTAACTTTGTGTTCGAACAAGGCACTGAGTGAAGTGAAAGTCTTGGCGCAAAAACTGCATTTTGTCGATCCTTTGGTGTTGGATGAGGTAGGTTTCTTAGCCGCTGTGCTACTTGCAACCGTCTTAGGGGTTTTAACAAACGACTTACGGACCTTGAATGATAATCTGCCCTTAGGCGACTGCGTTTTCTTTACGCAGTTGAAACGCACATGAGAATCCAGAAGAAGCCTGAAATGAAACATTATGATGAATTGTTTCCACTGTTGCATGACAAGGGTTAAAACGGGAATTGTATTTTCAACTGGTTCGCGTGTATTAAGCCAGATCTGGACAATTTTTGAAAACGAGGGAGTAGGGCATTACTATTATAGTTGTAGTCACCGTTCTTGGCAGATCAGAGTAAGACTACCAGTATCTTTTTATATATCTCTATCTCCCCCATACATACAGTGGTGGTCAAAATAATAAGAGTACACATATGGAATGTCAAGGCCATTCAGTTTTATCTGGTATCGGAAATTTTGTGGACAAAAAAATAAGAGTATGTTCAATGTTTTTGCTATTATAGTCAGTAGAATATTTCTATGCTTAGTATAAACTCTTTATTGAAGGTCCTTTCTTTGTAACATGGGTCGCGGTAAACATTGTACTGCAGAAGAACGGCGTTTAGTATTACAAATGCGTAGTCAAAACAAAACCTACGCATACATTTCGAATGTACTTAAAAGATCCCCTTGTGCGATAGCTAAAGTACTAAAAGAACAAAAACCTGCTGAGAAACAACCAGAAAGAAGAGGTCGTCCAAGAAAAACAAAGCCACGTTTGGATAAAAGGAAGTGAAGTTGTTAGAGATCCATTTTCTAATTCGTTCGTTATAAAAGGTCAGTTGGGCTTATCTATCAGCACTATAACAATAAGAAGACGTTTGCAAGAAATGAATCTTCGTGCCAGAGTTGTCAGAAGAGTTCCCCTTTTATCTAAAAAGCATATACTGCAACGAATGGAGTTTGCAAGGAATAATCTAAACGACACCTACAGTTGCAATTGAAAAAATATCCTTTTCAGCGATGAAACAAAAATAAATTTGTTTGGATCTGATGGTAGGATTTACGTAAGGAGATGTCCAAACATGGAACTGAATCCGCGCTACACAATAGAAACGGTTAAGCATGGTGGAGAAAATATCAAAATACGGGGTTGCTTTTCATATTCCGGCGTTGGACCTATTTTTTTGATGAAAGAAAATATGTCCAAGGAATTTTATTTACTAATCATGCAGAATGTTATGCTTATGCTGAGGAAAATATGTCACTAAGTTGGATCTACCAACAGGATAATGATCCTAAGCTACAGCAAAGGTAGTAAAACAGTGGTTCCAGTCGAAGAAAATTGAAGTTTTGCCGTGGCCTCCACAGTCTCCCGACATGAATCCGATAGAGAATTTTTGGAAGGAATTGAAGCATCCAATATCACACAAAAAGACAACAAACCAAAAGTTACTTTGGGAAGAAGTTAAAAAAACATGGTATTTAAAACCTCCGGAAACCTGCCACAAACTTATCGACTTAATGCCAAGCAGATGTGGTGCTGTCCTGAAGAACAAGGATTACACTATCAAGTACTAAAAATACTCCCTGCTGAAGTATCTCATTATTCCCGAAACAAGAATCCGAACCGACCCTACCTTTCTCCATGGCTGTCCATTAACAAAATGTATGCTTTGTATGTAGAAGAATGTTCAAACGAAAATATTGTCCCAGTATCTATCTATCTTTACATACAGGCAAATATTTGACAATGCTTTCAATTTTGGATTTGGTTCTCCAAAGACTGATACATGTACTGTTTGCGATGAAGGATCAAATGAGGAGCATGTTGCAAAGTATACGACAAGTATGGCTCTACAATCTACGAATACATTTGATATCATCACAGCAACGTAATGGTAAAGGTTTTTTCCACTTCTGGACCGAAGACCAAGGAAATCGCGGTCCTGAATTGATTGGCAGCTCACTCATGACCTTTTTGGAAAATTTCAAGGCCCAAGACATGGCTTCCGATCATCTGATTGCATGGTGCATGGAGTGATTCGGCAGGTGGCCAAAATAAAAAAGTTTATATTGTCTGTCTAGGCATTACCAAATAAACTCTGGAGTGTTCAAGAAAACTGAATTCCCTGAAGTAGGACATACCTTCATGGACTCTGATAGAAATTTTGCAGCTGTATGACAGCACAACTAATTTATATGGCGGATCAATATATTTCAATCATGGCAGAAGTCAGGAAAAAACACCTTTTAATATTACAAGAATGGCGGACAAATTTGTTGATATTAAAGAACTTCCAAGAAAACTTGGACTGGTCAATAGAAAAAACTAGTGAGAAATTTTCATTTCACTCTTTTAAAGAAACGGAAAATTGGACTTTGTTGATATGAGAAAACAGCGAAATCTTAATAGAAGAGTAGAAAATGAACCATTATTATTGAATGTCGATAGAAGCTGACCTATTGGAGAAAAAAAGGTTTGATAGTATTCAGGAACAAATTCCTTTCTAAGCAGCAAATTTTAGAGGCTTTTATCAAAATTTAAGAATAGGAGACGATTAGTTAAAATGTGTGGATTATTTGTTATTACTTTAGTGAGTTTGTAATAAGGAAAAAGAACAATGTTTATTTTTAATGGATAACATCATTGAATTAACACCTTTCTGCTATTTTAATTTTCTGGACCAAGTAAATAACAGTTTTTTAAAAAGGTGTCAAGTCAGAATTTCAACAACCTTTGTCAAATTTCTGATAATAAAAACAATTTTTTTAACAAAACCGTCTATTCGGCATACTTTTATATGTGTCTCCAATAACCTTCAATAATAAAAGCAGACAACACTATTCAATAAAAAATGTCAGGAATTAAACTTTGACGCCAATTATCTACAAACTATAAAATCTGAGTTAACACCTTTTTGAACCAAAATTGTTTAGGACAGCAAGCATTGAATGGCGTATTTCCAATTGGAAAAAATTGTTTTAAACTTTTATTTGCTTTTGTTAACGGCTAAATAAAAACCTTTTTTATTTTGTTCTTTGATTTATCCCATACAGCATGGGAACGAAAATTGTTTGTGAACAACATAACCCATTTCATTGCACCACAGCTATGGTTGATTAATGGAATTTGTAAATGCTCACCTGGAGGTAAACGTAGCTTTACAACTGTTGCATGCAATTTTTTTATGTGTTTTCTCGTGCAAGTTCAACATTCCTTGTGTGAGGCACACCCTGGGACAATCTTTGCACTTGAATGTCTCAGGATTCTTGCTATTTTTTTGTTTAGTAGTGTCCGCTGTTTCTGTCGGTTTTGTCGCAATTACCACTGGTTTCGGAATAACTGATTTTCTTGCAGTGGCAGTAGATGGTCTGGGGACAGCAAATGAAAAGCGAGAAGCTTTCGAAGAAGACGCTAAAGCCGAGGAAACTGAAAACATAATGATTTTAAATAGTGACTGCTAGGTTTGCAAATAATAAAACACTTCTGTTTCCAACTACAAGATTAACAGAACCAGAGTGTAAAACTTTCCACTTTTTATACTCCTAGGTCATAAAATATCCTACAACAAAAACTCGCAACAATTTTGAATACATTCATTACAGTGACAAATACAGTTCACTAAGAAATTAATGCACTAACATAATGCCAACAAAAACGTTTTTTCTTTTTTTAATTTGGAGCTAAGCCTTTTTTGAAACATTCCGTTTCTTGAACTTCAGATGATGCCGAAAATATTACGAGTAAAAAATAATGTATCATGCACGTATTAAGGAGCAAACTACATACGAACGTATGTCCTAAAAACTGAGATACAGGGTGGTAGTTTTGGCATACCTACATGTATTACGAGTCAAGAGGCATTTTTTAATGTACCACATTTTTTAAATTTTCAACCAGTGGCATGTCGTCAGTCTGCCCGCTAATTTATTGCCCATTTTTCGAACATCTGCGGGATTAATAGCAACATTGATGCTGTTCATCACTACCTGCAATCCAATCGTCCCGCCGTGCTTTTCTTGGTGGAGACAGAAATGTCAGAGTCTGCACCGATTAACCATCTTAATGACGAGTACTCTTGTCGCTCGAGATCAACAAAGCTTCTGGTCCGGACTTGATTTCTGCCATTGTACTGAAGAGGTGTGCAGCGGAGTTTGCTCCAGTTCTTTCGCATCTTTTCCAGATATCTTATGAATGCTGCACCTTCCCAGAAAACTGGAAATTTGCTCATGTCCAACCCATCCCAAAAAAATGATCTAAGACCGACCCTTACAACTACAGGCCTATAGCTCTGCTTTCTGTTATAAGTAAGGTGATGGAGAGACTTTATCTCGGGCCGCAAGATATCCGTCATAATTGACGGGTTCTCCTCTTCATCCCACAACGTCAACGCGGGTGTTCCCCAGGGATCGGTATTGGCTAAGAAGTACTTTTCTCCGCATGACCTTCTCACTCTATACAAGGCCCAGATAAGGCCTAGCCTCGCGAATTGCTCGCACGTTTGGGGTGCTGCCGCTCCGACTACATTATCCATGCTCGATGCTGTCCAGAGGAGGGCGGTCCGACTGATCGATGACTCTTCTGTAACAGATAGTCTCGGGACTCTTTCGCATCGGCGGGCCGTCGGCGATCTAGCTCTTTTCTACCGCTACACCAACGGGCTTTGCTCCTCAGAGCTCTCTTATATGAAGCCGCAGCGCGATGTGCCTGTCAGACAGACCCGCCTGACTTTGGCGTCCCATCCTAACCGTGTCGAACTTCGTACATCCAGAACTGGCCGATGCGACCGCTCCTTTGTCCAGAGGGTGTCGAGATTGTGGAGCAATCTACAAGAGGAAGCTTTTTCCAGTTCGACTAACCTTAGGCAGTTCAAAAATCGTATTAACAAAATTTCTTTGGGATCATCATAGCAGCCGCGGTGATCCGGCATTTAGGCTTCTGCCTGCGCGGCTGCTTCGATATAAAAAAAATCTATAACTTGGAAAGTACTGATCCGATTTGGATAAAATTTTTACTCAATGTTACGACTATGCCAAGGACGAAAGAGCTTTGTAGTTTTTGAATATCGATCCAGTGGAAGCGGGGAAAAAGACCCAAAACAAAGAGATAAAAATCGTCCTAACTTCGTTTTTTGACTTTTCATGGTATATTTCAATTTGTTGATATCATTATATTTATACGCTCCCAATCTCGATAATTATATGCACCTATTAGCGACATTTGACTTGATACCATTTTTTCCATCTGATGCACAGTTTTCGCTTGAAATAAATAAAAACCGTTTCTTTGAATGATCATAGCAACATCGTTATATATGACAATATCACCTTGTAGAGAAATAGATTTTATGTTTTAGGAGAAAACCATGAGTCTGAATAAGACCAAATCCTCTCATAAATGAATACACATTTCAATATTTTTTATTTCAAGAAAAGTATATTTAAAAACTTTACCACCCTGTATCTCAAAGAATCAGACGTTCAAGACATACGTTTATATGAAGTTTTCTTCTTAAAATGGACAGTAAAATTAATATTCAATTCTGAAGCACCCTGTATAACATCCCACGCAAACATCGTAAATGAACTTAGTAGAAAAGCATATTTGTTGAAAAAAAATTCGAAATCGTTCAATCGGTTTCAACAGTTATACATAGCAAAGAATGAAAAATCTTACCTGGTGCTAAAGACCTCCTTATCCCACTCATTGATGGCCTGGGTATGGACCTCATTGGGTTCACAGTCAAAGTAGTAGTATTTTTCATCAAATTCTGCTTAACATGCGACTTCTTATGAACGCTTAGTGAAGCAGCACAACCAAATTTTTTCAGGCAGACGTTGCACGTCATATTCGAACCATTTCCTTTGCAGTCGTGCCGATTTAATAGAACCGAGTTCTTGAAAGACTCTTGGCAATTGTCACATTTGAACTTGTACTCAGGTCGAGGAAACTTCAGTTCTTTCTTTCTAAGACTATTTTCTAAATTGTGATGTTGGATATGTGTGCTCAGACTATTCGGTGAAGGAAAGGATTTTGAGCAATGGGGGCAGTCGAATTCTTTTTTACCTGAAGAAAAAATACAGAATGACACCCCAGTCGTACAACTTGTTAAAAAAAAATTGTCTCAGATTTTGATACATATTCGAACGTAGAGTTTTGCGTTGTTTCATTCGTTGATATCGTTGATATAAAAAACAAAAGTTGACCTTGAAATAACCTCAAAGGTATGGTTCACGATAAAATCTAACGACACGATTGAGCTCTATATCCAAAGTCAGTATTGACCTGACCTTAACATTTTTCAAAAATACCTTGCCTGGAAACATACAAGCTATTCCGTTACACGCGGTCTATGAATGAACCATTTTAAATTATTATATCAATATTCTTACCGGAATCGCTTTCGGGTTCGGATTCGGTGCGACTCTTTTTTGATGGCGAGCTGTCGTCGGAAGGAATATAGGTATTTTTTGGAGATATGCTTCTGCACCGTTTCTCTCCCTCTCCGTCACCTCCTTGGTCATTATTTGTCTGTATAGCGTCATTATTTGTCTCTACAGCGTCATTTTTATCTATATCATCGTCTGAATTAATTTCTATAACTAAATTTTCAGTATCACATCCACTTTTATTAGCTTTGTTTTTACTTTTCGACACTGTATCATCGTCAGAATCCGATAGTTCCACAACTGAAGTAATCTAAAATTTTTAAATCCCTACTATTATAAATACGAAATTTTGTATGTATGGAGAAAAGGATAGTTATGGCTAACTAATTAAGAAATGCAAATCGGATGGCCAGAAAGAAAGTTTGTTCTGTGTTCATATCAAACTTTCGTAAATATTTATTTTCTTCTTCGGGAACTGTACAAAGATATTGAAGGCGACATCCAACCACATATTTCCTTTTTGTAGATCCTATGGGCTTGACGTACCACGGCAAATAGCTATAACCGACCGCATCGTTGAGGTTAGATATCGCCTTGAAAACTCGAGGTCTTTTGACGATTGGGACCAGTGGGAAAGGTCACATTTCAAATTTGAATTACGCGGCAAGTGGGGAAAAGTACGGCGTGCGGGATAAATAGTCACAATGGAACGTTGCACCGGAGCGCAAGGTCCTTTTGCTATCGAGGCTTACTTTAAGAGTGGTGATTCATTCGCAGCTGCCCTTCGGAAATTTTGTATACGATACAACATTCGCCGACCAAGAGATGCCCCAAGTAAGAACCTACTGAAAAAGTGGATTAAGAGGTTCCGTGAAACAGGCTTTACTCTTAGTCAACCCATGCCTGGACCCACAGCTATTGCAAATACTCGGCGTTCTGAAAGGAAGCTTCCACTGCATGGCATAATGAAGAAATAAAAGGGTTTTCATCCTTATAAAATCCCATCAGTCCATGCCTTAAAGGAAAGTGATTACGTATTACGGAGATCTTGTGCGGATGTTGAATCTTTTTCCTACGCAGCACAGACTCGTGAGCGTTGTTTACAGTGACGAGGGCCATTTTCACTTAGACGGTTATGCGAACAAGCAAAATTGCAGATATTGGGCACCAAAGAACCCAAAAGAGAAACATCAACAACAGCTACATATTCCAAAGGTGACTGTTTGATGCGCCATATCCTCTAGCGGTATTATTGGGCCGTATTTCTTTGAAGATGAAAACGGTCATGCATTGACAGTCAATTCCGAGCGATACAAGGACATGATTGACACTTTTTTGTTCCTATTTTAAGAACAGAAAGTCGATTTAACAGAAACACATGGCTTCAACAGTATGGGGTCATGAGAATCGATGGACACGGTGAAATCATTTTTTCCTCAAAAAGTTATATCGAACTTTGGAGACATTCGCTCACATCCTAGATCACCCGATCTCACGCCATGCAATTATTTTTTGTGGTGTTATCTAAAGTCAAAAGTGTAATCCAATAATCCACGAACACTGGAGGAGCTTAAAGACAACATTCGACGAAAAATAAGCAACATCACTCCAGAACTCTGCAAGAGAGTGTTTCAGAATTTGCGCGTGCGATTAGAAGAGTTGTGTACGAAGGGAGGGCAAACATTTGGATGGAATGATATTTAAGAAGTAAATCCCGTCGAATTTCCGATATTTTCCTTTCATTAAGTTTGTATCTTTTTTCTTAAATCAAAAAGTGAACTTTTCCACTGGACAACCTGTACTATAATGTGTATGTTGGCTCTTGTTGTTGACGTCATGAGTTGTTTTGTTCCCTCTCTATCGTCGTTTCTGCAGGTTACACCGGTATGCGGATATATGGGCATGTGTATCTACTCTTGTAGTTGCATATGTGCATTCATTTCACGCCTGATGAAGCCATCAAGCAGAAATACGTATTGCTCGGGTAACCTTTCCTATTTTCTACTCGCATCCACTTTCCTTCTCCTGCTAGAGAATTAAAATAATGAACTATGCAGCATTTGCGCTACTGTCTTACCGGGAACTGGTTTGTATTTCTTAGCCTTTCCTCTGTGTTCTCGACAAAACCTTTTGATGACACCATAACTTCTTGCACTATAATTTCCTCATCTCTCCTATTGGCAACTGGCTTGATTTCTTGTTTTCTTGGTAACCTGAGGAACCACAATAATATATTATTATACCTAAATTATGTTAATAGAATTTATCTCAATGATAAGAACTTAATAGAAACAACTTAAAGGACATCCAGTGTACCTATTATGTCGTACAGGAGCATGTGGAATAGTCGTCTTGCTGATAAAGTGATCAAACATCATGGCCTGCATAGCCTCTTTGCTTCTAGCAAATCGCTTATCTATATGATCTGCATTAGCTGGAAGATCAATTCCAAACTTTGACTGCTTTTTCATAGTCGGAACAATACCAAATCGCGCATCGGGTTTTGCCGATTTTTCTTTTTCAGTGACTCTATAATTAAATTTTTAGAAGGTTACAATTTATTGCAAGTATGTAGTGTGAAATAGTGTGTTTATAAATATTGTCAAGATTTACACTTATCCTCTATAACCTCAACTATAGTTCTCAATTTTCTAATTACAACGTTGAACTTTCAGTTCTATAAATCAACTCAATAGTCTCCAAAACTGGCAGAGAAAGACAATAATTATACCAAAAACTTAAAGTCAACTATTACATTTTGCTCAACAGAATATTAATATAATCCAGTATTATACCTAGTCTTAAAAGTATCTCAATGATTACATTGATATTTCATTGACATTGTACATTATTCAGGTCAGGGCTGTCCAACTTAATGTGGCCCAAGGGCCACTTCAAAAAAAATGCAGTTTGGAGGGCCGCATTATAAAATCTTTCTATACAACATTATTACAGAGTTAATGTAAGAATTGTGCATATTCGGTATTTGAGAGTAATTTATACATGTGATATACATATATACATGACTCGTGAAGCGGGCCACAAGAGCATGCGGCCCGCGGGCCGTATGTTGGACAGCCCTGATTCAGGTTATGCTCAGTATGACTAAAAATTGAATATGCTTTGCAAAACAGTCTCCCTTTATTTTCTGAACAATTCAAGTTAGCAAGCTGAAATTCCGGATTTTTTATACTTGAACCCATTGCGAATACCTAAGGCCTAAACACCCATGGGGTACCATGACGCTATATGAGGATACGGGGAAAAGGGAGCACACATTCACACACATACTGGCCCCGCCTTTGGAGATCCGCCAATGGTACCTTCGCGTTCGACAGTCAAAGGCCGTCTACTACCTACACGTAATCACAATACAACATCCATAGCCTAGAGAAAAATTCTGATGCATGAACATTTTGCAACCCCTGTGTTTTATAACTGTGTATATAGTATAAATAAACAAATTGATATTAATTTGCCAAAGTTGAGCGTTTTTGTAAGTTCAGTCACTTACAGTAGCGGACAAAAGTTTGTGAACATTCTTAGTAATATTTAAGAAGTGCGCTAATTTTTTATTCTTCATTATTAAGGACTTTTTTTCTCGTATAGTTTGCTTATTCTTGAGGATACAAATGACATTTTTTGTTTGCTATGGTACTACAGACTAGCATTAAAATACATTCATATTATTATATGACCAACAATGAGACGACAAGTATGGAAACATATTTTACATTACAAAATTAAATACAATAACTCTACAAAAATATTTAAAAAATACTGTTTAGCTGATATTTTGTAGCATAGCCTTTAGCATTCAACACTGGATGACTGCTGCTCATAGAAGACACCAATTTTTACAGACATCTCTTACCATATTTTGCAAAATATTGTTTACATAATCGAGGATTTAGATCCGGGAGTTGCAAGGGCCATGTAAGAACATTAACATTTTTTAGTCTTAACCAGTCCTTTACGAATTTTGAGGTATGTTTGGGGTCATTATCTTGCTGGAATGTCCATCGTTAAGACATTTCTGCTTCAGCAAAAGTGAGCATGTGTTTACTGAGAATATCTTTGTGAAGTTTTTGATCCAGTTTTCCAACAATTTTAACAATTGGACGCGTTCCAGAACTAGAAAAACAGCCCCAAACCATGATGTTGCCTCCACCGTGCTTAACTGTTGGCAACTGATACTTTTTGTAGAATCTTTTTTGTATTGGACGTCTGACATATGCCGTACCGTCAGATCCAAACAAGTTAAATTTGCTTCCATCGCTCCATAAAACTGTCCATTGTTGTTCTTTCCAAGTTAGATGAATTTTAGCAAATTCAAGCCGGGCAATACGATTTTTTTACATGAGAGGTTTTTTGCACTGGACCCCTACCAAAAAGCCCTAAATCCACCAAGCGTCTCTGCACTGTTCTGACAGAAAGATTCTCGGCACCCTTTTCTACGATTCTTTTGAAAATCTGTGTGGCTAGCATTCGAGGATCTTCATAGAATAAACGTTTAATGTAGCGATCCAAAATATAATCGGTTTTTTTTTCGGTCCGAATTCTTGATATTTACTAATAATTTTCGAAATCGTCCCGTTGTTCATTTTCAATCTTTGGGAAATATCAACATTTCTGACACCACTTCTAAATAATTCAATCGCTTTGTCTCTTAAATCTTTTGAAAATTCTTTCACTTTTGCCATTCTCACTAATATTTACCGCACGCAATATCAGAGTATCGCAGAATGAATAAATGCGGCAAAACTGAAATGTTTCCTTACTTTTGTCGTTACAAAAGCTGTGGTATTTAAAAAAAAAAGACGCTTTTTTATTTTCAGAGAATTTGATTATTGATAAGATAAGCCTTGTATTAGTACAGGAGACAAAGGTAGACTTTAATATCTTAATTATCTGTTCCTTCACAATTTTAATTTAGGTATATGAAATATTTCATAATAATGTTAATATTTTTTTCCAAACTTTTGTCCGCTACTATATAACTCAGCAACTAATCACAACAGTACAGTACATTATCAATATCCTTCTTTTTGAAGGGAAAGTTTGTATACAACAAAATATGGAGCACTGTTTTTAAAAAATGACATTTTTAATGAAATGGTACATATTTTATTTTAAATACAGATTAGTAGAAATCCTTCCAAGAGGAGAAGTTTTATATACAATTGCGTTTTGACGATTAGCAGCTGAGTTATATGTGATTCAATGCACGAAAGATTGAGAGACTGCCAGTCCATTTTGAAAAAAAAAACTGATTCTAGAATTATAAAGTAGGTACTCATAAGGAGCTTTAAAATGAGGTATCACATCGCCACTATTATATTCTGAATGTTGCAAGACGGCGCCCTACCGTCACCTTGAAATTTCGAAATGTCAGTTTTTGTTGAAATATACTAAGTGACATATAAATCCGAACACCCAGTTTAAATGGTTTTATTTTAATAAAATTTTGTATAAGTACTTAATGAAGCATAATAAGTAAATGATAAAAATTTCAAAATGATTGCACTGCTTTAAAGCCCTTTGACCTTTAATAATGTGTGGATGCACCCTGATGTGCTACGTATTCTCCAAAGCGCCTAGGCATGCTTCTGATCAGGTGGTCAATGTCCTCCTGTGGTATCTCATTCCAGGCAACCACCAACTCCTCTCGAAGTGCTTCTAGAGTCTGAGGAGGACGTTGCAAATTGAGCTACCTACCTACCTACCCATCATATCCCACACGTGCTCAATTGGGGATAAGTCGGGAGATCTTGGTGGCCATGGTAACAATGTGACATCATTATGTTGAAAGAAGTCTATTGTGACTCTTGCAACATGTGGTCGGGCATTATCTTGTTGAAAAGTTGGATCTGCCAGGGTGTCAAGATAGGGTAAAAGATGGGGTTCTAGAACTTCGTGGATATAACGCTGCACGTTCATGTTACCTCTGATGAAGATTAAAGGTGACCTGGAACCATAAGCTGTAGCACCCCAAACACTCCAACAGTGTGATGAACATGTCTTTCAACAAAAAACTGTGGATCCCTCCTTTCACCACGTCGCCTTCTAACCCTGGCACGACCATCGTGCATGCCTAAACAAAATCGAGACTCGTCACTAAAGACAATACTGTTCCATTCCTCATCCCAGAGTACCGTTGTCTGCACCACTCAAGGCGATTACGTCGGTGTTCTCGAGTTAAAGGGAAGACCCAGTGTGGCCGGTATGAAAACAAGCCAAAACTTCTCATTCGTCGGTAAACACTTCGCATGCCAACAGGTCTTCCGTGATCTGCAAACCATTCATTTGCAATGGTCCTGGTAGTGGAGAAACGGTCCCTTAAGGCCAATAATCTTAGGCGGCGGTCTTCACGGTCTGTTGTTCTACGGCGGCGTCCAGTGCCCCTTGCTCTTTGCGTACGGCCTTCTCGAAGCCATGCCTGACAACACCTAACCACAGTGTCTACACTTCTTTGCACTCTAACTGCAATTGCCCGAAAAGAAAGTCCAGCTTCCCGAAGTCCCACTATACGGCCCCTATCAAACTCACTAAGTTGACGAAATCGTACAGGTCTCCGTACTCTAGGCATCGTAACTGATCGTAAAGGATGTCAAGAACCAAAATCCGCCAACGTTAATTCTTTACTGCGGCTGAAATATTCATTTTTAGAGCATTAGTGAATTAAAAAAAAAGCAGTATAAAAACCGGAATGTCCAACTCATAGGGCTGAAAATTTTTTCACTCGTTATTTACAGTGAGATAAATACATTCACCAACTTTTATTAAAATAAAACCATTTAAACTAGGTGTTCGGATTTATATGTCACTTAGTACATATTACTGTATCAATCGTTAAAATTCATGAATTTCAGATTTTTTAATTGATCCCTTTGAAAAATCAATAGGGGGGCTTTCTATCAAGCACTGTATATGTAATATATATTATATATATATATATATATATATATATATATATATATATATATATATATATATATATATATATATATATATTTATCTTGTCTCACCTTGAGTCAACATCACATTTGAGTAAACTTCTTGGATGTGTTGGCTTGACTCCTTGAGTTGTCATTTGGTTTGTAACATACATAGGAATCATGTTCAAATTTTCCTTCTCACTGATACAATGATACATGGGCCTAGCTTTTTTAGACTGGAGCTTATTGGGATTCAAGCAATCCTTTGCGCTATCTGTATTTGTAGACTTCATGGGTTCTTGTACTTCTATGTGGACGTTTTCTAATAATATTTCCTCTTCGCCTAAGTGATTAGGGTGATAAAAGTAAAAATGTCAAGTGACAAGAGAGGTTTTAATTTTTCATTTACCTGTGACATGTGGTCCTTCTGAATTCTCGAATGTCTCACTGTCTGATTCTGGTTCATCTTCAACAGTGTCACTGGCTTCCTGGATCTGCTGTAGCCTTTCCTGATCAGCATGGTTGCTGTTCAAGTTGTACATATTCATCTCATTACTATCCTCCACTGCATATGCTGCTTCATCCTCATGTGTAATAATGATATTTTCAATGGTATGTTCATTAGATTCTGTATTGAATCCGTCATATTCCAGTATAGTGATTCGATCGTTAGGCACATTTAATGTAGGTAAGTCGGTATCGCCTGTGTATGAATCAAGTATGTTTATTTTTTGTATAGGGTAATCAAATGAAAAAAATAATACTTTGCAGCAAGTGCAATCGTATAAAACTGTTTAAGGGATCAATAAGGTATTAGAAAACAATATTTTTTTTGACTTCCAACAGAAAATAAACCCCAGGTAAAATTGAAGCCAGGCAGCTTTTTGGATGAAAAATGACATAAGCAGATTTTTTATGGCTGATATAGCACCACACTCCAAAAATCTTCCACTCAGTGTTTATTGTAAATAGAAATACATTACTCCCTTGTAGTGGTATTAATAATCTGGCATTTCAGTGTTAGCTTCAAGTTACTAGATTATAAAAAAACCATACATAGATGATCCAAACCAAAAGTATGAAGTAAAGATATCATGGAGTATAATGCACAAGGTGTGAAATATTTTAAAATTTTCTTTATTCGTGTCAGGGCAGTCGTTGATTATCTCGTGAACTATGATAGCTACGAGGGTGGTCTGAATAGTTTCCGACCTCAACATAAAGATGGCAGCACTCGGAAATAAAAGCTATTGAATTTCGAAAACATCGCCAAAGTTCACCAAATGGTGCTAGACGACAGCCGAATTAAAGTGAGAAAGATAGCAGAGGTTATGAACATGAGAAAGAAACGTGTTTGTCACATATCAACATTTCGGCATCAGAAATCTGTCCGCACGTTGGGTGCCATGCTTTCTCACGTTAGACCAAAAACGTTTTCAAATGAACATTTCCAACGCTCTGTTGGCGCGGTTTGAGCGCAGTAAATCCGAATTTTTGCGTCAATTAATTTCTGTAGATGAGTCTTGGATACACCATTATATGCCAGAAACAAAAATGCAGTCCAAACAGTGGACTGCAAAGGGGGAACCGGCTCCACAAAACCAAAAACTGTTTTTTCGGCTGAGAAAGTGATGGCGACTGTTTATTGGGATGGTCATGAAATTATTTTAGTCGATTATCTTCAAAAAGGAGCATACTACGCATCATTACCTGACAAGCTGAAGGCAGAGCAGAAGGTTTAGTAGAGGAGATATTTTCTAGACTCCGCCTTTTAAGGAGCATTATATAAATATACAATGTATCCCTTAATAAAGACCCATTATTACTATTATTACTAAAAATCCTGTTCCACCAAGAGAACGCATCGTCTCACACCTAAGCGGTTGCCATGGTGGAAATCCACGAATTACGGATTAAACTGCTTGACCATCCGCCTTACTCACCAGATCTAGCCCCAAGCGACTTCTTTTTGCTCCCTCATCTAAAAATTGCACTTGGAGAACAGAGATTATCGTCGAATAAAGAGGCAATCACCTTCGTGAATAATTATTTTGCAGAGAAAAACACCGACTACTATTTGAACGGGTAACGGAGATGGGAGCATTGCTGGGAGAAGTATGTAGAGTTACAAGGAGACTACATTGAAAAATAAAACAAAAATGGGAAAAAATGTCTTCTATCTTTGTTAGGTCGTTAACTTTTCAGACCACCCTCGAACATTATTAAATAGAATTTTGTACTGCAATGACAAAAATCAATTCTCTCATTTGACTGACTTGCAGCCTATAGTCGTTTTCCAAAATATGGGAATTGGAATATTCGAACTGGAGATACAGCTGCCTTGTGTATCTGATATATAGAAAGCCATGGTTCACAGGATAATCTACCTCTACTCCAACATTTAAACCCAACAATGCCCAAGTTTACCATTTTTTAGCCAAATGAAATTTTAAGAAAAATGAAACAAGATGGTAGAAAAATTAACAATTTATCTCTAAAGACAAAAAAGTTACAGCCAATCAAAGTTGCGTCCCACGAGAATATTTTTATTCCATCTGAACATGACGCGTGAGGTCACACTTCACTATTCAGTTGCGACCGACCGCTGAGCCCAGGGCCGACTCAATTTCCTAAACACACGCATAGGTACACATACCGTGTGAACACGTGGTAGGCTAAACGTCTTCCGCGCCAGTTTGTTTAATTAGTTGACTGCATATACGATTGGTTTGAGAAGGTATAGATATCATTCAGAAAGAGGTATTCCAAAACTGGGAGCAGTTTGGATTGCTTCGAAATAATAGAAAGATATTCAAGTGCAATACAACAGACTTTGACAAGGTCTGAATACAAGCATTGCAACACCATCAAATATTTGGTATCTGTCATACCTGATGGGCTCATCAATTTTATTTCGGAGGGATACAGAGGAACGACAAGTGACCCGACAATATTCGAGGAAACTTCTCCAATGGTGATGAATCTAACCACATTTTAGCAGTTTCTTTTAACTGTACAAATAATGAAACAAGTATAATAATACTTCAATTAATAAAATTAATATACTTTTTTGATATAGTTTTTTACCTATATCACGACTAAGCTGCTCTTCCTCTCTGCCTTGAGCCTCATTTGCTAGTTCTTGCTTTATGGATAACCTTTGTAAATCTGTAAGAATTATAAACAGTTCTCAAAATAATGTGTACTAGAAATTTCTAGTGCCCAGTATAAATAACACATACTCATTATTTGCATTAAATGTTTTTTCTATACTCATTTTCTGCGAAAACATAGCTAAAATAAGGTTACTTCTAAAGAAATAGCCTATGCTTATAATCATAAGTTAAACAAAGTATGAGTAGATCAGCAGATGTTTTCGAATGAAATGGGGTTATTCCTGATGGTGAAAGATTAACATAAAGTGATGCAAGGCAAGCTAGGATATGCTCAAGATACACAGATCTTTCAACTCACCTGGTTTGATATCAGCTAACTCTTGTTCAATATCAAATGTCTCATCAGTTGGTTCTCCTTTCACAACAATTTGAGGTATATCTTCCAACTGCTCTACATATGTTTCATTACTACATACTTCCTTATTTCCAATTCTTGCCTCCACCTTCAGAGAGTATGATGGTTGCTCAGTAATCTCTTGATCTTGTTGGATATCATCATTAGGTAACAATGTCAAAGTTTCTGGCATAGCCTCTAACTGGCCATCCTCTGTTGTCCTGATTTTAAAAGATCATTCAATATAAAGGGTTAGTTTTTTGTGTAGGCTCAGTCAATATACTCACAGTGATAACAAAAATTGTAGCCAACAGTATACTCCTGATTTTTATCTCTCCAAAGGATGAATCATTACACACAGTGACTCAAACACATTTTACTAAATAAAACATTTTATTGCAGTTTTGAATAGGCCATTTCAAACAAAGCAATTTTATCTTCTTTAGGGTGTAATTTCAAATTGTTTAAATACTGAACGATCTATATACCTATAGAGTACAGAATTTTTCGTCAAAAAGATTTTATGATCCCATGTTTTCTCCCTATCTACATACTTTTTCAGTTTTTGGATGATTTATACACGATGGTCTAGAAAACAAAATGAACTATTGTCTAATATTTTCAATTAGAGCCCCAACTAACAATTATGTTATGTTGCAAGAACTTTTATACAGTATTCTTCACAGAGCATTGTGGGTTGTAAGAGCATTGGCAAAGCATTATGACAACATATAAAGGATTTACAGTTCAACTGTACATACAATGCTGGTATGAAAGAAATTGGAGATAACCACCAAGTGAAGTCAAGGGAAGATACATCTATGGATACATCTATTACATTTGAGACGCCAGCTTGTGATACTTTTAGGACTACTTTTAAGTCGATGTACGGTTAATGCTTAGTTTTGTGTAGTTAAAGTAATTTGAAAATAATGGCGTCAAGTAGGTTGAACTTCCCAATCATTATCAGTCCAGAAAGAATTATCAGCACAGCCTAGACCCTCAGAGAAAAAAGTGAGTTAAACAATATACAATTAGTCCATAGACATTATTTCCCTGACCTGTCAGTAGATTATCTGGAAACGTCGCCTCTCCCTGTGAGTCAGACATAGCGGCGCGGTCAGTGCATAGGAAACATTATGTTGTGACGCGGAAGACATATGTGTGATACCAGAACAACAGAACACTCAGCAGCCGCGACCGGTAGGATTTGTGAAATATGTCTAATAGTTGCATAGAAATACCAAGGTTAGGATCATATAAATGTACTAACGTGTGCGTAGAATTACCGGAGGCGTATAAAAATACTAACGTCAAAAAATTGTGATATATTCTCCCCGATCCCACGCAACCCCTAACCCTCATCTTTAACCCCAACAAAAAAAATTCCAAAAATCATCAGAAGCATCTAAAACATCAAGTAACCGAGTTTTGGGATTTTTATTTTGACGTTTGTTTCCCTTTTTCTCCGCCGCTACTAGACCGATTATCAGAAACTACAAAGCTATTGTGTCCTGGCATAGTAGTAGTGTTCTATAAAAATGTCACCAAAATCCGAGCGACACTTCTCAAGTTATAGGTGGTTATAAGACTAGCGGACAGACTGATGGAAATGAGTGATGGTTTTTTGTAATGTGCATGTAACATAAGATCCAAAAAACATCTCATTTTCGAAAATTTTCCAGTAGGCATGGAAAGTAAAAACATGGTAATAAACCAAATCAAATGATCTACCATTATTAATTGAATGCTATTATTTATTTTGAAAAGTATTGTAATTTACAAAAATGTTAGCTGTAACTCGAAAACCAGTCATACAAACCCCCATAAACCTCATTCTGAAAAAGTTAGCGAAAAGGAGAATCAACAAGTGTAAAAAAAAAAATGAAAAAATAGGTGGATAGGATGAAACTAAGGCCCATATCTTCTGTCATCCCTACAATTGTAGGGCACCTTTATGGCCTCCTTGATTGTCATAGTTTTATACTTCTCCGTGACACCACTCTATTTTGAAGTTATGTCACAAACATCTATCTGCATCAAATTGTGCTTGCTTTTGAGTTATATCATGTTATATCAGCCTGAAATTTCCTACAATTTAAAAAGAAAACATATCTTCACAATAGGAGAACGCTAACGCTGACATGGGACAAGTGTAATCTAGAAATTTTTGAAGGAGAGAAAGGAGTATGACAATCAAGGAGGCCATAAACACGCCCTACAATTGTAGGGATGACTGATGATATGGGGGCCTAAGGAACGATAAATTTTTCTGGCATAAAATTCAGTACTCTAGTTATATAGTTGAAGAGGTGCAAGTTGTCAAAGTTGAGTGTTTTTTTTATAGATAGTCCAATATTTCAACAATTCAAATCTATCATAAAATGTAAGGCTTTCCATTCAAGAATTTGTTAAAATGTTTTAAAAGAAAAAATTTGGGATACTATTGTATGAAGGAATGTTAATCAAAAAGCTTTAACACAAAACTATCTGGAGAATCAAGCCAGGATCATTTTACCTGTATTGGAACTGATATTTCTGCAAGTTACCCTCTTCATCTTCAGCTAGTTGGAGACCAAACAACTCATCAGATCCTTCAACATTGAAAATAATAACTTGATTACCCTCATTTTGTACTTGGTCAGTCTCATTATTTGTATTATTTTCTAATGTACTCTCCTCAATATGTTCTTCATTAAGACCAGCACTTTCTGCTACTTCAAAGGTACCATCATCTGCACCAATCACAGATAAATACTGTGTATCGTCGCCTGCATCTATAGCCGTCATGTAGCTTTCTTCATTGTTGATAGTTATGTCTGATATGTTTGAAAAGTTCAGAGATTGACGCAACATCTGCTTATTCCAATGTGCTCCATCCTGGGCACTCAAAGATAATCTCTCAGACATAATTGAAGCTAAATTCACATATTCAGAAGTGAACCAATGAAAGATAATACTGAAAATTACTTACATCAGGTTTTTTTAAAAGGCCCAAGTTATAAAATGTTAGGTTACCTTGTTAAAGATCCCGGCAAACACACTCGGAAAGTTGATTGAGTTACTCCAAGTTCTAGGACTGTGTTATCACTATTATTAGACGCATCTCTTCTTTTTGCGTAATGTTTTTTTGGGTAAATAGAAAAACCGTTTTTATGTTATGTCCTGGATGTCCGTTGGAAATTGTTTGTTCATTTCACAGAACACATAACACAGTTCATTTGTTGAATTCTTGACATTGACATTGAATCCAACATTTTAATCAAATCCAAGCGAATAACCAAAATTTCTGTGTTATGTGCCGCGGTTATAATATGGTTCAAGATGACACACGGGTTGATGACGTCAGTTACACGAATCGCTTGAACGCGTTGGTTTTAACCGCGGTTTTGTTGCAAGTTGTTTATTTTAGAAAAGCGCGTATATAATCTCTGATTATTTTTATTATCACTTAATAATCGGTGCTTTTTCGTCTACAACTGTATATGGAAAGTTTAAATAAGAAACCTTTCATAATATTCATGGGAGAAATGTTTTTTCAGATTTTTTTTTTAATGATGGAACCATGGCTTTGTAGCTATGATAACTTTCAATTCTCTAAATTTTTCCGCATGTCAAAGAAAACATTTATTGATTCAGCAGAAATGATGAAAAAAGAAATTAGCAAAACCGTATACAGGTGGATATCATTTAGTGAGTTTATATGGCCATATTTTAATATTCTTGTGGTATATGGCTACACAGGATACGTTGTTAAGCATATGAACTACATTTAAAGTGTCCCCAACAACCGTAATGAGTATAACTAATAAGGTGCTCCACTTTATGGTAAAACTGAAGTCAGCCTGTATCATTTTTCTCAAAAATGAAGCTGAAGTACAATAACAATATCCAATACCCGGCAAAATTCTAACTTGTCACATTTCAAATAATAACCAGAAATATAAAACTACTCTTGAGTTGGGTAAATACCACAGTTTTGCGGTGATAACTATGACATATAACAGCTGATTCGTGACGTCACGGATCTTATAACCAAATTGATAACTACACTCGCTTGAACGGATTGGTAAATACCAACCCAAAATGGTAAATACCATTTCCATTTGGTTATCCGCTTGAATTTGATTAGTGACAATCTTGCGAGTTCTGTGACATATCGAATCTTTAATTTGTTCGATAGCTTCCATGCTAATGGTTTTGTTTGGAAAGTATTTTTCAAAATAGAATGAAATTTGGTGTAATGTGAAGCTAGCCGGAAAACGTGGCTTTCCCATTTCAACTATGCTTCTATTTTAATAATAAAACCTTTAACTTATTTGCAATTTCGGTTGTGGAGCCACTTCCGAATCTAGGTTGTACTTTCTTGTTCCATGCCTACTTGTTGACGCGGTTGACAGAAAAGCGAATAGGTAGACAAGAAGGATAGTAAAAACAAAATCCGCAAAAGGAAAGAGGAAGAGGAGACGAGCAAAGCAGTTGAAGAAAACAGTAAAGACACAAGACAGCTGATTTTATTTTCAATTCTTATTTTTGGAAAGAAGAGTTGAAACTGTGATAATGTGTAGAGCTACACTGTGGATAATAGTGTCGATACTATCATACGGATTATGATGAGCTAATTTGCAACAGCTTAAAACAAAATCTGTTACATAAAGTTTGACGTTTCAGCTGGATGAAATGCCTCAACAGTTCATCAAAGTAAAGGAAAGTACACCTACCGTTTCCAATACAGCATTCACAGATACTAAAAAGGGTCAGGACTGGGACAGTTCGTCGAATGTATCGAACTCAACTGGTGATATATGTAGAATATGTCATTGTGAAGCTGATGCTGAAAATCCCTTGCTTTCACCATGTTACTGTTCCGGAAGCTTAAAATACGTCCACCAAACTTGCTTGAGACAGTGGCTTGCAGCCTCTGACACACGCTCTTGTGAACTATGTAAATTCAATTTTATCTTGCACACAAAGATCAAACCATTCTCAGAAGTAAGTAGATTTGATATCCTTAATTCTAGTGGAAATAATGATTATCCTTCTTTAGTGGCGTATCCTGGAAATGAGCAGTGTAGAAAGACGGCGGTTACTGTGTGCCATATTGTTTCATTTTGTTGCAGCAGTTTGTGTTATTTGGTCGCTATTTGTACTTATAGATAGGGCAGCTGAAGAAGTTCGGAAAGGCTTGATTGGTAAGTTCATGTGTCATACATAATTATCTAAAAGTAGACACCTAAATTACTGTGCAAATAGCAACAAGGTTTCAAAAATAACTTTGGTATGTTAGGTATGACCTTAGTTTTTATATTTTACATTGGAAAAAATGGAAAAGTATATTGGAAGTACAATGAAAATATGTTTAAATGTGTTTTATTCATAGAGCTTTGGATTTATTTTGACAATCATTAATAGTACTATCTGTGCTTCAATGAACCTTAAAAAAGGAAGCATAAAATTGATCAACAAAAGAGCTTGTTATTTTGGCAACCAAATACTTATTTGAGTCATCTTTTTCCTCCTCTAATTATTACAACAAGTCTGCTGATAAACTATGTCCACTCTCTCTGAAACATAGTTTCCCACATCTAGCTGGGGAAATGGAAAAACAAACACAAGAGTATTGTACTGGTAGCATGTTTTTCTTGCTCTCCAAAAGATTGCAAGTTTCTACTGCTTCCTCCAGAAGATAGGCTACTCCTCTAACTCCATTCTTCTTGCTTGTAAATGCAAATTCAATGTATTATTACATGCTTTTGTAATATTTTCTGTTTATATATTGCTTATATCACATGAAGGGTTATTTCCTTAAATTTTAAATTTAAATTTTATTATTTTTTCAACATTCATTTCAAAAGGCACTACCTACCTATATAAATCAAAGCTGTTATCTTTGCTTCTCTGCTCATTAAACTACTTCATAATTAGTTTCTTTGTAGTTACCTCACAATTGTGTAGTTGTCAGTTACCCTTGAAAATTAGATTAATATTATTTTATACCTCCCAGTCATTTGTGCACTACCCTGAAATAGTTTTCCACAATCAACCAAAAAGTACCAGCCTAAACAACTAAATATTCGGACACCTTTATATTTTGTCAAAATTGTCCTATAAAATAACTGAACAGGATAGTAAACTTGTACCGAAAACTTTTATTGGTAGTATATACAGATTGTGGCATATTTTTAATAGTATCATCTGTTTTGCTTATAATTAATTTTAATTAAAAAAAAACAAAGGAAACTTTACAAAAATATATGGCATCTAAATATTCGAACACTACAAAATTTAACTTAACTGATAACTTTTTACGTCGCCATTCGCTTTAATTACTGCCTGAATTCTTGCCGGCATGGTCTTAACAGTTTTCCTGTGTATGTGTTCTAAATTTCTTGTAATTTCACACGCAGTTCAGGAATTGTTCTCTGAGGATGGTTTCTCAAATGTTTCATTTTATGCCAGACCGTCTGTATCACATTTAAATGGGGGCTACTAGCAGGCTAAGAGAGGACATGTATGTTATGGTCCCCAAAGCATTTTTTTGTGCTTTTAGCAGTGTGGCATGATGCGGCGGCCTGCTGATAAACACATTCTCCATCAGGATGCAAGTCTAGTATGGTAGGTAATAATGTATTCTCAAGGATTTCTTGGTATACCTTTGGTAAATTTTACTATATGTTCAATACAGTCTTTGTGAAAGGTTTCAGTTCTGCTTTGATAGCCCTTTTTCGCATACATCGAATTTGGCTGCGTCACTGAATATGACCTTGCTCCACTGCTCGTACGTCCAAGCGTCTTTGTTTTCGGACTTCAGTTAGAAACGGTTTTTCTTTACCCTAATTAAGGAAAAACATTTTTTCATTGCTTTGGAATAATATTATAATGCATACCTTATAAAATTTGAGTCCAGATTTATGAATATGTTAAAAAGCTGCATCTCACACTTTGTGTTCCCCTGAGTGGTAATTTCCCTTAATGTTGTGTTTCGCCTACCAATGTCCGAAACTGCTGAATAATAATTTGCCTCGCATTCTGATTAGTGGCTACAACTCGTACCATTTTTGCATAAATGTAACTTAGCAATAAGAAAACATAATTTTCAAATACCTACAATATCCAACGATGTTGCTAGTCTGCTTATCTCTAATAATATGTTTCTTGACATGTCCGAAGATTTAGTTGTCATCATATTTCGAGATATTTCAGTGATTCTGTTTGTTTTAAAGTGATACATTTGAAAACAGAGGTGCCGCTATTGAAAATAGATCTTTATTATCTATCATTATATATTTTTGCCATACAATTTAAAAAAGCAGCAGTTAATTTATCGATCCATTTATACAAAATGTAAAGGTGTCCTAATATTTACTTGTTTTGGCTCGTATTATACACTGTGCACGCCAGGTTAAGGACTTATGAAATTACACCTGGGATGATTGATAGGATTTATTTACATTTAATGATTTACTTCCTGTTTCTCCTAGTTGGAGTACAAAAATTTGATAACTGTGGTTATAAGATTAGATAATATGGGCACTGTCTCTGAAATATTCATAATTCTATTACCTGTTCGGAATGTGGAAGGTTGACAATCGCAGCTGTAGGATTCCTATGCACCTACATCAACATCTATCTTGCGCAAAAACTGTTTAGGGTATTCGATTATTTAGAAGGTCATAATGTATGGATGGACACTTTATCTACCCTAATTTTATTGTTAAATATGCTGTAATACTGTTGACAACAGACAAAATTGCGGTTAAGCTGATTGCTGTACTTACATTAACTGGACTAAATTTTCACCACTGATAGATTTTCTTCTTTGATACATCATTTGGGAGCATATCCTGTAAACTTGATTGCGAAATAACAAGAAATAACTTCAGAATAATGTAATACTGACTCAAAAAAGCGATTTTCTACGTGTTGTTTTTCTGATTGGAAATGAGCTCCACTATCAGCCGCTTTTGTTTAATCCAAGATTTTTTGCACAGCCTGTATAGTAAACAGAGGAACAACTGTGTCAAATTCTCATAGATGACTCCACAGCATCCCATTTTATCTCAGATATTTTTTTGGACGTGGAAATCAGGAAACAGTCTACAATATTGCAGTCTACTAAAAGAGCTTTCATGTGTATATCTGACCATAGTAATATCCTTTGCTTTACTACAACCATCAATACATAATAGATTAGTAATCTTACATTAATGTTGTAAAACCTCTTATCTTCATCTACTCACATAAAATTACATTACACATATCATCCACAAATGTATCATCGATATTTAAGTTTAATTCCGGTCGTAAAACACGATTCATGATTGATTACTTGGAAAATTAAAAACAAGTCTAATAGGCTTATTTTCGCCTAGTTAATAAACTATGCATCAGTTGATGTTTTATGGCCTAGAATTAGTCATATCCTATAAAGCGTGATATACAAATTGCTCAATAAATGTCCATTAATTGCTGATTGAACAAGGTCGGACATCAAATGGTAATGAATCGATATTATTTGGCGAATGATGCCCAGAAAGCAGACACACAAAAGTTCATGTAAGAACTTGCTTTCCGCCAGAAGTTTTACTTTGATATTTAGTCATTAAAATCCATGTCGCTCATTTAAGCAGATCCATCTGTTTCCCGTTTAAGTGTAATATCAGTAAGAATTCCGTCGACGTTGATGTTTTTTGAAAAGCACAACAGGTGTGACAACTTATTGTATTTTTCAAAGTCGATCTATTGGCGTTATTAGCTGAAAACAAAAACCGTACCAAAGCATGACCATCCATGCTTCGGAATGATCTTTTCTTTGACTTCCTATACTCTGACTGCCCGTACACACGGGCGACAAGTTGTCACTACGCAAACAAACGAGTTTTCAACATTAAATTGATGTATATATGTACAGACCATCGACGCGCGATCAATACTTGCGATACATGAAGTATCTTTGTAAGATCCTGTAGCTGGCCATGTGAATGTTTTGAAGAAGTGTTCGGTCATATGGCGTAATAAATTTTCACAAGTCGGTATCAATGTTGTGTCAGAAACTGGTCTGGCTTTTTTTATATGACAAGTGTGAGAGCACTGTATACTTGTTTTATATGTAAGGAGTAAGCTGGACTATTGAGCAATTATTTGGTCTCCATTCTATCAGAATGATAATTCCTGCGTTGAATCGGTCCAGCGTAAAAGCTTGAAATATATGCAAAGTTTATGGTTTTTATCCTGAAAGAGGTTTTCCTCATGCAATGCTTGTTGACAGGTTAAATTTTGCCACTCTGACTTAGCGTCGCCATACTAAGGATATTATAACTAATATAGTCCATACTGGATTAGATGGTCTGGACTTACTAGTCAAAATTGCAGTGGATTCAAAAATGACACGCTTCAACTCGAATTTTAAACTCTAAATGGTAGAGCAAATATGGCATACCAGTCTCCAATAAATAGAGTGGTAATAGTTTTGATGAATATTGCCAAGGGTGTGACATTGATGATTTGATACTTTACAGATTGTCTTAGGCAGTTGTAAAAGTAATTACACTATAATGAACAGAATGTAAATTATCTTCAACCTTTTTATTGCATTTTTTTATCTCACTGGGCATTGGCGCCCATTGGGGGAAGCAAGGGGGCATATGCCCCCCTGGCTTCTGCTTTAAAGTGAAATATGTTTAATAAGATACCCAATCCTTTGGTAAGAAGTGAGTTTTTTGTTCTTCAAAACATCCCAGCATATTATTTCTGCTACCATTTTGAGTAGTTGGCAACTGCGCTTCCCCCTATGGTATAAATAAGACTCATCCTGCAACGTAGAACATAGCGTTATGGTACGTGTACACTGTAGAGAAAATCTACCCAGATTTTAGATTTAGATACGTTCTCTAGGTGAGACTTGTCTATGTTCTGTGTACACTATAACATATTTTGGCCCTCGCTAGACCTTCGTAGATATTTCCTAGATTAAATCTATACCAATATCTCTATGTGGTGTGTACATAACATGCTAGATTTGTACTCGTAAAAACGTATAGGCATTATTGCACCACCGTAGTTTGTTGGAAGTAGTTGGAAATGTCGCGAATTAAGAAAATTGCAGCTGCCTCTGTTATTTTAATAACGAAGAAGAGAAAAAATGTTGAGCTAAAAAACAAGAAGAGAAGGATGTAGGTTAGGAGCTGGGTTTCAAGAAGACAGGATAGTGGTTTTTTTGCTCAATTGGTGAAAGAATTACACAGCGAAGACATGAATTCATACGCTAACTTTTTACGCATGAGTAATAAGGACTATGAATACTTGTTTCAAAAAGTTGAACCATTGATTAGAAAACAAGATACTCATCTTAGGCTAGCTAGTTCACCTTTAGAACGGCTCATGCTTACTTTACGGTTTTTAGCAACAGGTGAGTATTGAAAGACATGAGTTTATTTTCTAGGATGTATTTAACTTAAAAAGCAAACAAAAACATTCCCTGCAATACCTTTTTCGGATTCCAGTCACGACCATTTCAAGGATTATACCTGAAGTTTGTAAAGCGATATTTACTGTGCTAAAAAAACGGACTGATCTCGGCTCGATTTCGTGTTCTTAGACGACCAATAGACCTACCTCCAGAGAAGGTTAAAAAAGTTGTACTTGCAATATGTTCTTTGCATAATTTCTTACTGACCCAAATGGAATATTTGATACTGAAAATGATGGGAACGTTATCAATGGGAGTTGGAGAAATGGAGGAAATCCTATAGCTAATATGGTTCCTTTACAGACTACAAATGTTAGAAACCCATCGAAAGAAGTACGAGAACAATTTAAAAATTATTTTGTATCCAAACATGGTGAAGTCGCCTGGCAGTATAAATATATATAAACATAATACCATTTTATCTGCTTAATGTAATATATGTTTCTAATGCTGAAAAAATGTTTACTCACCGTATCCCTAATGTTTGCAGTGCTTTTGGTGCTCCCAGAGCAACCCATCATGAACTGTAACGCATCATAAAACTCCCACTTACTTTTCCACAGTCTTTTTAATTTTCCTTATCTCCAAATTCATTTGACACCTTAAATTATGCCATTTTCTTCCAACTTCGGCTTCAGTGGTTTTTAACTGATCTGCTATATTTTTTATAGCTTCAGCCTTTTTATCCCGATCTCTGTACTCCTTCAATATGCAATTCCAAAGTTCTGGATGTGCCTCGTACATCTCAATTAGCTTGAGAGTACTTTCTTTGTCCCATTTCATAGCTTTTTGCTCATTTACACTTGGTGGGGAAGCCATGCTTTCAACTAATCTATTTAACTCATCGAATAGAGCGAAACAATGCGAGAGTGATCTAGAGAACTAGTCTCAGTACTGTGTCCACTACAACCCTACCTAGACTAACGTCGCGCTACCGAGAGTATTACGCCACACTCGCTAGAGCAGTCTCAGTAATATGTACACTATAGACTTAGTCTAAAGCGACTCTAGCTAGCGCAAATCTCGGGGAAAAATCTATAGTGTACACGTACCATTAGGATGGCGGCCAGACAGCGGTGTTAAAGGGATGATGCGCACGAATCAATTTTGCGTTTTTTATTTGATTGCTGATTGTTGCGTTGTTAGAAAAAATCTTGCTTAAAGCGACTTGTTGTTGTAGTAGACTTGAAAAACTGGTACGTAAAATTAAATAGTCGACGTTATTATATGTACCACTCAAAAATGCATATTGAATGAGATTTAAAAGAATACGCTTATAAATATTTGGTATTGTTTTCGATTGCGTTTCCAAAAAACAAATTTATTGGTGGTGGTATTACAAATTGAAATTAATGTACTTGCACAAGTCGAAGAAATTATATTAATTTGGATTTACCGTTTTTGAGCCTTGGCTTCCGTTCTACAGAAAAACAACCAATTATAACCGTTTTGTATCGCACAAATTCCGATCATATCAATTCTTCCTAAACGTGCAGTTTATCCAATAAACAGGAGCATATTGCTATATTTTGGGTAGGCCGAATCACCCCCCCCCCCCCTCGACAAATCAATCTAGTCATGCTCGCTGTCAAAGCCACACCCCCTCCCCGCCTTTTTCAATTGTCACCAACGGGTTGACCAGTTCTCAGCATTTTTGATCCTGCACAACCTGTAAACCAAACATGCCCCCCTGGGTTTTGCTTTACGGGCCCCCATGTCACTGGGATATCTTATAAGTCTATTTTAATTATGCTTTTTATTTGTGTTCTTGTTTTATTTATCACTCTTACTTTGATATAGTGTGCAACTATTTGTTGTTGGTGTACTATTTATTCATGTGATTGGGTACAAGCTTGTCGAAATAAATATTATATTATTATTATCAATGATTAGTAAATTATCTTTGCTTGTGGCCAACAGATCAAATTAGTTTTTTTTTATAATACAAAGTAATTAAAACACTTTTAAGGTTTTTTTTATTGAAGACTTAGTGTGTAAAAGTGCACAATGCCTTTCACTATTTAGTGGGTTATTCTACATTTTCTTTTTTTACGACGTTTTTCTTTTAAATATGTATATGTTAAGTAAGAGAATATAACTGCTTCAATAGTATTGATTTCAAATTTCAGCAACACGTAGTCATGCAGTGAACGCCAGTTTGTTTTGTACTGCAAATATGCTCCTTAGTTTTATTAACTTCAGTTTCTACTCTTCTTGTCAGTGGTATTTACATAGCGGGATTAAAGAAAGGTTTATTACATGAAACCGTTCACCTAAATCTCTTTTTAATACTAATGCAATCAGACATAATCGTCTTAGACACATATTTCATTGAAAAAGAATTTAAAAATGTTTAAGGTGAAACTAAAAAATCACTATGAAAACCTAAAATTCATAGTGTTGAAATTTTACTAGACAAGAATGTAAAATTACAGAAAATTGATTCAAATAATGTGTATGAGCCGTTTTACACACAAGAGAATTACTCCGAAAATTATGGTCATAATTATGCCGAAAATTTGTATGGAAAAAATATGAAGATTTTCTCTACAACCTGTATGACACAAGCAAACAAAATTTCCGAGTAATTCATATGATACGCCTGCGCATTAGAGTAATATTTTCGAATGGACATAACCTTAACGGGTATGACGTCCAATATAATCGGAAAGACAACAGACGTCGTTGATTTAAATTTATTTTTGAAATCGAGATCTTGGTTAATATTATAAAACTTCTCAATGCTTGGACTATCGCATCCAGCACCTGACGCCGCAAATTTCTGTTTTTGAAATTGGGTGACTTCACCTTGAACAGGTTTGCCCATTTTTGGTACTCCTACAACAACAGTGTAACTTCTTCCTGATTCCACGACATTATGAATAAACAATAACAATAAACGCTTCTTCGTAGTACGACTCGAACAGGACCATACCCACAAATGTTAAGTGGGGTTATGTTGTTGACGTTGACATTTGATAATGACATGCACGGAAATAATCCTCTGCGCCGATTCTCGCGCATATTATATAGAACGGGTTTTATATTTTTACCATGAAAATTTTCACAAGAATTCTTTTAGGTGTAATACGACAGCAATAATTTTCGGCATAATTATAATCATAATTTTCGGAGTAATTCTCTTGTGTGTAAAATGGCTCTATAACAACAAAAACAATTTGTTTTATTTTATATATGTATGTATACAAGAGAGTAAAGAGAAAATTTGGGAACTGATATGGTGTCGGGTGGCAATTTGTATTTTCGAAAACTGGTACAGGTTGACTCTGTACTTCCCACGAAACGCTGTCATGAGCTCGTAAAAGATTATGTTTGTTAGCCCTTCTTAAAAAAGTTAGCTATGAACACGTATAACAAAAAATTAAATTGATCAACACAGTCAATCAGGCTCATACAATTAAAATTTGCAAATTTAACATGCTCTTGCGTACAATTTTGTGGTGTTCCGTACTGGCCTATCCCCGTGAGAAAATATACTACCCCCGCTTTTCAAAACGTTGTGCAGTCAGGTTCGCAGTCCAACAAAGTTATCGCTTGTCGATGAATGACCCTCCCTCTTTCCCCTGAGGGGAATTCCTGCGGACGTACATGATCGTTGCTATGGCTAATCCCGAGTGGATGTCAATATTGACTTCTAAGTTACACACACTCGCCAGCAGTACGGAACCGACTGTCGACTGCGACGCACGATGTGCTACCATCGGCCGGACCGCGGTGCACATATCCACACGCGTCAGTTCAAGTTTGAAGAGTAAATGTACGGGAAAATGATATGCTTATTCGTACAGTGGACTATGTCTGGGGTCCGGCCGTATGAATTCCGTAGCAGAATGATCGAAATTTGTGTGGCGGGATCACTGGTAGGCTGGAGACAGCTGTACAAACAGAGCTGATGAGTGAAATATGTCTAATAGGTGCGTATAGAACTACCGGGGTTGTAGGCGTATAAATATACTAACGTCAAAAAATTGAGATATACTCTCCCCCATCCCATGTAACCACTAACCCCCCAATTTTTAACCTCCACAAAAAAAAATCCAAAAATGATCAGGAGCATCTAAAATCTAAAACATCAAATACCTGAGATTGGCGTATTCAGCTATTTTTGCCGCTATTTCGAGCAATCCTATTTTTTAAATTCATCTATGCATAAATGCAATAATAAGAACACTCTTTGGTAGCTGAAAGGGAAATCAAAATCGGCTCACCAGTTTCAGGAGCTACGATACTACACCGACACTCTCACACACAGACAAAACGTGATTTTCTGATGCTTCTTCCATAATATATGAGAAATATTTTGTTATTGATCTTATTAATGTCCTATTGCTTAAAGTAATAAAAAAAATTGTTTCAGCTTGGCCTTTTTGGACGAAACTAGTGGTTGTGTCTGTGGGCTCTACAGGTGGTGTTGTTTTTATGTACATTCAATGTAGGCAGTACTTACATCTTTTCTCTAGATGGAAAGCACATAACAGGTAATTTAATCTAAGTATCATGGAACATAGTCACACAATATATTGCGTATAAATTAAATCGTCTTTAACATTTTATTTTGAAGAGTACACAGAATGTTTAAAACTGAAATTGAGGTGGTATTTTCTATTATACAACTTTCATCCATACAAATATTCTCAAAATTGTACACAAACAAAATCGTGCTAAGTATGAAAATTTTAATGTCCATCCCAGTGACCACACGTACCCACCGCTGCTGGCGCCCATGATAAGATGTACTGTCGGCCTATTTTGTTTATGATGATACTGCATAAATATTTTCATTTACAACTGGGCAGTGAATTGCGCGTTATGGATAGATTTTCTGCACTTAGTCACATTTTTCGATAAACTTTTTTTTTACATCTTAGGAAAGAAAAATAACCCTCTATATATTGAATTAAATGTTGGATACCCCCCCCCTCCGCACTTAAATTTTTCCCAACGGCAATGGATGCATAGCTTACTTAAGACAACCCTGCATGTCTGTTTCAATATAGTTCTAATACGAGCTTCAAAGTTTCATCAGCCTCATAGGAACATTGTTTATCTTTATAGCTTGAAAGCAATCTTAACAATAAATGTTTATTACCCAGCCATCTCGTTTTCCCATTTTTTTCTATCCTATTCACAGTAACACAATAAATTCCACTTCTAGCATACGGAAACTTGATGCTTTTAAATTTTATTTCAATTAACGCTATGTTAACAACAGACGTAATTCTCTATTTCAACAGAATAGATCTGAACTGTACGGTCCGGCGATAAATTGACCCCCTCTAATTTTGTTGTATTACCTTCCAAAACTAAAAGTTTTATATAAAAGTTATAGGAGTCTAATCTGAGGTTTTTCATGTAATATTTTTTGTATACCGGGTGTGCTATCGAATATAGTTGTATTTTTTTAAATGGAATATCCTATATATTCTTTAGGAAAATGATGGTCCATTTTTTCTGAATCGAAATATATATGGTTTATCATATTTATTTTCATTAGTTTAGCCAAAAACTCAAAGGTTGTATGTCATTTACTCATGTGTATTAGATTTAGTTTGTATTTAGCCGCCTGTAGAATCTGGTGTAGGGCCTGAATACATATGATTAAATGACATATAACGTACAAACTTCAAGTTTTACACTGAAGTAATAAAAATAAGTTTAACAAATAATATATGTTTGGAATCCGACAACTAACATTTTCACTGAAAATATACCGGGTTGTTCTATTTAACAGTTACAACTTTATTCGGTAGAACTTTTATGAGACACCCGGTATACAAAAAAATATTACATGATAAACCCGATATTAGACTATAATTTTTACACGCAACATTTAAGTTTTTGGCCAAACTAATAAAAATAAATATGATAAACCATATATGTATATTTTGATTCAGAAAAAATGGACTATAATTTTCTATAAAAATACTCAGGCGCTTCACAAGTCGTGACCAAAAATGAAACATAATACACAGGACCGCATGTAACATTTTTTCCTCAAGGGCTTCATTAAAAAGATACGGTATGTTGAGGTTTAAAAATAAAAAACCGTATTTTCGCAAAATTTGTTGTGGCTTGAATTTGATAAAACGCATTATCTCTTTCTTGTAACTGACCAACAGTATTAATTTGTTCAGCATACACTATTTGTTTAAAAGCGCCCTACAAAAAGAAATAAAGGGGGTTCAAAGCAGGAGACTTCGCAGGCCAATGTACGGGTCCGTTTATGCTAATCCATCGTTGTCTAAAATGATTATTTCACCACTCGGTTATATCACGAGGAACATGCGGTGGGGCACCGTCGTGCTGATACCACATTCGTACTCCGGTGCTAATGGAACATCATTTAACACACTTTCTATGCAATTATCGAGAAAAGCTAATTATGAGTTTGCATTTAAACGTTGTGGCAATACGTGCATAAACAGTTGGCGATTGAAAATGCTGCACCAGACATTTCTAGAAAATCTGTGTTGGAACGAGTGGATTCTTACAAAACCGAGATTTTCTAACGACCAATGTTCATTATGAGAATTAAAGGTTCCACTGCTCGTAAAAAGCGGTTCATCTGATCACAAAACGAAATCAACAAAATCTGCATTTTGATTATGCAGTTACAGTAACCATTCACAAAAATTTCGAAGTTGCACTACGCAGTCGGGCTGCACATTGCCCATTTCGCCGATGTTTTTTCTTTATTTTTACGAAAACAGTGCACTCTGGGAAAAAACGCAAGAGTAATTATTTGTAACAAATTGAAGGTTAAATTCGAAAAAAAAACACTGTCGTACTATTTTTATTTGGAAATATAATGCCACTAATTCCCTGTATCGCCGCCACTGGTGCACGTTAATTTTAAGTAAAGACTTTTGAATGTGGACAATACTTGGGAAAATCCACATACCAAATTTTAGTTCATTCCAGTTTACAGTTTTGAGGATATTAATTTTTTTTTATTTTAAACTTCAACACCCCGTATGTTTTTAATGAAGCCTTCAAGGAAAAAAATGTTACATAAAAGACTCCTTAAAATGCAGTCCTGTGTATGATGTTTCATTTTTAGTTACGACTTGTAAATCACCCTGTATAGGATGTTCCATTTAAAAAATACAACTTTATTCAGTATTCGGAGTCAATTTATAGCGGGGCATGCACAGAAAAATAATTCGGAATGTTCTGAACTAATTCGGAACTGCTTGTTGGTACAAACCTTTAGAATCATAAATAAAGAAGTTCGGTTCAGTACACACTTCGACGTTTCTTTCTTAAACGTCAAACGTGCACACTGACAGAAACATCATTACAAGATTACAACATAACCTAAAACTTATCAGCCGTAAACTAATTTGAATTATTAAGGATGTCGGACGAAGTTGCAGCGCTTGCTAACAGATGCTTACCCAAACATATACTTTCTACTTCAACTACTCCAGATCAAGCTTTAAATTATATAAAAGGAATATTGCGTAAGGACTTGCCACCAACAGATAGCAGAGACATAGAAGGAGCCCTAAAATGGACATTTCTCTTGAGAAGATTTCACACCAATCGAGCCAAAGCGAAGATTAAACGAAAAACATTTCTCACCAGAAAACAAAAGTTGAAAATGAATCTACTCAAATTGCCAAGAACAGGTTGGGATTATGCATCGCTGGAGCAGCTGAATAGAATGTGGATGGAATACATGATGGCAAATCTGGAAGGTGTTACAAGAGCACCAAGTTGTACAGACCCAAATTGGGCTAGTTTCAGTTCTATATTAGCAAAATCTGAATTAGTGGGAGCAGAAATCACTATTGTTCAGTCTACCAATGCTAATCAAGTAGGAATATCTGGTATAGTAGTTCTAGAATCAAAAATGACATTCCAGATTGTAACTAAAGAGTCGCAGTTGAAGATCATTGCAAAGACAAACTCTGTTTTCCAAATGCATTTAGGGGAAATGAAATTCACCATTTTTGGGAAATACTTGACTGTGAAGCCCAATGAAAGAAGTTCTAAAAAAATCAAAGGGCCAATGATACCAGAACTGTAAAATTATTTACTTGTGATAAAACAAAGTTTTTTAATTATATTTTCAAACAGTACACATTTTGTTTTAGTTGGCAAGTTGCTAGTAAATAAATCCTATTCTTTAGTGTATTGCTGCAGATATAATGATAATAATAAAACGACTTTATTGGACAAAGTTTAGCATAATAATGATATTTAGCATAATATGAATTATTATATTCTAGTAATCATATTTATTTTAATGACTTGTTCATATACTTGATATGTTATCATTGACATTCACATATATTATTTAATTAGAAGGATTTTATAAAAAGATTTTCATATTCTTATTTGTAGCCAAGCAGTTTTCAAAAAGAAATGTTGTTACAAGAGTGCTGAGAGTACTTGGAAAAATCCTCTGGAACTTGAACATTAGCTCATTCGTTTTGATGTGTTGAGTAGGAATTGTATATTTTGTATGATATTTTTAAAATGTAGAGCATGAAGGCATAATCCAAAGACAGTATTTATGAAGTTTTACTCTAGAATATATTTATGTCTAGGCTGGATGGATTATTAAGTCAAACTTTAGATAATAACATGTGAACTGCTAGTAGCAATACAAGCCATGAGCTTACATGTGTAACGTATGTCCTGAAAGTTTTGGAACAAAATATTTATCGGATTTTTTTTTAATGAAATTCATTTAAACACAAACTAGTTATAAATTACAACTCAACTAAACTATACTATCGAATTATGTCGAGTGGCCCATTCTGCTCTACCAAACGCAAATTGCTTCGAATCACTCTCATGGCATCCTGGACAGAATTCACATCAATTTCTCTCAGCTTTTCGTAAATTCGCCGTCTTAATTGTTCTTCATCTTGGGCTTCCTAACCTCCATGATAAACCTTCCTAGACAGTAAAGCCCAAAATCCTCTGTGGCAAGTGTGGACGATTATCGTTTTTGGGAACAAAAGGTATGTTGTGTGTCGAAGCCAATTTGGTATCTCTTGAGTAATGGCATGATGCTAGGTCTGGCCAAATTATATGGTCATTAGTATGATGTTCGTGGATAAACTGAAGCAATTTGGTAGGGCAGTTATCAATATAGCTCTGACTATTCAAAGCTTCACCCCTCACTCTTCCCACAAAAGGTTGGGATACACTGCTGTTAGAAATTACTCAAAGTGAAATACTTTTCATCATATAAAATAATGATTTTTCCATTGGCAAAGTGTACCCGCCTTGGTTTACGACAGCATCTTGTTATATGAAGAGTTGATAGTATTTGGGGCTCTTAAGTCTCTTTCGATATTAAGATCATTCCTCCTCAATTCCAACGATATCGTACTCTCAGAAGGATCTGTATGGACAAGCCAGTCTCCTTGTTGCAATGCACTAAAGGCACGTGGTCTTCCACTTTTTTGGAGATTCGGACATGGTCTTCCCTGCTGCTCGCACTCCGCTATTGTCCGATAAATGATTCAAAATAAATACTGACAGTAAAGTAAGTAAACAAACTTTTGTTTCCAAATGCAACTTGATATTATTGTGTTTTTTAAAATTAAAGCCAATGAATCTTGTGCCAAAACTTTTAAGACATATGGGATGTGAAAAGTTCAATCTTTCTTTAGGATCTTTTCCCAGATAGATAGTTATTTTTCAGACATTTTTACGACGATGTCTTATCGCTGTCGTACTTTTCCAGAATAATTCTCGTCCAAAATGCACCAGAGAAGCCCGCTTTACCCCCTCCCTCACCATATTTTCAACGCGAAGGTCGGCCGCATGTACTTACACAGGTTGTCACTGTTGCTGAATACAATCAACCATCCTCACTTACCAACACAAACTCGCAAAATGATATGCAGCTGTGTTATGTATTTCAAAATGAAAATAAGGTAATTAAATTTTTTTATGTTCCTGAAAAGAAATTCTGGTCAGTGGCTGGAATCGAACACATTATTTGCTGGACAGACACTATCATATCAACAGAGTTCTTCAGGCATGTCTCTCTCATTTGTTTCAAACCATCAAACGCCGACGTCAAGTGGCCAGGTTTCAAGCTCCTAAATTAGTTAAAAGTCAGTGATTTTTCTTCCAATTTTGAAATTTCGCTCACTGTTCGTATCTAGAGATATTTCCAGTATAGGCTTTTTTGACAATGTTTAAGAATCCGGACGTCTTTTAGACCAATTGCACAGGAACTGGTTAAATAGTACTCCATGTTTGTCTAGTCAAATGTAAACACATGCAGTAATGGACAAAAGTATATAGACAAATTAATATTGTGCTATTTCTTTTTTAACTTGTTTTATTAATACACCAACCTTTATACATAATTCGTAATTAGACTCCCTTCAGTAAAAAATAATTGAAAAAACTGGAACTATGGACAAAAATATATAGACAAAGCAAAACAATTATAGAAAAAAGATGCAAAGTTGATTGAATTATAGAAAACTAACCATGTTTGTGTTAATATTTTGTAGCATAACCATTATTATCAATCACCGCCTGGCATCGTCTCGGCATAGATTGTAGAAGTTTCTTGATATAAGATTCATCAGTCTGTCTCCACTTTTGCTCTAAAGCGGTAAAAAGTTCATCCTTGTTTGAATAATTTTTATCTCGTATTTGCTTATCTAAGTATTCCCATAGATTTTCAATGGAGTTCATATGGGGAGACTGTGAAGGCCATTTGAGAACTGCTATTTTTTCATCTAGAAAGAATTTCTTTGCGAGATGTGAAGTGTGCTTCGGGTCATTATCTTGCTGGAAGATTGATCTTAAGGGCATATTGTCTTCAATATAGGGTAGCATGACATGCTTTACCCATAATGCCCAATCTATTCTATGTAAAGGTCCCATCCCAAACCCCGAAAAGCAATTCCCAAACCATAACAGACCCGCCTCCATGTTTGACAGTGGGCAAAGTGTACTTGGGGTTCAACTTTTGTCCACTAGGACGTCTAACGTAATGAACACCATCTGATCCAAACATATTGAACTTGGATTCGTCACTGCAACATACCCTCTTCCAGTCACAGATGCTAAAATCAAGATGCAACCGTGCAAATTGTAATCGGTCCTTACGGTTTTTCCTCGAGATTAGCGGTTTCTTACTCGGGCGACGTGCAAATAACTTCGAATCATTTAATCTTCTATTTATAGTTTTCGTAGAAACACTGACAATTCCTTTTGTCTCGATTTCGGCTTTTATTTGTTTTGGGGTTTTAAACGGATCTTTTGGACGAAATTACTTTTATTAATCTAACTGATCTAGCATTTAGTTTTCTAGGCCGATCACTTCTCTTAAAGGCTTCCAAGAATGCCTTTTTGTTTATATTTGTTCAATATTGCCCAAACTGCTTTACACTTCAGCTTCAAATTTTTGGCAATGTCGACTTGACGTTGACCATCTTTGTATAACTCAATGATCTTAGTTTTCACATCCAAAGAAATTTCTGTACCACTGAATCACTCAACTTATTCCACAATACTTGATGAACACAAACTAATCCTCTTCTGACACGAAACTGTACTAAACTAATGTTGAAAAGAATTTGTCTACATATTTTTGTCCCTCATAAAAAAGTGCTTATATTCAGACTTGTATTGCGTTCATTACAGATAATGTAAAAACAAGGTATTTAGTTTTTCTACTAATAACGCATTTCTTTATGGAGCAATGAAGTATGAATTCGTTTTCAAAAAATATTTAGGTAAATATTCATATTTGTCTATATATAATTTTGTCCATTACTGTATATGTTTAAATAACTTTCTACTAATGTTCCAGCTATCACGGTGGCCATTTCAATAATATTTATTTGTCTTCAAGGTGAAGTTGGTTTGTTTTTTTTGTTTTCGCTACTATACAGTGTATGTCATCAACAGCCGTAACAGTACTGTAGCACGCCGAGATCGCACGAAATCATCAGTGACATCTTGAAATTGTTTTCCATTTCGATATAGGGGTTTAACAATGCTCTCAGGTCTCATCAAATCTGAGAAGTGTATTTTTTCCGGACATTGAATGTTCGGAGCAGAATTTCGAAAAGCCAAACATTTTCTTTGACGAGAAACTCGACAAAAATGTCACATTACTTGCTAATTCATAAGACTCCCTTGATGTCAATGAGTAACTTGCCTGCTTGACTGAATTGATACTGGTAAACTGATATGCAGTTCAAGTAACGATTAATTTGATATTATTTCATGTGCTACTCTGACTTGGTATACCACAAAGCATACTGCAGATGATTTTTTATTTATAATAAACATTTTTAGGTAAAATGTTGCAGCAGCGCATCATCAGTACAAAAAGCTGATGTGCATGTGGAGAACCTTTGTGATACACCCCATAGCGAAGAAAATAGCGCTACAAATATGTCGAGGAATAATATTTTAGCTTTAGATATCGAGTGTCCTTCAAATAGCAAAAAGAAATATTCACTAGAAGGTTCCCAGAAGACTGAAATAGCGAGGAACTATAGCTGCGTTTTTAAATCTTTGCCTAATTTAAATACCAGTAGCGAAAATTTGCTGTTGTAAATAGCTAAGTGATATTTTATTATCATTAATTGTACATAATAAATTATTATTTATATTAGTGTTGGCGAATTACCGAGTTATTTCTTTTCAAATACCTGTTTGTTTAATATAGAAATGCATCAAAAACTAAAAGAGTGTTTTTTAACTGGTTGACGTCAGAGGTTTTCAAACTTATTTTGTCTACTGCCCACTTGAGTATTAATTATTTTTTAGCACCCCTAAAAATTGTTCAAGAAGGTCAAGAGCAGGGGGTATGACAGTGTCCTTTAGACTACACTGCCCCCATAGTAATAATAATAATCTTCCCAGGAAAAATTTGCATCTTCCTGTTCTTCATTGTTTATAATGCTCTGGGAAAATGTTTTCATATGCTTCGTGAAGTTAACTTAATTTAGTATGAGAAATGGTCAATAGGAAAATGCAAGGGCCTAACAATAAAAAAACAGCATATACTAATGTGTTATTCTAGTAACTACAGCCAGATTTATGTATTATAATATGCAACTAACTCTTCCTCCTGTGGTTTGAGTATCACTTTGTCTTTTAAATTTACAACCCATCCTGGATGCAAACCATAAAATATTTGTCTTGGATCCTTTCTCTCAGTAAGCATCTGATAATCTGGATCCTCCTCAATCTTGGGAAGAGTATAGCCATATTTTTGTGCTAGAACTAATCTTTCCTTAGATACTTCTGCAGGATCTGCTAAATAGCCTCTTTTTGCTGGATCTGTATAGTACATTATAGCATCTGGTGGTGGCATCATTCTACGAGGTATTGGAACACCTAAAATGATAGTTGTGTGCAATGTTGGAATCACAAAACAATTCAATGCAAGCCAATAATATTTTCCAGGAAACTAGTGCATTTAAGTGAATGTGAATATCATTATGTTTCCTGAGCCAATAAACATTGATAATACTATTCACAATTATATTTAACACAGTGTCTATTATAACTTTCAAACTGAAGCTAGAAGATGACCTTAAGGTGAATTATACTTCTAGCTGTTTGCTACTTTTACAGTTATAAAAACTTGATTTATTAATCAGGTGTAAAGCAAATTTCTATTTCACCTCTTTCAAAAAATTTTTGAGCGTTTAACATGGATTGTAGACTAGGCATATCATAATAAGCTGTTGTTATAACACCACCAGCTTTTTCAATAGCAGCAATTACAAGATCAGTCGCCCATTGCACTTCCAAGTTTATCTTTGCACAAAATATGTCTGCACCTTCATCTGTTAGTTGAACACCAAATTGATGTTGATCTGGAGCTAACCTAAAATAGTACTTTATAAGAATAAAATTCAAAGTACTATATTTAAATGTGCTCACTTATATAAGCCTGTGTTTAATATAGCCACCAGATCAATAGGCTTAGAGGCATCTAATCTGTTGGTATCAAGCAGCTTTTGTAGGACTAACATAGACAAAGGTGGGTATTGCCTTTTAAGACTGAAAAAAAACATTGTTGATATATGCGATAAAAAACAGTCAATATTAAATATATATACATAAAGCCAATGAAATACAAATGTTTAAGTGATAAAAAATGGTTTTGAGAATGTCTAAGATCCATCACTAACATCTTATGAACATCAGTTACCAAAAATTCTTAGTTTTTTGGGGATATAATTGTTTTGATGATTCAATATTGGCAAAAATATGTGATCACATTAAAATTACTGATACAATTTGTATATATCAAATTGTCAAAACATCTTACTGGTGGCCTTTGTAATAGGGCTCTCGTGGGAACCGTAGGTGGAAAGGATTGTTTCCAGTCTCATAACCCAATCTCATGAAGTTTTGTCTCTGTCCTGAACCTTTGTTACCATCGCCATGTTTGTCTCCTCCATGTTGTGCCCGGCCCCTTCTGGGTTTCTAAAATGCATGTCATTCATTGAACTCATTTTAAAACCATAGATGTAGAGGATTTCGATTACCTTGTGGGCCCCTGGATTGTTTCGAATATTTGCGAGACATACTCTTGGTAGATAGCGAAGTAAGCTCAGTGCTTTATCAGCTGTATTGGACATACTAGAATCGGTAAATCAAATGAGTAGCATGAAAAAAGGATTCCTTTCACCAAAAGGATAAAAGCAAAAACAAGGGTTTGAAAAAATTGGTTATCATCTAATGTCAATTCCATATGTCAAACGTCATCGATGGAAAATGTCATCCTTGACAGGTGTGTAGTAGAGATGTGCGTTGTTTTGGTAGAGCGTGAGTTTGCATAACAACTGTTATTTAAGGGCCGTATCGTCAGTCGTTCATACAATAATTGTAGGACACATTTATGGGCTCTTTGATTTTCATAGTCTTTCGTCTCCTTCAGAAAGGCTGGGATATTATTAGATTTCTACTGTTCTGCGTTAGCGCTCCTACTGTCAGGCTGTTTTCTTCTTGAATTGTAGGAAATTTCAGGCTATATAACAAATGATATAAATCAAAAGTATGAACAATTTGATACTGTAACATAACCTCAAAATAGAGCGCTGACACGGAAGAGTAGAAAACTATCGAAATCAAGGACGCTATAAAGGTTCAAAGATCCAATTATATCTTCAAAGGTCCAACGAGAGACAAGGAACCAACATAAATAATACTACTGCGCATATCAGCTAAAATACATCCATATCCTTGAGGGGTAAAAAGTTGCATGTACGGCGATTTTTTACCAGTATCATTAACATGGATACTTTTTATTTTATCCAATGGGAATCTGAGTGCTGTGAAAATATATGCGTTGTACTCCCGGGTTACGCTCGATGTGTAATATGAACACACCCCAGAGCTGTCTAGAAAAACAGGCTGTAGGAGATGTGCCTTGCCCATCTCTGTCTAGATGGGAGAAGTTTGCTGACTTAAGGATGGGAGGTTATTGATAGGAAAACCGGGTATAGGTTAACCAGTTAGAAATAACAGTATTAACAATTTAAGCTGTTATCAGAGTACTTACGTGAGTTGCAATGTTTTCTTTTGGTAAAAGTTGTGCAGGTTCCGTGTCTCGAAACTCACTGCTTTAGTTTATCCTAAATTTTGCTTCTAAAAGAACTTATCGGTCACTTCGTGTCTGAAACTAAATTTGTTATTGAAATTCCTTTTATTTCGTTAAACTATCCCGCGCTGTTATGGTAAATCTTCGGAAAAAGAGGAAAGCACTAGGAGAACGGATATAAAAAATGGTGGCATGCAAAGGTACAAGCAAAACCTATAAAATGTGTTACTGTTGACAATTGACAAAACTAGCAGAAGCTTCTCCAGGTGGCGCGAAACTCATACATTGAGTGCAACTAAGTAGTTTAAAGGACGAATCAAAGGAACATGAAAATATCCACTGGTTTGGTCAAAAGAAAACGCTATTACCTACATTGAAGAATTTTAATGCAACAAAATAGCGAATCGGTATCACCTGTTTATAAGTTGTTTTTGACAGCGCTGTTAAATAACGATGTTAGGAAAAATGCTTTTATAATCACTAGGACCGTATCGTCAGTCGTTCCTACAATTGTAGGACGCCTTTATAGCCTACTTGATTTTCATGATTTTCTACTGTTCCGTGTCAGCGCTCTATTTTGAGGTTATGTTACAAATATACATTTGCATCAAATTGTTCAAGATTTTGATTTATATCATTTGTTATACAGCCTGAAATTTCCTTCGGTTCAAAACGACAACATAGCCTCACAATAAGAGAGCGGTAACGCTGACACGGAATAGTAGAACTCTAGAAATATCCCAACCTTTCTGAAGGATAGAAAAGAAAATCAAGTAGTTGTAGGGCGCGTTTATGGCCTCCTTGATTGTCATACGCCTTTCTCTCCCTCAAAAATTTCTAAATTACACTTGTCCCGTGTCAGCGTCAGCGCTCTAAAATTGTGAAGATATGTTTTCTTTTTAAATTGTAGGAAATTTCAGGCTGATAAAACATGATATAACTCAAAAGCAAGCACAATTTGATGCAAATAGATGTTTGTGACATAACCTCAAAATAGTGTTCTGACACGGAGAAGTAGAAAACTATGACAATCAAGGAGGCCATAAAGGCGCCCTACAATTGTAGGGACGACTGACGATACGGGCCTAAAGTAAACGTTGGTAATTTGCCAGAGGTTACCGACAATCATGACAGGTTCCTTTCCTTTAATTAGGACTCGAAGCTAACCCAAACATTTTAGAATCTTGTCAAATTTTGTCGCTGATTAGTTTTGGTATTTATTTTATGGTTGCTATAAACCGTTCAAGAAATAGGCTCAGAATCACAGAACTTCTATTGCATATAATTGCAAAAATCAGAACAATTTAATCCATTTAGGACACACTGCCTGCTTCTTGAATTTATTTTCCTCTGTGATTTAAAATTGATATTTATATTAGATCTTCAACAATATCTCTTTATATCCTTATATGTATTTAATTAAAATTTTTTAGCTTTACGAATTCTGGCAACACCACTGAATAAGGGAAAATATCCTTACGACATAAGCTATCCCTTATTCTCTGAAACTAATGGTGCTTCTTATTTCGATAAAGGAGAACTGAGGATTATCTCGCTGCTGCTCAAGAGCTCAAGCAAGATCATAAACGTGATCAGCAACGAGAGCGCTAAAACTCTTTGATGTCGTACATCATACACATAGGTACATGAAAATAAAACAAATAAATTTTTTACGGAGCTGGCAAGTCTGCTATGTTTCCGAACAACAAAGTCATGTTACTCAGAAAACCCATATTCATGGTGATTTTTGAAGTTAAAAAACAAAAATAACCTTGTCCGGTTCGTCGAACTTTTTGATCTGATAACCGGTTAACCATACATTTTAAAATAACCTGTTAAAACCCGTAAATCCAATTTATAAAACAGTTATTCAATTAACCGGTTCTTTTGCCCATCTCTATTGCCGACATAGGTTTTTTAAATATTCTTATTTGGTTATGTTTTTATGCATTTTTTCCGTTAAACTCGATATTTTGCTTACAAATGCAAGATTTTCATACACTGCAATGATAGATTTCGAAGAAATTATGAGTTCATATGAAATCCGGTAATTATAAAGGAAGAGTACAATGTTCAAAACTACAGCTAGTCAAAGTTCTTCGCAAGATAACATCGAAAATTACAATGAAAGAACAGAGGGTAAGGGGTTGGCGGCCTGGCTAATTGAACAATCAGTTATTATAAGTACCATAGTTACAGCGAATTTTAAGTCTTACGTAGCAATATATTCTTATGAGTAGAAAGCTGAAAAAATTGTTTTTGTGATGTTTCAGAACTATATAGACCTTTCTTCATTCATCCCACAACATGTGTAATACTGGCAGAACATATACTAACATTGATGCCTCCAGAAAGAAATGTCATACTAGCTATGAACGAATATGCCATCAGAGACATCAACCCAACTCATCCAGACTCCCCTGACTCGCCAACTCATGTCATTGTATTCTGCATCCGGCTCATTACAGGTTTGTTGTTGGAAAATGTAAAAAAATCACTTCATACATTCATGAGCTGAAAATCACTATTAGGGTATACTTCAGCTGCTTTGCTAAATGTTATATAGACTGACAATCAACATAGCCTGCTTCAGTTGCTGACTGCTAGGGGCATATCCAATAATTGTATACTTCAAGACTGCTCAATTCCACACCTGCAGTCAATTAGTTTGACCTAGAGATAAATTTTCAATGGCCAATGCATGCAAGTAATAAAATAATTGACAGAAAACCCTTATATTGCTACTGTCAATTGTTCTAAAAGCGAATCTGAAATTAAATGCTTATTACAGTCATTTAAGAACTGATTTCAGGACCTTGATAGTGGAAGCAAAATATACAAATTTTTATGCATCTTTCATAATCAGTTTGACTGAAATAATTTGTTATACTGCCAATATTCAGTTGGAACTTACTAAACTGCAAAATTGTTATGTGCTGAAACATCTTTACCAAAGAGGTGTCTTCTAAGCCACAAAATTCTGTAGATAATTTAGTAGATTTGTGGAAATTGTTACCAAAAGAAGAATTTCTGGAAATAGCTGACCTAGCATTACAGTACTCAAGTGGGTTTAGATCAACATAAATGTTTGCGAAAAGGTTTTTCAAACTTTCAACTATGTTTAAAATAAATAGCACAACAGATTTGATGCCAACACAAAAACAGGACAGAAACAATGTTCTATTAATTATCTACCTTTGATTTGGACTTGGGATCTTTTCTTTCAAGTTTTGTTTCTTTATTTAGCATAAGATGCTGTTTCTTTCATTATTGTACATAACAATAATTGAATAATTGGATTTTTTACTGTACAAGTTCTAAGAGTAACTAAAATAGAAATTGTCAGTGGCTCACTGAAAATGTCTGAACCTACCACCTAGTCTGACTGTTAAAAAAATTGAGCAGCCTTTGTTTACTTTATTTGACTAGGTAGTAGTTAAAATAATGAATTCTATCAATGATTAATAATTTGTTTTGATAATTCACCATTTTATTATATGCAGATGAAATTAATATCAGTAACATATCTTATTTCAGCTGATGTTTGCCAACCAATTGGAGGCTTACTTATCTATAGAGATGAAGACCAAAGTTATTTATTGGCAGAATGTCTGAAAGCCTATATTAATGATCTTTGGAAACTTGGTCTTTTTGTTATGGCAACAGTATCTCCTCCATTTGAAACTTTCAAAAAAATGTTTAGCCACATAGTGCCAGTAAGTACTTAAAATTGACAAAACAAAAAACGTCAATATATGAAGCAGCAATTTATAGAGGGTTGGGTGTTTCTCTAGGATGAGATTCAAATATATATTCTTTCAAGCATATTTTACTGGGCGAATCATTATGATAAATTTAATCCTATCGGTTTCAGTAAAATAAAGATAAAGAATTGCTTATGTAAGTGCATTGCCTACCAATAATGATAGAAAATCAGTTATATACAACAACATGTTAGCTGTGACTACTGTTATTGTTGATTATTTTATTCATAACAGCTCAAGTGTATTTTGGTGTATATCTAACAGAGCTGATGAATTATTGTGGATGTTTTCACCATAACTGACAGCTAAATGTAAAATGTAATTAACTCATATTTATTTAGTCTGTTTTAGTTGCTATATTTTTTAAAAGTTAGAAATATCATGCAGGGTTTGTCCGGAAAGTAATAGGACTCATTTTCTTCCGCCATGACTGTACTTCGGAGCTTGCGCGCACCGACTGGATTCGGTAGAGGGCGTACCTAGCTAACGAATGAGCGGCTGGTCAGTTGTCTCCGTGCACTTGCAGAGACAGGACAGGCATTTTTACGCGACGTGTTTCTGTGAGTGGTGCAAGCCGAAAATGCAGCGTTCGTTAGAGCAGTGGTACGCGATTAAATTCTGTGTGAAACTCGGTAAATCTGCGACAGAGACGTTTGATATGATCAAGCAGGCTTACCCAGTTGTTGCTTTAGCAAGAAGTGGTGTGTTTCGGTAGCACCGGCCTTTTTGGAGCGCCGGGAAGAGGACGCTGATGAAGACCATGCTGGAAGACCTTCGACTTCGACAAACACCAATAATGTGACTCGTGTGCGCAAAGTTTTGAACTTAGACCGTCGACTAAGTATTCGTTTAATTGCCCAGATGTTAAATTTACCAAAATCTGTGGTTCATGACATTGTGACACTGCATTTGAACATGCGCAAGGTGTGCGCGAAGATGGTCCCAATAGTGCTCACTGTCGACCAGAAATTGCGGCGAGTGGAAGTGTGCCAAGAAAATTTGAACATGTGTGAAAGTGACCACCAATTTTTGAATAACGTAATCACAGGTGACGAGTCGTGGATCTTTGAGTATGATCCCGAGACAAAGAGGCAATCTTCCGCGTGGCACACGACGGCGTCTCCTCGCCCAAAAAAGGGAAGAATGAGCAAATCCAAAGTGAAAATGATGCTCATTGTCTTTTTTGACATCAAAGGCATCGTCCACCATGAATTTGTTCCTCCTGGACAAACCGTCAACGCCAAGTTTTACGTGAAAGTGCTCAGGAGACTCAAACGATGGGTCAGTCGGGTCAGACACGACATCGCAGCCGACTGGAAGTTGCACCACGACAATGCTCACACCGCCTTTCTTGTGAACAGCTAACTGACCAAGGCCGGCATCCCAACGCTTCCGTAGCCGCCCTACAGCCCAGATGTGGCCCCCCGGCCTTTTTTTTTGTTCCCTCGCCTGAAAAGGCTGATGAAAAGCAAGCATTTTGAGACGACAGAGGGGATCCAAGCAGCATGCACCGCGGCTCTCAAGGCTATTCCAGAGAATGCCTTCCGTGACGCCTTCAATGCTTGGAAATCGCGCTGGCAGCGCTGCATCGACGCAGAAGGAGCCTATCTTGAATGTTTTTAAAGAATTGTAACGATTGGCTCAATAAATTTTTTTAAATCGACTCAGTCCTATTACTTTCCGGACTTCCCTGTATATGTTGCATTATGTAACTGGTCTTGACTGGTATCTAGAGGCAATTCAATGAGCTTTTGATGACTAAATTGTGTTAATATCACATATGCTTAATTTATTTTTGAAGTCTGCTTTATTGGATTCAGTCATTAGCAGTCATTGATGTTAATTAAGCTCAATTTGATCACCACTTCAAAATATATACAGTATCAGGTGGATACCATGATAGTTAAGCATCATCAACATATTTAATCTCAGACTTGTGTAAAATTCCTTTTATTACTGGATATAGTACACAAAGTCTACAGATGGCATAACATTTTTTTTGTTATGAAAATCTTGTCTTATTATTCAATGCATAAGTATGTAAACATGTGGTTGACTTGATTACTAACTGCATTCTTAAAAATCAATTTTTATTTGTGTTGCTTTTACTATAATCATAATTGTTTCCATAGGTGGACTGCTCGGCAACAGACTCTGGCCCTCTGTCTTATTCTGTTGCCCCAATTAAAGAAATAGTTCATATCTATGATATCCAGTTCCTCCTCATCAAGTTGCAAAACCTTTTAAGAGAAGGAGATATCAGGTTTGAGGAGAAATGTCTGGATGACAGAAGGGTTTACAGAGCTTCTTGGTCAGATGTCCGTGTGTTATCCAGTTATTCAGTAGAATATAGAATGCTTGATGAGATTATGAAGCAAACAAGGGAAGTGTCCAGACGTGTACATGTTTTTACACATCCAATCTATCAGCAATTGACTGAGGCTGAAGCAAAAGGTAAATGATAGGCAAGAAGCAAATTTATTAATCGATGAATAGCAAAATAGTGTTGAAAAACCATGAATGAAAGGCACTGCATTGTTCAACAAGCATTTTATAGTTACCAGAATGTGATGTAGAATTTTTGCTCAAGTGCCGGAATGTAACAAGCTAAGGGTGCTGAAGGTGATCCTTTACACGTTCGTCCAAGGGTTGCATCTGCAAGTAAGGAAACCCAGAATTTGTTTCACCTTTTATTGAAAACCCTCTTAAGGAAAATACAAAGACATTAACTCGAATGTTACAATACACGTGAAGCATGCATTTAATATCCTCTATCTAAGCCGAAACTTAACTTTTGGTTCCGCTCTGGAACATCAGAAAAGGAGATGAGGGTGGCCACAACCGTTCAGCAGTTACGGCACCCCGTGACGCCCCCGCGGGGTCATGTGACTTAAGCTGCACGCCCAAACGGCCTTTCGTGATCGTTTAGCTCTCTGTTCTGGCAATATCTCCGTAAAATGGCGGACCTTGCCGCCCGAGCCAGTCAGGGAGGTTCGGGTTGGCAATGCATAGATTTGTAGAAGCTTCGGCTGGAAAAACCAGATCCAAATTAGGATTGCCTCAAGCACAATGTATTTGTAGCATATTTCCGAAAGTACAGATCCTCGTTTAACACCCTGCTATATGTCGGCTTCAGGATTACCATGAGCAGTTCCCCGCTGCTTCGTACGGACAGAAATGGTACTCGATGACCATTCCCATACTTGAGCTAAATCTCTTAATCCCACCATACGGATTCGCCAATCGGCGACGGGCTGTCTGGTGTCGCTCTTGCGCTACCAAAAATTCATAGTACAGTCGGACTCAATGTAAAAATTTTGCTGTCGCATAGCCACTAATAATTCATAAGTGAATAAGACACGGCAGGGAATTAATTCGATTATAAATCCCGGAACATCGACGAACAATCAATGAAGTACAACTTACGACACAAAAAAAAAACATACAAAAAAGATAAATAAATGTTGTATGCTTAGTGAAACTTTTTTTTGGGGACAAAGAATGTCAACGTCAGCGTGTTCATGGAAAAAGTTAGTATAAAAGTAAAGTATATTACAGTCCTATTGAGTGTTGTAGGACTTGAAATCTCTTACAAGTTTCATCAAATGGGCGAGGTAGGTGGTCAAATTTTTCTTAATTGAAAAAAAAAACAAGAATCAATACAAGTACTATGTGATATGGCTGTTATTTAGAGAGAAAGAAAATTAGAAAAAAATTGGGTAAATGTGATCTTGGGGCGATTTGTTACAGTAGACGAAAAGAATTTCTTTGAGAAGTAAAGTCAGAAAGTGTGAAACCGGATGATTAAAATTTAAGATCATTACTTCTTCTTAAAGTGCAACCAAAATGCTTGACAAAAGGTAAAAACATGAACAGATTTTGAGCTCGGGCCGTGGGTAAGTTGAAAAACGATTTCTAACGAATCTACGCCATTTTATACCTCGTATAATTGAATCCGAAATATAATTTTTATTACTTGAAATGTAAATTTCTTTAATTCGCGAATCAGCATGTATGGTTACGGTTACATTCAATGCAAAAAGATATTCTAGCCAACTACGAAACCACTGAGATGGACACGTGAATATTAAGCCCACAATTAAAAGAGTTGATTGTTTATTGATGATTGGCAAATGGTTATCTTTTAATCACAAGTGAGAGGTCTGCTACCATTCACTGGGCAATCCTTCAAAATGAAAGCAAAAACGAAAAAATTGAGTATTATTTAATACAATTCATTGTTTTTGATATGAAGCATTACACACAAAATGAATATGCAAATTAGGTATGGTACTTTCCTTCACTCTGATGATTGATAAGTGTTTCAGTTTTGCAGTATCCTGTGAGAATACCCACTATTTGAAGTAAATTTCGAAAATATTTAGTTTAATACATCTCTGTCTCTCTCTATTAATTTTATTTTCGTTGTGTAAGTTCAAAGTTAGTTCACTTAACACAATCTTTAATTTCAGGCTTACTTTCAACAGAAGCTACTGGAACTGTAGTTTTACTGAATTGTGTAAGATCGTTTACTAGGATTATCGAAATGGATGTTGTAGATGTGGGAAATTTCCTAAAAACAAACGATTGGGATGGACTGATAGATATTTTGCACACAATGACTTTCCAAAACTCTAAAACGCGAACTTGTACCAAAGAAAAGAAAGCTTTTTCAAGGATTGTCGAGTGTGACTCGGATGCAAAGCGTAGACTGGATTTTTCAGGTAGGAAGTGTTGATAATCCTCCATGTTTGTTTGGCTGCTAGAAGTGTTGCTTCATATTGCTAGGGCCGGCTTTCCAGTTGCAGTTTAACTGTAACCACAGACTGGAACTGTCAGACGTGATTTTCATTGTCAAGGTAGACTATAACGGTTAACTTTAATTCAATGACGATTCATGGGCTAAATAGAAAATTGAAGCATTGATTAACAAATTCTACTTGAAGATAGCCAACCAGATGCTGTATACTGCCATCCAAAAAATTATCTAAGATAAGATAAGACGTCGTCGTCCATGATAATTTGTCGCAGCTATGTTTCTCATCATGTATGCTCGTATAGTTGTCTGTAGGATCTATGAGACACTAACCTAACCTTTTCAAAGTATATTTCAAATTATAGCAAAGAGGAGAAATATCCCAACCAGCAAATTAATATATTTCATTATTCTGGTCTGTCCGTGCAATTTGATAATTGCTTTAATACCGCTCTTAAAATACAATTTTATTTTAATATAATTGACAGTAAAACATTGAAGCTTTCAAGAAGTATTTTACTTTTACTAAGAATGTTCTTAGAGCAAAAATACAAAACAGTTTTAGGACAAATTTTAAAACTGTTGCTCAAAAAATAACAATGAAGGTTAATAGGAACAATCTTGGTGATGTTATACAGAAAAGGGTATTCAGGTCAGAAAATAAACAATTTTTTTAACTAGCCTCAGATCTGTAAACTGAAAAAAAAAATACTTCAAATTCCTCAGAATGATGTAAACAAACAATGGACTTATTTTAGTAGTATATTTCAATCTATTTTTGATCAATCGTTTCCCATGAAAACAATAAAGTGACAAAAACGCTCCCTAACCCAAATCATTCTCAGGAAACGGATAATAATATTAAGGAATGTAGGGACCGACTGGATGTTCTATATGTTATAAGCAACAGTGACAATTCCTATAAACCATGCTATAACAAAGTCAGAAGAGAGTACAATCTATTGTTAACTAATGCCCGATATAAGTCATATCAAAGATGTATACAAGAGTCAGATAATAAATCAAAATGTGTGTGGAGTATAGTAAAGGAAATAAAAGGTCAAAATAGAGATGACTGTGTTATTCCAGGTTATCCTGATCCTGAATACTGTATTAATGAAGTAATTAAAATATTACCACAGGCACCAATACATAACTCTTCTGACTTTTTAGACCATGTGCAAGAGTGTATGCCACTAGAATATGTTATTGCTCTAGAACTAGCAGAACTTGACAAAAAACTTAAAAATAAAATGAGTATTAGTGATGATGGCATTCCAGCTAGTATTTTGAAATATTGCTTAGTAGTAATTCTGGAACCTTTGGTTCACATAATAAACAATTCACTTAAGTACGCTATTTTCCCTGAAAAACTTAAATTAGCTATAATTATACCTATATATAAAAAAGGAGATCCTAGTGACTTGCTAAATTAAAGCTTTTTGAGTTAGTGATATATTCAAGAATTATGAATCATATGATATGTAACAACGTAATTGCAGAGTCACAACATGGATTTGTAAAAGGGAAATCCATCAACACGGTGATCTTTTCTTTCAGCCACAACATCATAGAATGCCTTGAAAATAATATGATATCTCTGGGTCTGTTTTTTGATCTCTCCAACGCTTATGATTGTGTGGATCATTCTCTACTATTGAATAAACTAGAGGGGAAGTGCTTGCAACTGGATTAAGTCTTATCTGACAGATTGTAAGCAAAGAGTTTTCATTACAAATAATGAAATATCAGCCGTTTCATCACAGTTAACGGTGGAAAGATGTATTCCACAAGGTAGCATCTTAGGACCTCTGCTCTTTTTGATTTTTGTGAATGACCTATGTGCTAGTATTACAAGCCCAAATAATGTATGCACGATCCAATACGCTGATGACACTAGTGTACTAGCTGCTGGCCAAGATTTCAACCATTTAGCTGATAGTACTTTGAGCCTCTGCGAGAAAGCATTTTTGTGGTTTGCTCGTAATGGATTATCTCTGAATACCTCAAAAACAAATGCGATTGTTTTTAAGTTAAGAAAAAAAATCGGAGCTACAAACATCACCTTGGCAGAAAGAATAGAAGTCCCTCTGACAGACTGTGGAAAATTCTTGGGAGTTCATAGTGACCAAGCACTTTCCTGAGCTAAACATACAGAACATCTAGAAACAAGGTTAAACAATGCATGTTATACTATTAGAGTACTAAGCAAGTACCTAGACCTCAAGACTACAAATGGTATATTACGCGAATTTCGAATCCATTGTACGTTTTGGAATAATTTTTTCCGGACATAGAAGCCATACCAATAGGATCTTTCTAGTGCAAAAGCGAGTGCTGAAGTGCATCCTAAAAATATCATCTAGAGAGACTTGCAGAGTAATACAATTTTAACTGTAGCCGCAATATATATTCAAGAGATTCTAATTTTTACATTTAAAAATATTAACAATTTTTTCGGTAACTCACTAAGTGACTATAGCACAAGAAATAGAAATATAAATCTTCTGTATCCAGTCCATCATCTCACGGTTACCGAAAAAAATGTCCATTACAGCTGCACTAAAATATATAATAAGTTACCACAAGAAATTAAAAGGTTGGCAGATATAAAAGAACATAAAAAGACTATTTATCAATTGTTAATGCACTTAGAACCATATGACCTTCAAGAATATTTTGAAGTGTAATATCTCTATTATGTTATTTGTTTTGCCTCTTTGTTTTTTCTGTCTTGATGACACTGTGACGTATATTTCACCTAACAGTGTGTAATATATTCATAATCATGCACTGTTATTTTGAAATAAAGATTTATTATTATTATTATAATAATAAACGTTTACACAACGTTTATACGACATTTAAGCATACTTTTTTCATAATAGATTTACTGGTACGAGTTTATTCGTTTACGAACATCAATAAAATGTTTAATTAGCGCTCTGTGAAACAATTATAAAATTGATTTGTTAATATTTTCGGTCTGATATTGTCGCTCTCTAAAGCATGTTGCACTCTCGACTTCGCAACTAGGAAAGATATTTTATAATTTTCAACTGTCCGAGGTCGGTTAAATTAAGGCAAGAATGTGGATTTCAATGCTTAACCTTACCCCGTTTTGAAATTAAACAAATCTCCAAAAAGACGTTCCAGTATTATCGGGAAAAATTAATGCCTTATTCGTTTTTGTAAATGTATTTATAAATGCTTTTGTATCGTCAAAAAAAAATTGTGTTATAATAATTGCATGATAATTCTTTGAGGTCTGATCTAAGTGCAATATGCTTTAGCGAGTGACAATATCAGAAAGAACATATTTTATAAATCTTATAAACGTTTCACATAGCGCTAAACAATTTAATTCATGTTGGCAAATGAATAAACTGGTGTCAGATAATACCAGTATAAATCTATTATGGAACAAATTTGTTCGGTAAGCTTAAATTTCTTATAAATTTGATATGTAAACGTTTATAAGCTAATGTTTGTAGCTCACTGTGTACACGCATGGACTTTTTTTACACTATCCCTTCAATACAGCTCTGTTTAACTGAAATATACACATGAATTAAACATTTTATTAAAATCTCTTATAAATCAAATTAGTACTCTCAAGGAGGTAAAAGTATTTTATAACATGGGAGACATATTTTACGACTGCAATTTTTAAGTGGATTACAAACATTTTTGCAATAATAAAATATCTTGATTTACTTTAGTGTTTATATAATGGTATAAGCTGGTTCACTTGAATTATTTTATTTCTATGCAGGCCAGAATGAGAAGAAATACAGAATGCAAATTTTGACCTTTTCTCACGAAATTCAATTAAATCAATATACTTGAGGCGCTTGTAAATTTTGCTACATGTATCCCATATATTATACAGCAAAACTTCTAAACTTCTTGCAGATTACAAATCGATTTTCTGTCTAAATGAAATATAGCTGATGTAGTTACTCAAATGTATATTTGCTAAGAAAGATCTAATGCTTGCATTTTTGTTGTATCAAGGATCATTAAAAAACAAATTATTCTCAGTGGGCTCAATTTAACAAAATCAAACTTTTAGTGTTAGCAAACAAAAAAGGTGCATCCAAGATAATAAAAAATCTTTAAAAAAATTGTGTTATTCTAGTTCTATAACTATTTTCCATAAAACTGTTTCATAATTGTTGCATACTATGTTTTATAATAATTTTAAAAACGTTTAAATAATTATCCGGTAAAAGCTGTGGGAGGCATAATAAAACAAATTGAATAACAACATTGCTGCACAAGACTGGGTTTAAAAGCGGTGTAAAAACGTTGTTAGAACGTTTATAGCGGCATTGCTGTTTGATAAAAATATTCGGTAAACGTTGTTAGGACATTTATAAAACATTAATTGTTAGTTGGGATAACAAATTCTTATAGATGACGCCATGATATCTCATGTCATCTTGGATAATTTTCTGTATGCCGAAATACAATACATCGTTGGTAGAATTTTATCAGATGGAATACATATTTTGTGCTATTTCAACTTCAATTTACGACGGCCATTTTTAAGTGTATTACAAAAAATTATTTTTGCAGCGATAAAATGTCTTGATTTACTACTTTAGTGTTTATATAATGGTATAAGATGTTTCACTTGAATTATTTTATTACTAGCAGGCCCGAATAAGATAAAATACAGAATGGAAATTTTGACGTTTTCCCATTAAATTCAATTAAACCAATATACTTGAGGGGCTTGAAAATTTTGCTAGATATATTTCTTGTGCTACCTTCAGGTAGGATACGTTCATCAATGGTTGTAGTTGAACTATAGTGTCTGATATATTTTGCTTGACTGTGATGGTAGTTGTTAGATACCACGAGACACAAATACCCACATCACGAAACACACAGAACATGATAGCAGAGACGTAAAAGCAGCTTTGCTACCTTGACAATCATGAGTTAGTTGAGAATAAGTTGAAAAACTAACTTACGGGCAAATAGTTTACTTCTAGATACAAGTCTAAAATCAGGAAGATTTGTACTTTATTCCAACAAAGCTTCAAATTTTTCAGGAATGACTGGATCCACTAAAAACAAAATACTTTTCTTGTATGAATCATTAACCAAGCTTCTAATTTGCTGGATGTCATATGAAGAGACTGACAATAAACACTTTCTAATTCACTGGTCGTCATTTGGATAACTATAAATTATCATTTATTGCAGATTCTGGGAATGCGTGTGACAGATTAGCAGATGGTTTAGAAGACAAGCTGTTCATTGATAGTGATAAAGATACTGTTAAAAAAGCAAAAAGTAAGAGGAGCAAAAAGAATACTCTTGCTAATGAAGAAATATCACCAAATCAGACAGATAAGAAGCTCAAAGTAAAAGAAGCATCTGTCAATAATGCCATAGTATTAGATAGTATATGTAAGTATCAGGTAGTTGGTGGAAGACAGTTTTATATATTTAAAATAATCTAGAGTGAGGAGATTGCACAGATAGTGATATGCTGTTGGATAATTTGCTTGAAGGTATAGAGATTAGCAATCAAATAATTTTTTTTTTTTTAAGATTCATTCAATCAAATAACGCTTTTGTCGCCGGTGCCGCGACTGGCTCGACAAGAGCATTCTAAAAGATCAATTTTACAATCAATATTTACAAAAACGTGATAAATGTTTACTTTTGATGACCGTTTTTCGAAAAACGACACCTACCAAAAAGGTATAATGAATTTGTTTCCAAATTGAATGGAATACACTAGTTTGTACGGCTGGTGTCACACAGCTTACACGATTATCGATTTAGCAAGAGAGAGCTCCCACAAGCATATTATTTCTTCTAATAGACCTGAAAATGTTGGCTTTTAAGATCATGTGATCTCGCATCTATGAATTATTTTCTATAAGGACATGTCAGCTCACCTTCTATCACGGACAGTGGGAGCTTTAGGAGTCAACATCACAAGAAGTGTACTGTGATTATAATTAGAAATATAGGTTGTTTATATTTTATTCATTTAGTCGCATCATTGCAAATATGCAAATTCTCCAGCTGATTGAACACTGGTGTGCCGGGTTCCTCTTTGTTCAAACATAGAATGTAAAAAAAGTGGCGAGACTATGATTGATGAGAAAAATAAAATGACTTTCTAATATTGCACTAATAAGTTTAACAAATGAATTTCATACTGATCGAAAGTATGAGGCCTATAGAATATACAAACGTTGGATTGTCTATTATTTCCTGAGGTATCTACTGGGTTGGCCAGTATCAACAGGTACATTGATACAAATTACTTTCACCCGTGTTTTTATAAACAAACCTTATATCAAAATAAACGCATTTTCATTGCGAACATACCATTTAGGGTTGTTTGCTTAAAACGTGGCTGGAAGGGTGGTTGGCGGGTTTTTTAATGCGGCTTTTTGATACGAATGGAAACTTCCGACAAAGAGGTTCGAGCTAAATACTCCGTGCAATGCATTAGTAAATACGGAGCAATATTTTGCAACAACTGGCAGCAGACTAGAGAAAACAACAAATATAGAGGGTGTTCCAAATTGGACCCTCACCATTGGGATCTCGGAAACTGTAAGAGATACGAAGCCGCCTAAATATAGTCAACGCCAAACAAAGTGGCGTGCACGTCATCACGATAAAAATTCCCCGACCTAATGCCTAGGTTTCTATCACAAACAATTGCTCTATTGCAGTTTCATATTAATGTGATATATAAATTGTAAAATGGTCATTACTCTCTTATTATGGTTAATAGTCATATAAACATTGTTATTAAAATATCACATAAGTTGCTTTCTGATAAATTTAGACGCATTATGCGAAATAAAATGTTTTGCAAACGCTCCAATCACTTATCGACATGTAAACGCACTAAACCGATTTCGCAGCGTTGACACATGTCACCTTGAAACTTATTTAAACTGGGAACTGACATTTGTATTAATTTTGACACTGAATCAATTTGTGGCATTTCAAATCTTTATAAATCCTTTGGCTCCGCATACTGTAAATCAACAACTGTTTGTTTCAAAACAAAATTATTCATTTTACGAGTAGATAAAGGCAATTTTGGTATATAAAGATGCCCAAACAGTTAAATAGTCGGTGTAAGGAACTCGTGGCCTCGTTAATGCACTACTTTGAGCAAGAAAGGGACAACAACGGGCCTTTGTTGCCTTTAAATGCTGTTCAAGAGGTAGGTTACTAATAATTATATGTAATGTATATTAATAATAGTGAAATTTTATTTCATTTTTTGTAGCGTGTTGCTGCTGCTTTAAAAATTAGTTTAAGGACAGTTAGTCGTATTTCCGAGGGTGTGAAAAGTGATGCAAATTTAGAATCGCCCAAGAAAAAGCGGAGTTATATTAAACGTGTAACCAACACAGCGACATTGGATACAAGTGCCATTCGAGAAGTGATCTATAATATGTATCACAAAAGTAAGATCTTATTATAATAACTTATCAGAAATTTGCATTAATTTGTTAACTAAATTATAATGTCATATTACACATGGTTTCAGAAGAACAAGTTACGATACAAACTTTATGGTCTCGATTAAGAGATAGGGCATTATTTGATGGTAGTGCCACATCTTTAAGGCGGTTGCTTAGAGATCTTGGATTTAAGTGGCTTAAGGACAATCCGCGACGAGGGCTCATGGAACTACCAAGTATAGCTTTGAAAAGGGTGGAATTTCTAAGGCAATACAATCAAGCCAAGGTTGAGGCCTTAAACCAGTTTATCTTCCTCGATGAAACTTGGATATTTCAAAATGGGACCATAGGTCGCTCTTGGCAAAATGGAAACCAAAAAAGCGTGAAAGCTATTAAAACAGATGGTAAAAGGTATGTACTTTTACACAATTTGCACTATAAAATTTAAAACTAATATATTTTAGATACATTATATTACATGCTGGAAATGAAAATGGGTTTATTGAGGGTAGTGAAGCGATATTTTCTTTGAAAACAAAATTGAGCGATTACCATGGAGAGATGAACCAGGACAATTTTTTGAAATGGTTTCAACATCAGTTATTAGAAAAATTGGAGAGTCCATCTATGATTATACTGGATAACGCCCCTTATCACAGCATGATATTGAACAAAGTGCCCAACAATGCATGGACAAAAAAAAATATCCAAGACTGGTTGACAAATCAAAACATACCATTTTTAAACACAATGTTTAAAACAGAGCTATTGAGTATTGTTGCTCGGTACATAATGCTTCTTAATTATATATATTTTGGTCGACAGTTTATATTTCTTTTGTTTATTCCTATTCTTAAAATAACTGCTTTTTTAGAAACAAACCACCTAAAATATACGTGATTGATGAATTGGCGGAACAACATGGGCACAAAGTTCTTCGTCTGCCTCCTTACCATTGTATATTTAACCCTATTGAGTTAATTTGGGCATAGCAAAAGGTTACTATAACAGACATATTGGTAGAGATGGTAACAGTGAAAAAGACTGTTTGGATATGTGGAACGAGGCTCTACAAACAGTTACCCCAGACATGTGGAAAAATAGTGTTCGACATACTGAGCAAGAAATTTTTAAATGGTATGAAAGAGAACGAATTTTTGATCGACCAGACATCGAACCTTTAATAATCAACTTTGAGAGTGATGAAGATTCAGATTCAGACAGCGCTGAAGAAAGAAACTCCGACTAACTTTATTGTACAGAAAAAGCTTACACCAGTAGCTTACCTAATTTTAGAATGCATTTTTCTGTATGAATTCTGTAAAATAAATACCATGCATAAAATTTGGAGGACCCCATTTGGATTTTTATTCAGTACCTTTAAGCTATCAATTAAATATGGTAGTTTCATAGTGTCATCTGATCAATAATTGTCATACTTAATGATACTTAATGATACAAGTACAGATCTATAATTTTATTATACTATTATTTTTGTTCTCATTTGAGGTTAATATTGCTTATAAACCTAGATATGTAAATAATAAATTTTATTATTTTACAAAAAGTTTGGCAACAATGTAAATTTTTCAACACACCCACCTTGATGACGTGCACGCCACTTTGACTATATATGTATATATATACTTGAATTTTTTGTAGTTATTTTAGAAAAGTAAATAAAGTGGACAGTCAAAAAATTGAAATAAAAAAGTAAGAGAAAATCTATGCTAAGGAAAGAACAACAGTATAGCGAAAATACAAGAATTATGTTAACGAAAAATAAGTTCCAATTAATTAAAAATGATTAATCTGATTCAGTCAAACTTTGATCCTCGAATTCGGTAGATGGGATACATTGCTCGGACCTGTTTGTCACAAGTTTAAATTTGCATCAAAATTTCACTTTTAAAACTCGCCAACCGTCATTCCAGCCAGGATTTTTGTAGATTACCTTATACTCGTATTATCGTGTTGGCAATGAATAGTATATGTATTTTTGATTTTAGCAGCAGTAAGTAAGTGTACCCAATCTCAATCAGATAGAACCTGTGATATAGATAAAAATAATAACAGTGATGATAGTATAACTTCTAATGAAACTAACGCACGAGACGATTGTGAACATAGAAAGAGAAAAACGCACAAGAAGAAAGCAAAAAGTGAAGGGTCTAGTGAAGATTCCCTTAACAATTTCGATTTCGTAATAAACAGTCCACGCCAGTTTTTCGAATCTATGATACAGTGCAATAATGTAGGCCCTGAGAAGCCAATCAAGCCAAATAGGCTGGGTCTTGTAGACATAAATAATCTATTAGAAGATACTAAGGACCGTTTAGAATCAAAAGAGATCAACAATGAATCTTCCATTCCGAATAGTAAAGATATTTTTAGTTCAAAAAGTGACGACGAGACTGAACATTGTATTACTGCAAGCTGTGATAAAGTACCTAATATATTAGAGTTATTAAGCAAGGTAGATGTTAACGAATGTACTAATAGTGAGTTTAAGTCGGACACCACGAGAAGTGAGATGCTCTGTACTGTATATGGAGTGCGCAGGTTAGTTAATCATTTTTCTCTACATGACTACTGAACATTAACCTGTACTTGTAATTATAAAATATTCTCTGATTTAATTTTTTTTCTTGATAACGTCCCTCCTTTGCGCTTTCTAGTGAACAATTTTCGCGGCTTAGGTGGAGTTTGCAAGAACTTAGTAATAATTTTAGATCCCATTGTCTAACTGGACTGTTACCCGTTGAGAAGAATATCCACAATAAGTGCCATACCACGCTAATCAATATCCATGGTATACTGGCCGCTGAATGAGACTACAGATGGAAACTATTTTTTCACGATACTCCGTCACGGCAAAATTTGACAACAAATCACATCAGGTTATTTAGTGACATTCAAAATACCCCACATCGCCAGTTTTGACGGTTCTGTATCAAAAAAACCTATTTTATTAAAGCTAATTGTATAGATTTACAGATAATTTTATTTGCCAGAATATACAGGGTGATGCACAAGTCGTGACAAAAAATGAAACATCATACACAGCTTTTAATTTTAAGGGGGCTCTTCTATGTAACATTTTTTCCTCAAGGGCGTCAATAAAAAGATGTTGAAGTTTATAAATAAAAAACAATTTCTTAACATCCTCAAAACCGTCAACCGGAATTAACTAAAATTTGGTATGTGGATTTACCTAAGTATTGTCCACATTCAAAAGTGTTTACTTAAAATTAACGTGCACCAGTGGCGGAGATACAGGGGATTAGTGGTATTATTTTTTTCAAATAAGAATAGTACGTCACTGTGTTTTTCCTAGAGTGCATTGTTTTCGTTAAAATAAATTAGATAATAATAATAATAAGTAAATTAGATAATAATAATAATCCAGCTTTATTTATACAAAGTATAAAAAGGCGAAGTGTCGCTAAAAAGCATTTTTCAACTTAACCCAACAAATATTTGTGTAAATTTTCTAATCCCAATGAAAACAAAAAAGTTAAAAAAACCTGTAAAGAGACCCTATTCATGGTCATGGTCTACATACTGGACAATGATATCAGAGATAAAATGCTTCAATCTTTTTTTGAAGTTCTTTATAGAGTAGTAGCTAGGCAACGCGTTGTATAGCTTGGTAGCAGTATATATGTATGTACAACCTTTTAAATAGAAATGTTGAATGCTCAGGATAACCTAGGTATGCTTAGTCTTTGTGATCAGTTGCAGACATTGCACATTTTGCCGATAATAAAGATGTAAAACTTCACGATTTAAAATTCTCCACACAATTCTTTGGGAACATGGTAATTGGGTTGCAATCCGCCTAGTACTTGTACTGGGCTCATCCGACGCCAAATGAATCACTTCTAGTTCCTCTTGAACAGTATGCCGGACACTCTGGGAAGTTTGGCAATTCCATATTGATGAAGTCTTAGAAATGAATGATCCTTTGGAGTAGGTTGGCGTCTGTTAGGAAATCTACGTTAATACACTCGAGAAGCCGCTAAAGCATTTCCCTTACAGAGCCCATGTACAAAAATAATATTGGCGTACTCATCACTGCTAAATTACATTTCGTATCAAAAATGGAAAAAGAAACTTTTGACTTGACTTTTACAAAAAAAAATGGTATTAGTAACGATAACAACCTTATAACAGATAACTTTGCCAAACTCTCTCCCAAGAAACGTCGTAATTGTATCTCGGCTCTTCATGAATGATCTAATTTGTTTTATTTTTATTTTTACGAAAACACTGCACTTTAGGAAAAAACAAGAGTAACTATTTGTAGTAAATTAAAAGTGAAGTTCGGAAAATTACGCGTTAAAATAACAGTGGCGTACTATTTTTATTTGGAAAAATATTGCCACTAATCCCCTGTATCTCAGCCACTGGTGCACCTTAATTTTAAGTAAATACTTTTGAATGTTGGCAATACCTAGGTAAATCCACATACCAAATAGTTCATTTCAGTTGACTGTTTTAAATATATTAAAAAAATGTTTTTTTATTTTTAAACTTCAACACCATGTATCTTTTTAACGAAGCCCTCGAGAAAAAAATGTTACATAGAAGACCCCCCTCAAAATGCGGTCCTGTGTATATTTCATTTTTGGTCACGACTTGTGTATACATGCCAAAAATTACATTATTTCAAGAACTTGGACTAAAATATCTGCAAATAAGTAAAATAACAGAAGTAAACCCTTGTTTTAAAAGGACATTCATAAAGTTACAGAATTTTAATGAAGGGTGAAGTTTAAATTAGAGAATCAAATTAAGTAAAAATTTTGGCGAGGCTATATTGGCGGTTTGAAATTTCATCTGTTAAATCTTATTTCCGGGTAGGCTTAAGACATATTTTATTTCTAAGTAGAGTCACAAATAGATTGATGTCAAACGAGTAAAATATCTTGTCTGAGTAGGCTTAAGATCCATTTCTTTATTTCTGAATGGAAAAAGCTTTTTAACTGTATATGCGTTATCTGTTGCGGTATCATAGTGGAAAACCAGAGGCATAAGAAAATATATGACCATTGTAGAATATTATTTTCTGACTTGGGGACATCAATATATTTTTTATTCCTGATATTGTATTCGTGTCATGTTTTCTAACATTGCCTTTATGTGATATATTGCAGTGCTGTTTGTGCAGTTTGTATATCTTGTTGTCGAAACTCCCAATTAGTAAAAGTACGTATGTTCAAATAAATGTGTATCCATGTTTGGTATAAATAGTTCTGAATACGGTCCCGAGTTTTACGAGATTTTTCTCTCTTAAAACAAAGATAACACTCGTTGGTGATTGTTTGATTTTCCTAAGTAAATCCATCCTAGCTACTTTTAGTACAACAAGCCTGTAAAAAAATCGGGTACGTTGAGTTTGGTAGGATTTTCGTTTGTCACTGTGACTTTAACAATAATCTTAAAATGTACTTAATATAACTAATCTGAGAAAATAGATGTTTTGGATATCCCAGAGACAATTTGCAGCTCGCTTTTCAAGCAGTTTTTGGGCTCACACATTCCAGAGATATCCGCTACCGGAGCTGTTTTTTTGCTTTCCAAAGAATGTTGGGATCATTTTCGTTTGTCCTGGCCCTCCTGGGAAAAATTCTTGTGGTTATCAAATAGTTGATGAGACTGAGATCAAAGGGACCACCAGTCACTGTGGCATCTGTGTATGTTTGGCAACTGTACCTTTCCTGTATACAGTGTGTTCCAGCAGTAGTCGAATGGTCTTGAACCCTGCCGAGATTGCGCGATGTCACCATTGCAATTCTAAACTGACACCAAGCACCCAACAAAGTCCAGGGCTGCCCGGGGCAGACATTCATATTTCCTAAAGACGCGCAACGCATCAAAGATACAAGCAGGCACGATGTTATTTGTTGTTTTGGATGTACCAAACACGTCATCCTCGTCCATTTATTAAAAAGCATCCAGAAAGTGAGAGAATGCCAATATCCATCTTGAACCGCTGACGTAACATTCTGGTTGAGCTTTATCTAATCCTCGGCTACTAGTGCAGTGCCTGCATTGATCGTGGATTCTAAACGCGAGAAAGAGAACTTCTACCACCATGTTGTTTGTCTTGTGAGAAAATTATTTAATACAAACAATAGTTTGGCTTTAAGACGACCGAGTAAAACATTTAAGCGACTAGGTAAAGGCAGATAAATGAAATAGTCTATAAAGTCAGGTAATTTGCACCACCTAAAATACGAGTATTTCATAAAATAGCTCCTTAATGACTTGTTTGAATTTTCAATATTTTGAACCCTTGCGAGGCACGACTGGAAAACATTCACGAGTTTGTTAAATTGTACCAGTACGATTTAACAAACTACCTGGTGGTACAAATTAGCATACTGCTATGAAGGACACACATTATTTTATTTCTTTTTAAAAAGTGTGGATAAGATAAATTTCACTCACTAGAGATCTCATAAAATAATAACTATGAGAAATGCCTCTCTAACTAGCAGAAATCGATTATTTGGACAAGAATGCTTATATTGAATATTGAGGTGGTACAACTTAAAGACAGGTACAACATACCCGACTTTTTCCTATATTGTAATTGTCATTTTGTGATTTTTTTATGTCAGTAAATTTTCCAATTTTGCATACGTGGTTTCATTTGGCGGCCAATAGAACATGGAGATTGATCAGCGAGACAACCTCAGGATAGGTTTCAGATGTTATCATAACACGCCAATTTCCATCATTTAATTTTTCGACGGCTCACCACATTTTAGTTTCTTCTGCTTATTCGGACGTTTGGATGAGACAAAACTTGTTTTATGTCACCTTTTAATGGGAGCTCTTTTGTTCTTTTTTAGATTACTGAAATTATTGATAGATAGACGGATCCGGATAGCAAAACCAGATGCTTTTCTCATCGACCATGTCGACTTTTTTGTCACGACTATCAAGAGGGAAAGAAACGGAATTACCACGGCACAACACTACGGCCATAACTATGAATTTCTAAACGCAGAGTTAGCATTCACAGCAATGAGTAATAGCACCGGATTGTTCTTGGTTTCCAAGTGATAGACACAGTTTCTTGTTAACGCGTTCATGCCACAGTCACCAGGTACACACAGTAATGGAAGCCAATGGAAGCATTACTACTGTAAGGCTCGTATTCATGAAGCCCTCGTCAGTTAAGACCGTTGCTGTCCAGTAGTATTATCTTTTTTTCTAACAGCTTGAGTATAATATTTTGAATTCGACCCGTCACTGGCGCCGGACCAAATATTCTTTCAGAATTTTACCTGTTGGAAAAACATACCAATCGTGCAACGTTTCCACTGATATGCATTTCTGTACCATTTTCGCAGTTTTGGTATAAGCTTGTTCTTTCACGCATTCTGGTGCACAGTGTGGTGTATATATTTTGCATCGCACTTTGCAACCACTTTTGCATACTTGTCAAAATGAGTGAGCTGGAATGTAGAAAGTGGAAGTCAGAAATTATAACGATAAGCAAGACAAGATGATGCCACAAAAATAACAGAACTCATTCAGAACAGGTTTTTTGTCCTCTTTCTTGATGCTACCATACACCGCTTAAGGCGGCTCCGACGAAGTGAGTTTCAAGCCATTTACAAGGGTTCAGCTGCTTCGAAACTGACACTACATTTTTCAGTATTTTTGACTGAAATTCATAGAGTATGTTCAGAAGACAATTGTCCAGGGTACTATTGGAGCGATTTTCGAAATTATGTTATTGCACAAGATTTATGGTGGGTTGAAATGCTTACTTTTTTTGTTGAACGTCGATATTTTTTAAAATCAGCAGTGTAAAAAATGAAAAAGTGGCTCGATAGAACACTGTAGGGTTTTGTTTTCGGCACACTGAAAAAATTTCATCCGAAAATATTAAAAAATGTAGCGTCAGGTTCGAAACGCGCAAACCTCTACAAATGGGATTTTGCACGTACTTTGTCTGTTTCTTGCTGCCAGCGCAAGCGACGCGGCGGTATGTACGCACTAAGAAAGGAGGAATTCAGATAATTTGGTAATCCTATTTCATATAATATCGTGTAATATAAGTAATTCTGCAAATGCGAAGTAAATGTTCGTAACTAGTTACGTAAATATAACTTCTGAACTTATGCCCCGGTTGTTTCTCTGATCTATCTATCTTACACTGGTCAATAAACGAAACCTAAGATGGTGAAAATACTGCTTCAGCAAATTGAAAATTTTTACTCCTCTATCTTACAGCCGTTTTACTTCGCACCCAGTGGCGCGAAAAATTTCGAAAATGAGATGTTATGTTTATAAGGTCTTATATGACATCTACATCACGAAAAACTATATCTCTCATTTCCGTCTGTCTGTCTGTTAGTCCTTTGGCAATCTAAAACTTGAAAATTACCGCTGGGATTTTTATGAAATTTAAACACAAGATATGCAAAAGCTTTGTAGTCCAGTAGTTTTTCTGCTAGAATTGCTACATGAATTTTACGTGCGTATTTCTTTCATTTATCAAAATATTGTCTGGTGGTTGAGGTATTTATTATAGGTGAAAATAAAAATATATCTAGTACCTTTCCACGTCATCTAGAAAAATTTTAGCGGATGATCGATTTGCAAGCGGGTAAATGTTTTTATTATTACCAAAAATCTTTGTTCTCATTTCATTTATCAAAACATTGCCTGGTGATTGAGGTATTTATTATAGGTGAAAATGGTAAATGTTTCATTTAAACATGACAACCTACGTCATGTATAAAATGTGTTCAGAATGAATTTAAACAGTTAATGTATATTTAGATGTAAAGATATGCAAAGGATTTTTTGATTGCTTACTATTGGTTTTGCTTTAAATTCTGTATCCCTTTCCAGTAAAAAAATAAGGTTTAAGTAAAAGTGAGACCTGAAGGAGCACGTAGAGTCTCGGGGTTCCTTTTTCTTCTAAAAAACCAGCACAGGAATATTTTGCATATCACATTTGTTGTACTTCAGTGACATACATTTTTTGAAATCAAAGTGGAATATTTGATACTTATAAAGTCCACCGCATTAAACTAATTCATATTTAATATTCATCAATGCAAATAATGCTAAAAAATCCTTTCATATTGTCATTTTTGTATATATTCGTCATACCTAGAACATAATAAACGTACGCGAATGTATGTCTTTATCATCGATGGAACTAAATTTTGCCATTTTCATTAAGAGTGCGTAATTATATAATTATAAATATTTCAAAAGTATATTTTACATGTGACCAGTATTAGTTTTAAAGACTCTTAATTAATAGTGGCAGATCATGATATTTTTTGGATTGACCAAAGAAAAATGTTATGATCTCTCATTTAGCTTAACTGCAGAATCTGATCTTTTAAATTTATCAAAATGCAGTCTGGCATTCTCAGTTATCGATTCAGGAATTTAGGGATGTTTAAATCACTGAACTCCCGCCGAGTGCATTCTTTAATTTGAAGTATGTGGGTAAAGTGCCTGCAGTGTTTAAAATTATTTGTATACACTTTTTGACAGTTGTTTTTTGTAGCCATTGTTATAGTTAAAAAGTTTTTGTTGTTTTGATAGTAAGTAATCCTTCAAGCAACATAATTTGCGGTATATAAATGATGTTTTAGCTGTGTACTTTTAAGGATGCCGATCCGCGCCACGAAAGCGACATGATATAGCGACCCGAGACGCAGCCGGGAAACTAGTGGCACAGATTAGAAAACAACTGAAACTCTCCTGACAGTGCCAAGAACGGCCGCCATTCAGGCGGAGAAAATCTCATGTAAATTATTTCCCCAGTATACCGATAAAAGAGGTTTTAGTGTTCAGCAGCATCAGCCGGTGTTACCGCGTACGATGGCAGCGGCCGCATATATTTTTTTGCAATCTTAAAATGATAATATTTGGCATTTTTACTTTGACTATAAGTTTTCTAATCCAAATTTATTTTGAAGCTTTTTCTTAAATAAATAGTCATCAATACCCCGTCGCCTCTTTTTGAACAAAGATACTCCTTTTCGTTATTAATTCACATAAATTACACCGGAACATATCAAAATATCAAATGATTGTGCCAATTCGCTCTAGTTCATTACTCACATTTTTACTTTGTCTATGAGGTTTTCTAATCCAAATCTCTCGCCTAAACCTTCAACCTCCTTCGTTTCACTATTGTCTGCTTGAAATAAACATGCGCTTATTTCACTTTCTACTGTATTCATGGTTTTTCCATTGAACGTTTCTAAACCTTTGGTGCCATGTCCATAAAGTTGGTCCAGCGTGTTTCTATCGTCTGCAATTGATATAGAATCGAAAAGCAACACGTCACATCATTGGAGGTGCCAGAACTTCATTGCAAAGTTCAAAAACTTCGTTAGAGGTGTCGGAAATCACGGAGGAGACTCTGAACGCCGATGAGCGCATTACTGATGAAGACGTGTCACTTTTTGAGGTGTCCATAATCTCGGAGGAGACTCTGAACACCAATGAAAGCACTACTGAATCGAAAAGTAACATGTCTTTATTCTGCTGCTATCATCAATGCTCAAATTCTCTTCCGGGATTTTTCACACATCTAACGGAGGTTTTGAATTTTGCAATGAAGTTTTGGAACCTTCCAATGATGTGACGGGTCAATTTTCGATTGGATCTCAACTGCAGATGATAAAAACACGCTGGATCAGCTCTGTAAACATTGTGCGAAAGGCTTAGAAACGCTCACATTGAAAAGAGAAATAAGGGCATGTTTGTTAGACAGACAATAGTAAAATCAATGAGGTGATCGGTTTGGCGAGAAGCTGTTTGGATTAGAAAATCGCATAGTCAAAGTGAAAATGTTAGTAAAGGACCAAAGTGAATTGGCACAATCATTTGTACATTTTGTTATATTGTAGTGTAGTTTGTATGAATTAATAATAAAAAATGGTACGTTTGTGTGAAAAGAGGCGACGGAGTATTGATTAAAAAAAATACAACTCCATTTTATAGCAATTTTCTGATTCACCGACACCTTGTATACGTATATAAAATAGATATTGCCTGAAAAAATGTATATCAGGCCCTACAACTTTTTCATACAACTATTTTTCCCAAAATGTCATGGAACAAAGTTAAAAGGGACATTCCACTAATTCCAGCATCAAAATGGTTATGAAGAATTGATAGATAGTAGGTACTGATGACATATAAATTATCTTCTGCTTCCTATTTTCACAATAAATGCATCCCACTGCAAGTTTTTAACTAATCTCTCCGTCTGAAAAACAGTATTTTTTAATAAGAGGGTGATTCTAAACATATCGAAAATATAATAATATGTATAATATCTTTCGCAAATGTGCTTTCCCATGTTAATTATATGAGGCACATAGAATAATAATGGTCAAACTCAGATGTTCCAGTATTATCTTGAATGCATTTATACCATTTTTCAGTGAACTATATTGAATTCAAATCAAGGAGTTAGACTAGCTTTATACTAATAGATCTAGGTAGATTGACACCTTTTATGTGGATGGCGCGAATTTTCAAAAGACTGGATTAAGACCATTATTATTCTATGTGCCTCATAATATGATGAATTACATATATTAACTTATCTTATCCATCCCTTGGGTAATGATTCCTCAGGTAATTTTATGAACAAAAACTTTGCTTATGTCTGCAATGTCATATCTTTGTATAAAAATTTATTGCGCCAGTAGCTCCATGTTAGGCAACTAGATTTGTTTTTAAAAATTGTTATTCGTCAACAGTGGCAAAAGGAGTTACCATTTTGAAGTGTCAATCAAAAACTGTCGAAAGATCAGATGAGAATTTTTACGTAGGAGTGATCAAGCCAGTCGGAAAAAGATCACAGTGAAAAATGTCGGTCGTGTACCATTACTTTGTAAAAGACGCCACTGGTGGCGCAGTAAAACAACTTACACTAAAATATTTCGTTTCATATCCCCTTTAGTATACCAAAACTAAAAATACCGAAGTACTTTCGAAGATATGAAATAAAAAATGTCTCTCAAAATTTTTCACCTTGTAGCCAAAAATTCTCCATAAAATTATTTTGAGGAATCATATTGAGGAAAATTGGCACGTCATTAAGGAAAATTCTGAGACTTGAGTAAATCAGAACCCCCTAGGGTACATCACAGAGGTGGACATGACACACTTTAGTTGCAAGTTGCATTTTTATATTGTAGTCATGCGGAATTGAATACTTATTTCTTTGTGATGTTTCCGAAATCAAAAATGACATTTTGACTCTTGCTAATATGCCATCTTTTAATTCATTATTACAATACGTTACGATAATAACTGGAAGTGCCGGAATTTGTATTTATTATTTTTAGTATCGAAATTCAATATCAAGCAGAGATACAAGTTTATACAGAATTTTTATTTTATTTTTCATGATTTACAAAGCTTTAGTTTTTGTTTTATATGTCGTATATTTTAGCTGTCTTATGTATTACTTAACGTCTAGATTTTAAGAATTTGTTCTTTGTTCTTCATTGTTCTTGTAATAAATGGTAGTTTGTTAATAGCCTGTTTTAATTTATTCGTACACCTAATACACGTACAGAGTCAAACGTTAAACCTAGCGCATGGTCGCTATAGCCTGGTGGAATTAGCTTCGCAAGTTTGTTGCCAAATAGTTCGAACGACAGTAGTCGACGACGTCGAACGGATTGACGAAAATAGTCCAGTGAAACTAGGTTCGCAAGTTTATTTGGCGAATAGCTCGAACCGGTGAAACCAACAACGCAAGTTCATTGTCAGTTCCAACGGGAGTAGTTGATGACGTTCGATTGAATAACGAAAATATTTTTTTATACCGAAGCAGCCGCGCAGGCAGAAGCGACACTGCTTCCAAAGAAATTTTGTTAATCTGATTTTTGAACTGCCTGAGGTTAGTAGAACGGGGAAAAGCTTCCTATTGTAGATTGTTCCACAATCTCGACACCCTCGGGACAAAGGAGCGGTCGTATCGGCGAGTTCTGGATGTACGGAGTTCGACACGGTTAGGATGGGAGGCCAAAGACAGGCGGGTCTGTCTGACAGGCACATCGCGAGGTGGCATCATGGAATCTCTTCCTGCGGAGCAAAGCCCGTTGGTGTAGCGGTAGAAGAGAGCTAGATCCCCGACGGCCCGCCGGTGCGAAAGGGTTCCGAGACTGTCTGTTAGAGAAGAGTCGTCGATCAGTCCGATAGCCCTCCTCTGGACAGCATCGAGCATAAATACTGTTGTCGGGGCGGCAGCACCCCCCCACCAAGTGTGAGCTATACTCGAGGCTTAGGCCTTATCTGGCCTTGTACACAGAGAGAAGGTCATGCGGAGAAAAGTACTTCTTAGCCCTGAAGAAATGGCCTAGCTTTATCAAGTCCTTGGTGATCTGGACCCCGACCAGCCGAAGTTTGGCAGAACTCGGCATCCATCGAAACGGGATGAGCGCTAGGTCGGTTTTTGTTCGTCGATTTACAGTACTTTGTTTCGGAAACATCAAACTGTACAAGATTGTTGCGTCCTCAAGCAGTGATAACCTCCAGGTCTCTGGTCAGAGAGGAAGTCGTCGCTAGTCTTCTTTTTTCCAGCTCAACGGCAGAGATTGGCTTGTCACTCTGAATTCTTGCATGTAGAGTGCTGTGATCAGCAAAGCTGTGGATTGGGTTGATCGTACAGGAAAGGAGGTCGTTGATATGTAAGAGGAACAGTGTCGGAGCCAAGACGATGCCTAGGAAACACCCGCGTTGACGTTATGGGATGAAGAGGAGAACCCATCAATTACGACGGATATCTTGCGGCCAGAGAGAAAGTCAGCGACCCAAAGCTTTTCTGGGAGGCCATACAATGAAAGTTTGCCTAGGATTTATGCACCTCTCCATCACCTTACTTACAACAGAAAGCAGCGATATACGCCAGTAGTTGTAAGAGTCGGTCTTAGATCCTTTTTTTGGGATGGTCTGGACATGAGCTAATTTCCAGTTATCTGGAAAGGTGCCCGATAGTCCGGTGAAACTAGTTTTGCAAGTTTATTTGGCGAACAGCTCGAACGAGAGTTGACGACGTAGAATGGAATAACAAAAAAAGCTCGGTAAAACCAACAACGCAATTTTATTGGCAAACAATTCGAACGAGAGAAGTTGATGAAGTTGGGCGAAATAATGAAAATAGTCGGGTGAAACTAGTTTTGCAAGTTTATTTGACGAACAGCTCGAAGGAGAGTCGTCGACGACGTTGGATGGAATAACGAAAGTAGTCCGGTGAAACTAGTTCTGCAAGTTTATTTGGCGAACAGCTCGAACGAGTGTTGACGTAGGATGGAATAACGAAAAAAGCCCGGTGAAGCTAACAACGCAAATTTATTGCCAAACAGTTCGAACGGGAGTAGTTGATGACGTTGGACGAAATAACGAAAATAGTCCGGTGAAAGTAGTTTTGGCAGCTTATTTTTTCAGCTCGAACGATAGTCGTCGACGACGTTGGATAGAATAACGAAAACAGTTCGGTAAAACTAGTTATGCAAGTTTGACGAACAGCTCCAACGAGAGTCGTCGACGACGTTGGATGGAATAACGAAAATAGCCCGGTGAAACTAGTTTTGCAAGTTTATTTGGCGAAAAGCTCGAACGGGAGTTGACGACGTTGGATGGAATAAAGAAAGTAGGCCGGTGAAACCAACAACGCAAGTTTATTGCTAAACAGTTCGAACGAGAGTAGTCGATGACGTTTGGACGGAATAACGAAAATAGTCCGGTGAAACTAGCTTTGAAAGTTTATTTGGCGAACAGCTCGAACGAGAGTTGACGACGTAGAATGGAATAACCAAGAAAGCCCGGTGAAACCAACAACGCAAGTTTATCGCCAAACAATTCGAACGAGAGAAGTTGATGACGTTGGACGAAATAATGAAAATAGTCCGGTGAAACTAGTTTTGCAAGTTTATTTGACGAACAGCGCGAACGAGAGTCGTCGACGACGTTGGATGGATTAACGAAAATAGCTCGGTGAAATTAACAACGCAAGTTTATTGACTAACAAGAAGAACACATCTCATCTAAAAACTAGGCTATTTATTTAGGGCTAAGAAGTACTTTTCTCCACACGACTTCTTTACTCAGATAATACCTAGCCTTGAGTACTGCTCACATGCATTGGGTGCTGTCAACTACATTATCCATGCTCGATGCTATTCAGAGGAGGGCTGTCCGGCTTATCGATGACTCTTCACTAACGGACAGTCTCGGAATCCTTCGCACCGACGGGCCTCCCATGACAACTGTGTCGAACTTTGTTCATCCAGAATTGGTCGATACGACCACTCTCTTGAGTCTAAGATATCGAGAATGTGTAACAATCTACCTGAGGAGGCATTTCCCAGTTTTACTAACCTTAGGTAGTTCAAAAATCTGTTTAACAAAGTTTCTTTAAGCTCCTCATAGCAGCCGCGGTACCCTGGTATTTAAGCCTCTGCTAGCGCGGCTGCTTAGGTATAAAAAACATTTCGAATGAGAGTAGTCGATCTTACCGGATAGAGTAACAAAAAGTTACCTTCACCGGACTATGATGTTGAAAATTACTAGCATAATAATCAGTAAAGTGATAAAACAGAACATTCTTTTTTATTACCATATTTTATATAACAGTATATTTACTTACAAGATATGTCTTGATAATACAAATATCACAATTTCATACTATAAAAAAGTATGTTAACTCATAAAATCCTGGGACGCTAGATCATGATTTTCTATAGTCTACAAAATGCTAGAGTATATCAACCTTATATCGCTACATATAATTAAATTTATTATTGAATAAATGAGCGTATTTAGGAAATGATAGCGCAATATGTCAGCGACCAGATAAAATATAACCATCAATTTCATGTAGTTGAGTCCTGAATACATTCACTCTCCGATTGGCAGTTTATCTATAAAATCACACATAACAATATACATAAATGAGACACCAGGTAAGGGTGCAAAGAAATATATGAAAAAACGATAAGGTGCATATAAAAATAAATATTCACTAAAACAAATTACAAGAGATAAATTTTGTCCATATTATCTTCTGTTCCAGTTTGCAAAGCTTTAGGTAATGGAATAAAAAAATATGGTATTTGAAAAAACGATACGGTACTGTATAAAAATAAATAATCACTAAAACAAATTACAAGAGACAAAATTGAGAATGACATAACAATATGTAATTATTAATCTGCTCAAATGGAAATATATTTGTTCATATTATTTTCTGTTCCTCTTTGCAAAGTTTTGCCTCAATAGTTTTATTCTGAACGAGAAGCCTAAAACTGTTTCACGAAATTTAGTTATTGCTTTATATTCTATATTTCATTTTCAAGTGAAAGATTTGGAATATTTTCGAATTTCTGATACATTTTTGGATGCTTTTGCTGAAGCCTGATGCATGGCTGTGGAGAAACTAAAATGACGCATTTGTTAAGTATAACTACAGCTCTGGTTTTGCTTTAAAAGGCTCAGTAAATAATCCTTTTTTATGAAACGCAAAATATATTTTGGAAGTACGAAAAATTTGGGCTAAGAATCGATGACATGAGTTTTGAGTCATAACGATAAAATTAAAAATATGTCTTTTTCTCGAGTTGTGCAAGCGTTATATTGCAGTTGCTCTTAATGTTCTAGAATGGATCATCTTCTGGAGCATTCATATTTACACGTCTTACATACGATAGTAAAATCATAGCTTTTTGCTTTTGCAGGATCTATAATTTACTCTCAATCATGTTATTCTCGTCGTGCTCAAACGCAGCATTACTCTGTCCATTCTCAGTCTTCTGTGCGCTTTTTCTTCGGTACACTTTATTGCTTAACTTACTGTTTCCAGCAAAATGCTCCGTTATCTCATAAAGAGACTTTCCTTCAGTCTCTGGCAAGAAAAAGTACAAAAGTATGGTCCCTACGAGTGCCACAGAGCCATACAACCAAAACACACCTGGCAACGTAATATGAGTGACTAAACTAGGAAAAGTTTTGTTAGCCAGAAAATTGAAGAGATAACCAATACCTCCTGAAAGCCCAGAAGCGGTAGCTCTTACTTCGTTGGGATACACCTCCCCTGTAAGCACCCAGGGCAATATGCGTATTCCAAGATACGAAAAGAATGATGATAAAATCAAGAACACAACTGGGATCCATTGACTGCTTCCCATTTCCACAGAAGTAAGAGCAGTCGCATCTTTTGGACCAAAGTCATCGATGTATCTGATATCAATACTGTAAATATAAGTAGCAACAATGACGAAGCATATACCGCACCCTAGGAGTGAAATGAAGTTTAAAATTCGTTTTCCTATAACGTGGATGATGATAACAGATATCACGCATCCCAGCAACTGTACAACACCAATAATGACCGTTGCATAGTATCTGTCAATGGGCGCCTTAACAGCAGAAAATATTTTGATTCCATACGTCTGAAGGGGTTGGTTACCACTGAAACTACCTAGACCGAACGCTAAAGATACGATAAAATAAGGACAGAGGAATGTCTTCTTCGCAAGGTTGTGTAGCAGTTGTATCCTACTCGGTTCCTCCTCGCTTTCCTTCTGCTTCAACTGTCTGTAGAGCTCTTGGAACTCAGGTTCGATGTTTGCGGGAGTCGTCCATCCTCTTAGCCATGCTATGCTCTTTTTGGCCTCCTCGTATTTGTTGTTGCTAAGAAGAAAGATTGGCGTTTCCGGGACAAATGTCAGCAAAATGAAAGACAGTATTGGCATCGAGCAGTTCACTAAGCTGACTGTGCGCCAAGACATGAAAGTACCCAGCAAGAATTCGCCGAGGATTCCCAGTGAGACGGCTGCAGTGCTTGTTGAAGAAAGTATACCCCTTAGGTGAGGCTGAGTGACTTCAGCTACGTAAGTGAGGACCTGGAAAGAATGTCGTCATTAAGGCTTTTGGAAAAAAAAGTTGCGTGTTACTAATTATTTTATGAATGAAACCTCGAGAAGGCTAATCCCAAGAATACCAGCATGTCACGATTTATAGCCAGTATACAGAAATATAAAGAAAGCAAACATTGTTACGGGAACGCTTGTCGTGATATTCCATAGGATTTCCCAAAATACAGGCCAAGATTTGAATTGAATAGAAAACATAGTTTTCTTTAATTATTTCTACATTGAATGATAAATATTAAACAGGATAGCATTCTGTATAGAATACCAATGACTGCACAGTAGGGAAATGGTTCTCGGCCTTGCTGACACATAGGCACACTTTTGCCGAAATTTTATTACGTGTATTTTTTGGAACAAAAGTGCCTTCAATAATTTCAGAATATTATCTTTAAATATAGTCATAGGCACATTCAATTCTAAAAAACTGCCAACACGATAAATATTCCCATACAGATCTTAAGGTTGTTTCTGACTGACAAAAATAGTCAAGGAGGTGAATTACTGGCGACTGATAAGCCGAGCCGGCGGGTGTCGCGGTGGGCGCGTGTCTTAACAATGGCGATTCAACGTCGTGGGTTACTTTCCGGCTTAAAAAACACGCATTCCAACAAATAATTATTCCTAATACACGCCCCCCCTCCTTCACTCCTTATGATACTGCGTAACATTTTCTGATTACGACCTCTTTCGCGGCAGCTGCCTAGAACTGGGAAGTACTTGTCGCCATCTAACTCTGGACGAAGTCCAAATGACAAAAATAGACTTGAGAGCGATAACATAATGTCGATACCTACGTCGAGCGCAAAGAAAATAGGAGATAGCCGCTGCAGCTCGGGGGTTACTCATCAGAATTCTGATCGCAACGTTGCCCTGTCAAGTGGGTGGGACTACGGTCTAATATAATAGATCTATTTGATTGACTCGATCTATTTAACTCCTCTGTTATATATCGTTGGTCTTCTCACGAAATGTCCTAACCAACATTCAGTAAATTTTACAGGAGAGCAAGAAAACGAAGTCATCGTGTTGTTGAATGAGCATTGTATGTAAAGTTTAGATATTTCTGAATTGAAAATTTCAGTGTATCTGCCCATACTCATTGTCGATCATACGCTGTTTCAATATTGTGGTAGCTTATCAAGTTATTTTGGAAAAAATTGGATAACGCACGTAGGAACTTCGTGAGAATTTTCAGAAGCTTTTTGTCAGAGCTAAAATATATTTTTATTAAGGTTCTTGTTATTATACTTTTTCAAGATATACAGATTTTATTTCATTTACAAGCAAATAATCATATTTCCAGCCAAGGGGGGATTATCTCAGAAAATTTGATGATTGTTTAATTTTCTAAGTAATCGTTGGTCTGCTGATAGCAGAGTTTATGTAAAAAAGCTCAGATCGACTTTTTAATTTTGGCTACCCCTACAAAATTTCCCTGAATGTCCATGCCTAAAATTGATGTACGAGTTGATTAGCTAATGCTGACATATTATGATACACAAAAAATCAAAGGCAAAATTATTCATAATTCATTTCGTTTCATGGGGCAAATTCATGAAAACATGAAAAAGTTTTGGAATTCTGGTAAGCGTACAACGGCTGTTGGATTTTCATATAACGAAATTAAGTAGGAGTACTTCTTTTTTGTTATTTTTACTGGTTCCTTATTACGTTCTTCTAATTTAATATCATTTATATTATTACTATTTCTCATCAGACTTTTCAACTCAATACTGTCATATAAAGTATCGTGGTCGCTAGACTTAAAAGATATTTTGGTGGGCATGTCTTTTCTTACCATAAACTCCATATTACCCGTCCATATAATATTTTGCCCTTTCTCAGTTTGCAGTGTGGACAACATTCTGAAATCTTTTGAAAGTTTCTTGAAGTCAAAAAATTTAATGGAATTATTAAATAAAGTTTACGTCTTCTGGCCAATCGAGAAACCGGATAGAGTTGTGATTATCCAAAAAGATCTCCAGCAGTATGAATTGCACTGTGGGGGGAGTCACTCTCACTTTGGCCATGATTCGACCACCGCGGACAAGGATTATTGCACACTAGGATGCATACATTTTCATTTAGGTCTCTTCGTGGCCTCTAAATGGTGTGTTGCCTACCCTAATAGATATATAGCTAAGCCTTTTCGTCAGATTAACTGGCATGGAACAACACCTATATGCGGGTTATCTCAATTTTTGGTATTTTGTCAGTTAGGACAGCATTGCGTGACAAGTGCAGAGCCAACCCACTTGACGCCATTCTTTATGTAGCAGTCGCAGCATCTGCTGCTCAAATGTCTTCGTTTCGCCGAGTTGAAATGGTTTATCATCCGTTTGAAGGAAATGTTTCAAGTTTCAATTGCACATAACGATAACTTACCGGGGCTTCAAGTAATCCTCCAGTGAATCCAGTCATACTAAGTGACAAGAAAATGTGCCATGGTCTAGTGGAGTAGTGGAATATGAGAAAAGCTGCTATAAACGGTATAGTAACCAGCTGCATGGTGAGCTTTCGACCAAGATTGTGAGTGATTGGTCCCGAGAAGATGCATCCAAGTGGTACCAGTATTAAGTTCAAGGAACCTAAAAATATCTCTGTTAAATAAATTGTATACGATACGTTTTTTGTGGATGATAAATAATGAAAACCTGATAAAAGCGATGCAATTTTGGAATGCGGCTCATATGTGGTTATATTTTTATGCGCTGTTTTCGATGCAACTGATAGTAACATGTATAACATTGGGATTAGACTTTCTTGAAAATGTTACATTTTTGTAGAAGTCTATCTGTTGTTTTTGAAATCAACTTAAATAATATGTAATTAGGATTTGTTAGTATATCTATCCCACAAGGATTTTTTTTCGAAAAACTTTTTTGTGATATTTTTGCTTTGAAGAGATCTGAAAAGATTCAGTACGTACAATGTATAATAGTATCAAATACATACTAAACGTCCAATCTTTGGGAGTGACTATACACTTACTGGAATTTTAGAGACAATATAAACTTCGTCCAATAAAGACGTTTTATTATTATACTGAACTATCAAATCAGAGAAGGAATTTTTTTGTTTTATACTTATATGTTTACAAAAGATTGTCTATTTTTATGTATCTTCTTATCAAAGTATTCAAAACAAGACATTGTAAGTGTAGTTACTTATGTAGAAAAAAGTCGACAAAACTACTGAAATCTGGCAAAATGTCGAGAAAGAGTTGTTAAAATTTCTACACCCTTGGATCTCCCATTGCCCCAAATATCAATGTTGCTGAAAAGATCATTAAGGAAAATAATTTGCTGCCTCCACGGTTCTTTCAATTTCTGTAGTTTACGCATAATAATAGCCTCCATATACTTGTAATTTGAGAAGTGACGTACAACAGAATTTTTTAATCGTGTAATAATTTCCTGTAGGTGTGGTATAATAGTGGATCATCGGTGATTATCTTAAAAGTAGGTCGGAAATGCGTATTACATATTAGCATGGAAAAATTTATATAAGCTTCGCAAAAAGATACTGTGTTATGTAACAGCAAAAGATAGACGACAAATACAGAGTGGAGTCATCCATAGTAACGATCAAGCAAATATTTATAATCTAGAGCTACAATAGCTCAGTGGAACTATTTTATAACATTTTAGCCCATTAAACTCATTATCCAAACGAAGTTCATATCAAAGTTATTCAACAAAGAAACACGTCACGCTAGGGTTGCCTATCGCCACCTTGCCACAGATGTGTTTCATTTACGTTCAAATATAAATTTATTGACATAATTTTGACTGCTGTTGCAACCAAATAATACATATCGAAATAAGACAACACAAAGTGCCATCTATCGACCACGGCTAGAGTGAAAACAGCAAGCTGTCTGTTGGAATTGTATGACACCACTGTGTGGTTTAGGCTTGGTCTCAGGTACGATAACGAACGAAAGCTGAGCAACTATCCTTTATTCAGAGTATAAGTGTTATCAAAATAAAACAGCACAAAGTGCGATGGCACCAGTTACCAGAATCGACCACTGCGAGGGTGAAAACAGCAAGATAACTGTTGGAACTGTTACCCAGTTCGCATGAAAATGGCCACCTGGACAACTCTGCAGGCGATAGTACAATGCCGTCCATAAAATACAATTTACCATCGTCTAGACGTACTTACTTGTTGGTCATTTGCAGCATGCTGTTAAAGTCAATCCTAGATTAAAATCGTTATCATCAACGAACTTTGATAGAATTTGCATTTGAATGGTAAAAAGGGTAGACAAGGTATTATGAGACATGGATCTATAACAATTCAAATATCCTCGAATTGGAAAACGGAAAACTATGCCAAAGGTTGTTTGGTATTTCCGAGATTTGCCAATACTTCTTCCGAAGTCTTCGACAAAAAAGCTTTGAAAAGAAAGGGTGGACCACCCTGTATAATGTTCACAATTACCGCAGTTCCAATCCACTAATTTCTGCTTATAATTCTACGCGTAAATGTATCAAGGTATTCCTAACTCTCTACGCTAATTTCTACTCCAAGGCACGCAATGTAAAAACCCATCATCAATGTCATTTGAGCAAGATGCCTAGGGCGTTGAAGAATTACATAACTATGGATACATATATAGAATGAGTTTTTAGTGTGCTAAAGTTATTTACAAAAATTGTATTTAACTGTGTTACGCTCCTTTTTGTGAAAAATACCACTCTCTGCAGGGTGATACACAACTGCGTGGCAACACAAGTTTGATAGCATACAATAGGGCTTGTATCATTACTTTTGGAGCTACGGGATATTTTGTCCGAAATATCGCTCAACTTTGATAGCTTATCAGTCAGCTACTTTTTGCAGATAGAGTTACAAGCTTTTCGTAGAAATCAGCTTCTTATCTCATTGTTTATTATATACTAAGTGACATATAAATCCGAACACCCAGTTTAAATGGTTTTATTTTAATAAAATTTAATGAAACATAATAAGTAAATGATAAAAATTTCAAAATGATTGCACTGCTTTAAAGCCCTTTGACCTTTAATAATGTGTGGATGCACCCTGATGTGCTACGCATTCTCCAAAGCGCCTAGGCATGCTTCTGATCAGGTGGTCAATGTCCTCCTGTGGTATCTCATTCCAGGCAACCACCAACTCCTCTCGAAGTGCTTCTAGAGTCTGAGGAGGACGTTGCAAATTGAGCAATCTCCTACCCATCATATCCCACACGTGCTCAATTGGGGATAAGTCGGAAGATCTTGGTGGCCATGGTAACAATGTGACATCATTATGTTGAAAGAAGTCTATTGTGACTCTTGCAACATGTGGTCGGGCATTATCTTGTTGGAAAGTTGGATCTGCCAGGGTGTCAAGATAGAGTAAAAGATGGGGTTCTAGAACTTCGTGGATATAACGCTGCGCGTTCATGTTACCTCTGATGAAGATTAAAGGTGACCTGGAACCATAAGCTATAGCACCCCAAACCATAACTCCAACAGTGTGATGAACATGTCTTTCAACAAAAACTGTGGATTCCTCCTTTCACCACGTCGCCTTCTAACCCTGGCACGACCATCGTGCATGCCCAAACAAAATCGTCACTAAAGACAATACTGTTCCATTCCTGATCCCAGAGTGACCGTTGTCTGCACCACTCAAGGCAATTACGTCGGTGTTCTCGAGTTAAAGGGAGGACCCAGTGTTTCCGGTATGAAAACAAGCCAAAACTTCTCATTCGTCGGTAAACACTTCGCATGCCAGTAGGTCTTCCGTGTTCTGCAAACCATTCATTTGCAATGGACCTGGTAGTGGAGAAACGGCCAATAATCTTAGGCGGCGATCTTCACGGTCTGTTGTTCTACGGCGGCGTCCAGTGCCCCTTGCTCTTTGCGTACGGCCTTCTCGAAGCCATACCTGACAACACCTAACCACAGTGTCTACACTTCTTTGCACTCTAACTGCAATTGCCCGAAAAGAAAGTCCAGCTTCCCGAAGTCCCACTATACGGCCCCTATCAAACTCACTAAGTTGACGAAATCGTACAGGTCTCCGTACTCTAGGCATCGTAACCGATCGTAAAGGATGTCAAGAACCAAAATCCGCCAACGTTGATTCTTTACTGCGGCTGAAATATTCATTTTTAGAGCGTTAGTCAATTAAAAAAAAGCAGTATAAAAACCGGAATGTCCAACTGATAAGGCTGAAAATTTTTTCACTTGTTATTTACGGTAAGATAAATACATTCACCAACTTTTATTAAAATAAAACCATTTAAACTGGGTGTTCGGATTTATATGTCACTTAGTATAGTTAAGAAATATTTATAAACGCAAAATGTACTTATTCTCAAATACTTCAAATGCCATTTTTATGGTTTTGGGTTATTTTCTTTATACCATGATTTGGTATAAAATTTTCGAGAAATTGAGTTTTGAGCTATTTATAGTTTCCTAGAAATTACAATCCAAAATAAATTAATACCATATCATTCGTGGAAGGGGAAGATTTTCAGTCGATGGATAAAAGCCTTCATTGGAATTACCCGCCTTTACACGTTGCCTTGTAGTATTTTGAATTGTAACTTCTGGGAAACTTCAACAACTCGAATGTTAGTGATTTTACCCCACAAAAAATTTTCACCACAATGAAGTTTATAAAAAAGATAAATCGAAACTGAAAATATAAAGGGCATTTCATTTGATGTTTTTTTTTTAAGAAAAAGTATTTTTTGTGGTATGGTATTTATATGAGATACGAAGCTCATTTTGACGAAGAGTTTGTTACTGTACATATTTGCAAAAATGCCTGATTTACAATCTGTCAATGACGACTTTTTTCGAACAAAATATCCGGCTCAGCTATTATGTAAAAAACCTATAAAACGTCAAACAAAAAACAATAAAATGTCATCTTGCAGACTATGTAGTTAATAACTTAAGAAATACATATTTATGTTGTCACGTAGGTAGATAAAAATCACTCTGTATAGAGGGGGATATTTTCCAAGTAAGGAGCGTATAGATGAATAAAAAATTTTAACTATCTATATTTCATGTTTCACTGTGAGCTAAACTAGATGAAAAGGTCGTGATAAGGAGAAATGAAAGGTCAAACTGCATTTTCGTATGAATTATAGTAATCATGCCAAAAAGAATAAAAAACGAGACGCCATTACGTCAAATGTCTATTTTTTAGAAAGTACTCACCAATCCATGAGATCTCTTCTACTCCCATAGTGATTTCTTCATTAGGATCATCTCCAGATAGACTTGGGATTAAAATTGTAGGGAAACCCAAAGTCAAGCCGTAAGAAGCCAGCAGTACATTCTTGACACATACTGCAAGGATTTGGGGTAGGGCCTGCCGGAATGCAGAAGTTTCTACAGCTGGAGATGATATGCTGTAAGAAAATATACTCAGTCACAGAGAAAATATAACACCCAGTAAAAAAGATTCCACTTGAATTAAATTTTGCATAGTTAAACAAAAGCAAGACGAAATACTGATTGAATTTTGAAGAGAAAATATTTGCTGTATCACTGAATTTTCTTAACAATGTGTTGGGTCAGCCCAATCAATGCCGTATACACCCGCCAGTCATCGAGCCATGCTTCTGATGATGTGATTTATGTCGTTTTCACGTATATAATTCCAAGACAGCGGTAGTTCCAAAAAGCTGTTAGCGTTTGAGGAGGATGAGGTAAAAAGGTCACTTTTCTTTCCGTCATATCCTACACATGTTGAATGGGCGATATGTCTCGAGATCGATGAGACCAGGGAAGAATGCTGACTCGAGAGTTACTGAAGTAGCTCTAGTTGGCAATGTGGAGCATAAATATATGTCCAAAACCCCGTGATAGTCCATAACTTTTTTAGTTTTTTATTGAAGCGCCAAAATAAGAGAAAGGTGATGTATTTTATTAAATTCTATATTCATGCGCCTCTATCATTTATACTGCTTCAAAAACCGAAATTCAAAATTTCATCTGCTAGATGCTGAGCGAAACGAACTAGTTGTCTAGCTGTAAGACTATGTACTGAAATTCATAAGCTTCCCACAAGAAGAAGATAACTTAATTTGAGTAAAATGTGTGATATTCCTGTTGATAATTCCAGTATAAACAAGTGTAGATACGAGTAATCAAAAAAAAATCAAAAAAATTGAAAAAATCCAACTCACGAAATTACGACCAGTTATTTTTTTATATCCCTCAATTTGGGATACTCCCGAAATAACTAACATTTTTATTGATTCATATTTTTTATGCAAACAGTATGTTGCAAAAGATAAAATATCCATGTATTGAAAAAGGCATTGCGTTTCTTTTGGGCATATTTCCAACAATCCTTTTTCAACTAGACTATGAAGTGAGATTCAGTTTGTATAAGTCAAGGAAAATTTGAGTATGTGTACAAAGTATAGTCTTCTGTTTTTGTACTACAGTTATTGAGTACATGATACTAAATGACCAATAAACATCTTCTCATAACTCAGAACATTAAGGATTTGTATATTTCAAAACCAATATCACGAAATAAGGGACACGCTTTTTTTTGTTGTTTAGCTAAATTCGTATTGAAGATTCTTGATAATTATGAGCATTTTATCATGTTACAATCGAATCAGATCAATAATGAGGAGTTTTTAAACAAAAATAGGTATTACTGTATCCCTTGTCGTTGCTACCTTTCGTTTTAGATTATGAATGCGAAGACGTTGTTATATAATAGGGACCCCGATACCACTCATACAAGAGGCGTTTATTCTGTGCCAGATATGTAATATGTTTCTATATCAACTATTTATGAGATACAAATTTACATTTATAATATTCCAAGTACAAAGATTGACAATCAATACAAAAATACAGTTTTCCTTTCTGCTGTTAATATAGTAGTATATTGATTTAAAGATGTTATAGAATGTAACTTTCGTTTGGAATTATTGTTTTGAGGGATTTCATATTCAGCCCAGCATGAGTGCCTACATTTATTTTTTATTTTTTTATGTGATATCACGTCTCTTTGATGAAAATTCACTTTTTCATAAAAACCACAAGGGCCCTCCAAGCGTTTTGTTGACATTGAGTGAAATATGGCGAGTAAAAATATATCGTCAAGAAACAATAAACATTGAATCTACAGGGTGTTAGGTAAATAATATTCGTAACTTTAAGAGGTGATTCCTTGGATTATTCTAAGCAAAAAACTTCATTACTATATAACCTATGTCAAAAAATCAACCGTTTCGGAGCAAAAAAAATGCTGAACTTTTTTTAGACATGAAATAAATTAATTTTGCACCTTAATAATTTAAACTGATATGCCTAATAGCGTAAAATGTATCAATACATCTATTTATTAATTAACTGTCTCTAAAAAAATAATTTTATTGCTTATTAAATACAATTTTCCGAAGAAAAACAGACAAACATCGCATCGTTTCAAATAAGTGACTGATTATCGTGGGAATTGGTGGTGTGTATCGCCACATACCGGTAGGTTCTGTCATTTGTTTTAAGTAACTGTACTGAAAGCGTTATTAAATAAATAATATTAGCCAGAAAGTTTCGTAAAAGTATTCAATAATTCAAGGCATATTTTCAACAAAAATATCATACAAACGTAAGCAATTCGATGAATCAGTTGCGGTCGTCGTGCGCTCGTATCGCGGTTGCGTTGCAGCTTTGCCAAATGTTTGAGAAAATTTAATTATGTACTTACGACTCACTTTCCTCGAAAACGATTGATTTTCGGACCTAAGTTATAATGAACTTTTTTGCTTAGAATAATGCTCTTAAAGTTACGAATACATACATTTTATTAAAATGGCAACTTGTTATTACCATTCAGATTTGCGGAATCACGGAATTGAGTATGCCATTTTTTCGTCCAGAAATTTGGTCTCTGCTGACGTGGTTTCATGAACGACCGCAAGGGGGAGTGGCGCTTCTACGAAGATTGGGAAACTTTCCTGCGGGCGCCCATACGTGTTTTTCTCATTCGAATTCATGTAAATTTTCGGCGATGCGTCTGTAAAGGCTAAAGCGCTATTGCGATTTTTATAAAAAACCGAATTTCTCTAAAAATTTCATACTTCATATAAGTGTATCTTATAAGAATCACCCAATCAATCACCATTTAATGTTTGGCCAGGTACGAATGCCTTATCAACATCTTGTATAGTTTTCCTTTTTTCATGCCTGAGAGAGCCTTTTAGATTTGACGGACTTGATATATTTAATTTATCTGTTATACTTGTTCGTACATGCTGTTTTCGACGGTTCATCCAAAGAGCCAACCACAGACAGATGTTTCGTGCTATATCCAGGTCTATGGCGCTGTCTTATTTTTATACGGTCTTACTTGTGTTATAATCCTATAAAAACTGATGGCGGCGTTTTTTGGGACGGACAGAGCCAACCTGATAGTGTGATAATCGCTAAGTAACCTGTCATTAATGATAAAAAATTACATGTTACTGACTGCTTATACTTATAGAACACGTTATCTTACTGAGATTGTCAACAGTAGGTTACAATTTTCCAGTTCACTTATCGACTGTTAAAATCCTTATTGTCGAAAGCATAATAATTGATTATTAATAGGGAATTATCGCTCTCGCTAAACTGTTTTTGACAATATAAGTATTCTTCCACTGTTGGTGTTAAGCCAGAATATCCAGAAAAAATGAGTTTGCTTGCGATGACATCGTGTAGCATCCAATAAACTTATTTGTAGGTTCAATGGACCAAGAAGACCTGCGTCCTAGACCGAGGTTCACGCAGACCAGCCACAAACAGGAATATCTCGATATTTTTTTTGTTACAACGGTATTTCGCGAATGTAAAACTTTTCTCTCATATTGGCGCGAAAGCAAGTAACGAGTAACAACATGTTTGAAGTAGAAAAATTCTTTTTGAATTCTCAAACACCTTGTAACAGTTTTTGGCAATATTTCCTATAATTGGGAAAAAATTAGTTGGAAATAGTATTCTTTCGATCTAGGTTTATAAATTCTGCAACGAAGTAATCTTCGTCATAGATTATAAAAAAATGTAGCTGTCATTGATATCATTTTGGAAGAACCTGTATAAATAATGTATAACTAAAAAATAATACCTGAAATTGTGGAAAACTCCCTTCTGAAGTCTTAGCAATTTTACATGAAATATTTAGAGCTAATTTTTAAACTTGTAAAATCAGCAGGATCCGCATTTTGGAGATGCGGGATCCCCCAGGTTAATAAGTGGAAGGGAATCCCGAGAATGCGAGATCCCGTTTTGAGGGATTGCAATCCCTATTAAGGATCCACAATGCACATTACATTACCGAAATTGCAAGTAATTATCAGGTAATTTTTACGCTGTTTGAAACTGGACGTGGCCAGGACCTCTTTTCTGGTGACTACTCAAATTGTATAAAAATATTTGGTTTAATATAGATCTAGATTGATAAAATATCGTTTATAAATAATATAATAATCTTGTCATTGATCCAAAAAGAAAACGATAATCTGTCGTTTTCAAATATAGTAAACACGGAAAATTTATGTTATTGATTAATATTCGATCTAATAAATATTGAATGTTCTTTCCACATCGACACCTTATACCCAATTACTTGATGTTGTCATATTTCAAATCAAGAAAAAAGCTGTTATCAGAGATTTTTCATCATTTAATTTTAATACAAAGATAAAGCCTCCTATCAGTCTAGCTATACATTGGACGCACCGTTTCGAAATTTGCTTAAAGAACTCTATTTTCAGACGTATTGAATCAATTGATTCAAGGCCAGTAGAAAGATGAAATAAATATGTGGTACTACTTGGCAGCGTTTAAGATTTTTTCATTCATTTTGACACGAAATATCCCAAATATGGATTATAATATTTGTGCGTTTTTGTACATTGAGTTGCATATATCTCGACAACTAATCATCAAAATGCTATGCTATGTTATACCAATCTTATTCATTTATTTTTAATCTACAATGAAATAGTGGACTACCTGTTTTAAAATAAAAGAGTTGACTCTGCATTTCCAACGCAATGCTGTCATCAGTTCATGAATGATTATATATTCGACCCTTTGAGCTAGCTAGAACATGTTCATATAACAAAATATTAAATTGGTCAAGTCAGCCAAACAGGTCCATATACAATAAGTACATATGCCATACTCTTCATCCATTTGATAACACTAACGCTAATTTCTTCCTTGCCCTAAGTATCGACCATCTGGCAACGATGTTGGATCACACCAGTCAAACACGTCTTAAACGATACTATATCAACCCCGCGCCCTGTCTGCAGTTCGGCAGGTTATAGGGGCAAATGTACGGGGAAATCTTTGATGTGTGAAGTATGTACTGACAGGTGCATAAATTACTGGCTCTGGAAGCGTATAAATATACTGACGCCAACAAAATGAGTTATACCTTCCCTTGCCCCCTACAACCCTCAACCACAGGATTTCAACTCATAGAAAGTCTTCTGAAAGTGGTCAGGAGCCGCTGAATCCTCTAAAAACAAAGTTTGAGAGATTTTCATTTTTTTGGTTCTTTTGCCCCTAGCTCCGCCGCTACTGAACCGATTTTCAAAAACTCTAAAGCTTTTTCGTCCTTGGCACAGTAGTAACCTTGTTTCAAAATTTGATCCAAATTCGAGCGGTACTTTCCAAGTTATAAGCGGTCCAAAGATTAGCGGACAGACCGACAGACAGACAGACAGACAGACAGATGAAAATGAGTGATATGATTTTTCATGATGTACATGTCATATAACTCCAAAAAACAATCGAAATTTTTCACTAGTAGGCGTGGGAAGTAAAAATGACAACTATAGACTTTTTTTTTATAAAATGTTTTCGTATATAGATATCAGAAATATTCTGCTAAGATAATAATATTGATATAACATACTATAGCGTATTGATGCTTAGTTGATGAATTATAAGCGATTCAACGTATGAAAACGCTCACATTTGATAGCTTGTCAATCCGCCATTTTGAAAGATAGTGATTGCATTCTAGGATTATAAAGTACTCATAAGGCGCTTCAAAATAACGTATAACATGATGCTTCATTCCAAGATAGTATCCGGCCGTCATCTTGACATTTCAAGCTGTCACTTTTACATCAATATACAGGATGTTTCAAATTCGACCCTTACTATTGGGATCTCGGAAACTGTAAGAGGTACGAAGTCGCTTAAATGGGGGGAAAGTTGAGTATATAGGTAATCAACAAAATGCCGCTTAGAAAGTTTCAAAATACAAAGTATTTCCGGAGACGAATTTTCCCAAAATCGTTTCAATTATTTTTTATTTGTAGTGGGATTTCAAAATAATTTATATACTAACATTGCCACTTTTTCTCCTCTACAAGATGACATAATTGATATTTCAATATGACGATTCATCTCTTATCCTTCAGCATCATCTTTATCTTGTAAACGCCGTGTTGAATTTTTGCAAAGCGGAACAGAGTTTTCAATTCTAATTCCAAAAATTTATAATACGTCATACATTGACATTTCCAAACCTTAGTTATTCCAGAAAAGCAGAAGTTCCTAGGTAGTCTTTGAAATTTTCATTTTTCATTTGTTTCGTATATCAGACCAGACCTCAAATTGAACATAGCAACAGAGTTTGGAAGACTGCGAAGGACCAGGCTTTGCCTACAAAAAAAACGGACATCTTGTACCTCTGCTCATTTATGATTATTATTGTTATTACCATCAATACATTTTTCATTTTGTGTTCAGGTTTCACCACTACTCATAACTATATTTATTCTGATTTTGATCCAACAAGCAAATACATCACTGAATTTAGGACTGAAAAGTCCATTTAAATGTACAAAATCCCAATATAGCGTCCAATGGAAAAACAAAGTTGTTGGTGGAAGTCGAAAGAAAAAAGTTCGAATTGAAAATTTGACACGCTATCTCGTAGAGGAGAATAAGTAACTTCGATAACATGCAATTTATTTTGAAATCCCTTCTCAAATAAGGTCAGGAAAACATAAAAGTGAATTTGGGATAAACCTGGTAAGCGAGAGAAATGACTATCTGACAATTTCAAAGCCTGCCTAGGAAATTCTGTTTTTTTTTTTAAATAACTAAGATTTGGCAATGTCAATGTATGACATATTATACAATTTTGGAATCAGGATTAAAAACTCTATTTATTTATGATAAAATCCAATATGGCGTGCTTAAGAAAAAATAAGTGGATGAAGTCAGCAAAAAATTAAAACGTTTCGGGAAAATTCGGTTTTTTTACTTTGCCCTTTGAATTCCGGAATTATTTATGCGGCATTACCTAAATACACAACTTTTCCCCCATTTAAGCGACCTCGTATCTCTTACAGTTTCCGAGATCCCATTGATCAGGGTCGAATTTGAAACACCCTGTATAGTATTCATGAGTTTATTTCGTTTCCCAAATTTCAACATGCCCACTTGACCCATTCAAAAAATAATAATTGGAGGAGGGGCATTTTGAAAACTACTGTATAGAGGTAATTCTTTGCACAATCGTTTTGATTGTTCTGTTAATTTCTTCCTTTTCAACTTTAACTGCACCCTGCTCCTGAGCATTCTCATTTATTTGGCTTTGAGTTTGTTTAAATTATCACCGTCCTCCATTGCTATTTCAACTTTGTAGTCACATTTTAGGCATACTTACTTTCCTCTTGCGACAGTAGAAAAAAGAATTTCAGTTAATCTTGTCGGTAGTAGTTATAAGAAGAATTGAAAACTATCGTCTGAAAATTACTGTAGATGCTGAAATAGATGCAAAATGCTAATTCGTCTTTCTATATCGGTGATATGACCGCAATTCTTTTACAAGGACGCTACCTCGGTGTGAATCTCTGACCAGACCCGGATTAACCAGAGTCACAAGACGCTAGATCCATAAGCGCAGTTAAAGGAAACTTTAGCTGTAGCAAATATCTCCAGGCACTAAAAATCGTCAAGTAGTTTGACTCTGCGCTTCTCAAGCAACGCTATCATTAGTTCATAAAGGATTATGTTGAGCACAAGTTGGCCCCACGAGGAAATAGCTTACTATGAATATGTATGATAAAAGAAATTAGAAGGATCAAGTCAGTCAAACGTTGCGATCTAGAAGTGTTTCCCCTGCCCTACGAATAAGCACGGGAAACTTGTGACGTGTGAAGTATGTCCAATAAGAGCACAGAATTATCAGGGTTGGAAACGTATTAATTTACTAATGACAAAAAGTTGACGTATACCCTCAGCCACCCTCTGCAACCCCCAACCCCCCAATTTTCAGACCCCACAAACATTTTTCCGAAAATGATCAAGCCCCTATGAACTTCAAAAAAACGAAGTTTGAGAGATTTTCATTTTTTCAGCTTTTTAAATAAAAAAAAAAATAAAATATATACCTCCAGCAAAACTTATACAGTGCTTTTCAAAAAGGTCCTCCCCTAGTTTTTTCAAATGGGTCAAGTTAGCAAGTTGAAATTCAGAATGATGGAATCCATGGATGAATATTACATTTTGGCATAAAAAAGGTAGGCGGAAATTCCAAGGCGGCTGGACACCATTTTGCAACATTTTTTATACTTTTATACTTCAGTATATAAATTCACTATCTATCAAAATGGCAAACTGGGAGACTGCCAAAGTAGGGCGTCTTTTATATTGAACCGCTTATAACCCAACAAGCAGTCATCAAAACGCTGTTATATCGATCTCACTTTTTTGATAGAATCTACCCAAATATGAAGTAAAATTTTGAAAAACAGTAAATTTAAATTATACGGTTATAAAATACGCACCCCTACTCCATTTTGAGAAAATGTTTCAAGATGACGCCCAGCCGCCGTCTTGAGACTTTCAACTGCAATTTTCACTCCAAAATATAGTATTTATGCATGAATTTCATCGCCCTGAATTTTTGCTTGCTAAATTGACCCAGAAAAAAAATAAAAGTGGGGGAGGGCGATTTATACGATAAATACAAACAGCCTTAATTTTAGTTAAATTACGGATTTAATTTTTGTAGTCATTGCTAACGGAAGCACCGGCCAATAATTAGAAAATAAAATACCAGAACAGGTGAATTTGTGCTAGTGCTTGACTTGATAGAGGAATTGATAGGTGTATTGGATATTACTTTATCTTTAATCCTGTATTCCGAATAAAAAAAACGAATTCCGATTCGCTGCGATGAGGTCTTTTTTCACAATTTTATATTAAACCTTCGGAAACTGTCTCGTTTGTCCAGCTCTGGATTATGATATGAATGCAATTGGTATGCTTTTTAATCCATGGCGTTGAGTAATGACGGAGCAAATGACAAAGGTTGCAACAATTCATCATTAAACAAATATTTGTGGTGAATATAAAAAGTAAAATGTAGGTAGTGCCTTCTCATTCTTTAGATAAATCATAATACTTGTCCTTCAACGTCAATGCAAACAAAGCAGTGTGAATATCCAACAAAAGCTACAGCAAAAATACGTCAATCGTATACAAAGATATCTAGTACTAACAGTGGTAGTAAAATTCGGCACGTTATTGCTGTATCTACTAATCTTGTAATAAATTATTTAACGTAAAATATAATAACGTATGTATGTCCTAAAAGTTTTGGCACTGGCATTGGTTTTGATTTTAACAAAAATAGAAATATGAAAAAGTATCTACAGTTGGTTGGACGGGTACACAAAGCTGAAATCTGTCGAATATTCCAGAACGAAAAATTTCACGCAGAACCATATACCGGGTGGCGCATCGAAAACGAAACAGACGCATTTACGGGCAGCTCAGTTGTTTCTTGGAAAAACGCTCAGCCCCGTCGATTTTGTTTTCGAGGGGGACACAAGCTTGGCAAAAAATCACGTTAACACGTGTAGCCCACTGGGCGGGGGTGACACCAACCCTAAAATCTTAAATTGAAAGGGGGGTCGAATGACACCTTATTTTAAAGGTCTTTCAATTCCCTTTATAATGATGTAAAATACATGAGCTTCAGTTCAGTAGTTTTGAAGATTTATTGATTTAAAGCTTAAAGTAGTCTTTAATAGGTACATCAGATTAGTTTGTACTACTTTCAGAAGAAATTTGACTAAAAGAATTTACTTAATAAGTAAATGCTTTTCTTCACTACGCCCATGGTTTGTTTATCATTTTGTTGTTGAAAATAGCTATTGGAGCGTTTTTTTGTGTCAAAAAAGTTATTTCTTGAAGAAACAGGATGGTGCCCCACCACATTACGCATTACGTGTTCGACAATATTCAGATCAGACGTTTCTAGATCGATGGATTGATAGAAGAGGTGCCACTGAATGGCCCCCAAGATCGCCAGATTTATCACCTTTGGATTTCTTTATGTGGGGTCATTTAAAAAGCAAAATCTATGCTACTCAGCCAACATCATTAGAAGACCTGCGACAAAGAATTGTGACTGAGTGCCTTCAAATTACTCCTCAAATATTGCAAAATGTGCGGCAACGTTTTGAGCAAAATCTTAATTATTACATGGAGAGTCATGGTGGCCATTTTCAACATTTACTTGCCTAACGGGTCAGTTTATTCTTAATTTTTAAATTACTTTGCTGCCAAATGTATTGATCTCCACTAATAATGACATATTACTTTTATTAAAGTTTTAAATCAATAAATCTTCAAAACTACTGAACTGAAGTACATTAATTTATCATTATAAAGGGAATTGAAAGACCTTTAAAATAAGGTGTCACTCGACCCCCCTTTCCAGTTAAGATTTTGGGGGTGGTGTCACCCCCGCTTAGGGGACTGCACGTGCTAACGTGATTTTTTGAAAAACTTGTGTCTCCCTCGAAAACAAAATCGACGGGTCTGAGTGTTTTTAAAAAAAAACTGAGCTGCCAGCAAATGCGTCTGTTTCGTTTTCGATGCGCCACCCTGTATGTCGAACAATAGAGGAGTGCGAGCATGTCTGAATCTCCCAAAAAGTGGAAGACCACGTGCATTTACTGCACAAAAATCTGAAAGATTGGTGAGAAGAGCAAAAAATCAGGTTGGAATGTCACCAAGGAGACTGGCTTGTTAATACAGATATTCTAAACTACGATATCGTTGGAATTGAGGAGGAATGGTCTTAGTACCCCGATTACTCTCAAGCGCAACTTCGTATGCCAAGATGCTGTCTGTCGTCAACTGAGCCGGGTACACTTTACCGATGGAAAAATCATTTTAGATGACGAAAAGTATTTTACTTTGAGTAATTCTGAAATGAAGGGAAACGACGGACTTTATTAGAGTGTATTCCGATCTTTTGTGGGACATAATTCGATAGTATGGTTTAGTTAAATTTTGAGTTGTTATTTATGATAACCATAATTATTTAAATAAATTTCTTCATTAGAAAAATATACGATAAATATTTTGTGCCAAAACTTTTAGGACATACGTTATTTCAAATTCAAATATATTTAAATTCTAGGGAAACTAGTAACATCCTCCCTTTAATTAGAATGATATATTAAAATATGGGTTTCAAGCCGTACAGAATTTTTTTTATCCACTTACTTTTCAAAAATAAAGCAGCTCGGTCTCTGTATCTTTATATATTCATCAGGAATGTTCAGAAAATAGCAAAACATGATAAAACAGAGTCTGAGGACACATTTGCACACTTTTAATTAACCCAAATTTATTTATTCAGACCGGTTCGGCTTGATATTTACATGCAAAGCATTTCTAACCTTTATTCATGTTTTTAATATAAACAAATAACAGTTCCGGATACAACTTTCCCAAATATCACGCTACTGCATGATGAAATTGTCCGAAAAATATATTATACCTATATTTAAGGAAAAAAAACTCGTGGAGTAAACAGAATCAATACTTCACAGAATACTAGCTGCATATATAGGGTGTAAAGTTAGTAGTGGATCAATGGAAGTCAGGTGATAGAGGGCCTCAAAACCTATCGAATGAATCCCTATACGTGTGGCCCGAAATTTTATAGTTCAGGAGATATTTGCAATTTTTTGAAATAAATTACAACTAAACCATTAGGTTTAAGGCTTTTATTTTTTTGAGCTAAATGGGTAGTTATAGCAATGGTTATGTCACATTTTAACAGAGCTTATTAGAAATCAACGCAAATAATCTTAAATTCATTTTTTTGGGAAAAATCTCTTCCATCCCTCAACTTTGGAAGGCAGTAACAAACATGAGGTTGTATTTCAATATTCATGTTATTGTAAATACTATTTCAATCAATGTAGAATAAACCCTGAAAATTTCAGCTTGCTACGATATGTGCCTCACCTTAAAAAATCTGTATGTTTGACGCAGGTAGGTATCTATCTATACATGTAAACAAGAAATTCTATTTTACGAGATACAGTCCTAACGAGTTGATGGATTTTGACATATGACGTACTTTTAGATTCGTCCTAGTAGTGCGAGTTATACTGTGTGTATTAACATATTGTAAAATCAAAATGGCGGATTTTTTACACAAATAGCCAAATCAGCTTCGGTCAGACCGAAATCACTAAGTCAGGCAATGGTCCAGCGCGGAATCTGTATATAATTGGCATCTGAGTGGAATCATGTCATATTCTACATGCATCTTTACCATGTAAAAAAGTACAAGAATTGCTTTCAAACGACTGTGCACAACGGGCTGAATTTTGTAAGAATATGTTGAGAAGGTGCGAAGATGATACATTTTTTTCGACAGCATCATGGTCAGATGAATCCAACTTTAACCGAAATGGATTATCCAACATTCAATTTATGGAGCGTGGAAAATCCACACGCTATTCGCCGATACGCGACACTTGTCCCGTGTCAGCATCAGCGCTCTCCTATTGTGAAGATATGCTTTCTTTTTAAATTGTAGGAAATTTCAGGCTGATAAAACATGATCTAACTCAAAAGCAAGCACAATTTGATGCAAATAGATGTTTGTGAGATAACCTCAAAATAGAGCGCTGACAGTGACAAGTAGAAAACTAAGACAATCAAGGAGGCCATAAAGGCGCGGTATCGTCAGTCGTCCCTACAATTGTAGGGCGCCTTTATGGCCTCCTTGATTGTCATAGTTTTCTACTTCTCCGCGTCAGCGCTCTATTTTGAGGTTATGTCACAAACATTAATTTGCATCAAATTGTGCTTGGTTTTGAGTTATATCATGTTTTATCAGCCTGATTTTTTTTACAATTTAAAAGGAAAACAAACCTTCACAATAGGAGAGTGCTGACGCTGACATGGGACAAGTGTAATCTAGAAATTTTTGAAGGAGAGAAAGGAGGATGTTTGTGACATAACCTCAAAATAGAGTTCTGACACGGAGAAGCAGAAAACTATGACAATCAAGGAGGCCATAAAGGCGCACTACAATTGTAGGGACGACTGACGATACGGGCCTAAAGGACAATTTTATTAGGTGTCGCTTGTGTATAGAAAATAATGGAGGTCATTTCGAACATATTCTTTAAAAATTAATTAAACCATCTCCCACATTTATCGGCAAATCGCCATAAAGTGCGGCTGAACACAATAGGTTCTGTACTTGTAGGTGGTAATGATTCTATTGCGTTTCTTACGTTTATCATACTCATCGAAGACAGTTGAAATTTTTAGGATTTATTCTAAATGGATTGAAATAGTTTTTACAATAAAATGAATAATAAAATACAACCTCAATTTTTTTTACCGCCCTCCAAAGTTGAGGGTTGGAAGAGATTTTTCACAAAAAAATGAACTTAAGATTTTTGCGTTGATTTCTAATAAGCTCTGTTAAAATAGGACATAACCATTTCTAAAACTAACCATTTAGTTCATCTCAGAAAAAAATCACAGCCCTAAATCTAATGGTTTGGTTGTAATTGCGATTGAAAGGTCATTATCGCGTTTTTTTTTCGAAATTTCACAAAATTGCAAACATCAGAACTCTAAAATTTCGGACCACACATATAGGGGTTGATTCGATAGATTTTGAGGCCCTCAATCACCTGACGTCCGTTGATCCACTACTAATTTTACACCCTGTATATTCAGCTAGTATTCTGTGAAGTATTGATTCTGTTTACTCCAAGAGACTTTTTTTAATAATATATTTTTTTGGACAATTTCTTCACGCAGTAGCGTGATATTTGGGAAAGTTGTATCCGGAACTGTTGTTTATATTAAAAACATGAATAACGGTTATAAATGCTTTGCATGTAAGTATCAAGCTGAACTAGTCTGAATAAATAAATTTTGTTGGTCTGGAGAGGTAATACTTCTTCAGAATTTTTGATGTTCCAAGGTTTCAGGTGAGATATATATCATTAATAAACAATAATAGTTAAAAAGCATGTATAGGGATCTCAGTTCTGATTGGAAAGTTACAAGTGTATAGTCCGAGAAGACTAAGGACGCACGTTCATTGAGGAGAAGCAAATAGAAGAGAAGATATGTGGAATTCTTTTGCAGGGTTCTTTTATAGACAATCAAATGAGAGCGCGAATCCTCTCATGTTTGACGTATAATAATAATATGCCACGGAGATGACACCAACAAACTCTTTTTCTTTGAATTAAGGATTCAATTCACTGAACTAAAGCGGCAGATGCTTACTCCTGAGATGGAAACCACATGAACTTATTAACAAAGATAAATGATAAAATTGATATACTCTAACTTATCACTATGCAGTAGGCAATGACATATGTATTGCGCTCATAATAATCGCCCTAATTCGATAAACAATCATTAATGTTCAATAATCAAAACAACATAATAACCAAAACCATTATTTTTCTTACAGAACACCGAGCCCAGGAGCGCTTCGATAAAATGCTACAAATTCAAATACCAGTCATAAATTGATAACTACACAACTCCCATTCAAGTGCAGTTTTTACTACTAAAAAACTAACAACATGGGGTGAATAAACTAGTTCATTTAGGCGGAAAGAGTTCATACCGCAAACAATGCGTCTATTCAGCACCGGTATAAACTTGTTTGAAAAATTGTTTCTTATTACGATCCAGCAATCATGACACCGCTTTAAGAGATCTAGTGATCATTGATATATTGTAAACAAAACGTACTTGAAATAAAAATTTGTCTGTCTGTCTGGCTGTCGATCTACCTTTAAATAGGAAAGTATCGCTCGTGTTTTGATGGCCAGACGAGGTTACTACTATCCCAAGGACGAAAAAACTGTAGTTTCTTAAATCGGTGCAGTGGTGGCGGAGTAAAGGGCAAAAAAATAGAAAATAAAAATCGCACAAACTTCGTTTTTGACGTTTCAGAGGCTCCAGATAATTTTTAGAGAAATTTCATTATATTCTCTTTTATTCCAACCCCGGTAATTATAGGCACATTTCACTTGCCATACGCCACGTGGTTGTAAGGATTGCATTTTTGAAAGTCGATGCGAGTAACTTATAAAGGCAGGTAGCAGACGGCGTGACGCCGCGATGTGCATATACGAGGTGCTCATTGCGGCAATCTGAGGATTTTTTCATGAACAGCCCAAATAGTATACTAATGGTTCAGACAAAACCTAAGTATTTATGATGCCACAGCACTACATGGAACATTGTACTAGAAGTTGTTTCGAAGGGGGAAGTATAGAGTCAATCTACTTGACTCCATTTTTTAAGTATGCAGTTTTTTTCAGAAACTTTGGAGTACTAGATACTACTAGCACTGCTAAACTCCGATTATATGTCTGTATCTAATCCAGTTATTGAAAGTTTGTTTACACAACAGACCTTGCCGAGATCTCTGCTGGTTTTGATTGATAGCGAACTGAACCCGAATGAATCAAAAAGAAAACCAACTGCAAAATGAAATTTTGAATTTTTTAATTACTTACTCTTTGATCACCATTCTTAGCTCCTATTTTTCAACGCGATGAAGAACTTTCACTTGTTACCATGAAGAACCAGCTCCATGTTCATCAAGATCAATAGTTAATCAACATTCGATGACCTGACATCAAAAGAAGCCTTGCATAGCTCAATCACTGTGCAAACTCGGGGGTCCGAACATCCATCAATGCATATTATTTTCGCAATGCTATGAATGAAAGTATAACAGTTAATGTTTAGATTTTGTCACCCGGCAGCGATTTTCATTTGTTTAGTACTAGTCGATGGAGAACTGCGTGGTCCGTGCTGCACGGCCGGCAATCTAGCTCTCCCACCAGTACGATGTTTACCGTATGAGATCGTACTACTACACTTAAGAACTACTTTGTTGCAGTTACCTTCGTTACACTTTAGCAGTGTCCAATCACTATTTCGGTTGGTTTCACAGCACAGGCGACAGTGGAAGTACCTTAAAAAATGCGATCAAGCAGATGGACTGAATAGTTCCAATGCCTTGATATTCAGGGCAGACTGGAACTTAGTCGATTTAGGGAATTTTATTGACACCAAATAGACCAACTGACGACTGGTTTTTAACACAACCTTCGGTCGAAGTCGAATAATAAATAATGTACGCTTGTGTCTCCTGATCGTCCTTCTAAGTAGAAATTATAAGTTGAAATTATATAAAACGTAAGAGTAGTTTGATGAGTATGAATAGTTAAACGTTAGTTAAATCATTCAGGTTAAAATATTACAAAACTCTAGAGACTTGATATCCCGGTAACAAATTAATACCAAGTCAGTTGAAGTATATCAGAGAAAAACAGCAAGTTTTAGAATTTTGATTGTTTTCGCTGATAAACCGAAGATTCCTGAAATCATACAATCGAGGGTTCTGATAACGAAATCAAATTGGCATTGTTTACACAGGTAAAACAGAAATCAAAATAAGCTACACGTTCACAGAGTTACACTGGAAACTCAATTGGCTGGTATGATTTAACGTTTAAAATGTAAAGTAATTGTTGCGTGAAACATCCAAGTTCAAGTCAGCCTTAAAAACAAAGTAAGTATGACTCTCACATAATAGTAGGGGAGTCGAAGAGGCCAAAAGGGGACTTACTCGAACGTAATAGGGACCTATTGCGGTTCGAAGATTAGATTGCAGAGACGAAAAAAGATTATTTAGTGGTGGGGGAGTGTTTACAGGTTGTCAGAAATGTAAAAAAAATAATTCTATAGAAATACTGGAACGCATCAGATACTAATACTGTATATGCCCCACGTGTTTTTGATGTTCATAATATCATAATCTACCGGTTTGTACCGGGTGGGCCATTAATTAAGGAGACCAGCTGTGTAGGCACCGGCAACGGCTAAACCTAGAGCTATCGGTTAAAAAAATTATAACGTGTCGGAGAGAAAATGCTGGCAATTATACTAAGTGACATATAAATCCGAACACCCAGTTTAAATGGTTTTATTTTAATAAAAGTTGGTGAATATATTTATCTTACTGTAAATAACAAGTGAAAAAATTTTCAGCCGTATCAGTTAGACATTCCGGTTTTTATACTGCTTTTTTTAATTCACTAACGCTCTAAAAATGAATATTTCAGCCGCAGTAAAGAATCAACGTTGGCGGATTTTGGTTCTTGTCATCCTTTACGATCGGTTACGATGCCTAGAGTACGGAGACATGTACGATTTCGTCAACTTAGTGAGTTTGATAGGGGCCGTATAGTGGGTCTTCGGGAAGCTGGACTTTCTTTTCGGGCAATTGCAGTTAGAGTGCAAAGAAGTGTAGACACTGTGGTTAGGTGTTGTCAGGCATGGCTTCGAGAAGGCAGTACGCCAAGAGCAAGGGGCACTGGACGCCGCCGTAGAACAACAGACCGTGAAGATCGCCGCCTAAGATTATTGGCCTTAAGGAACCGTTTCTCCACTACCAGGTCCATTGCAAATGAATGGTTTGCAGAACACGGAAGACCTATTGGCATGCGAAGTGTTTACCGACGAATGAGAAGTTTTGGCCTGTTTTCATACCGGCCACACTGGGTCCTCCCTTTAACTCGAGAACACCGACGTAATCGCCTTGAGTGGTGCAGACAACGGTCACTCTGAGATCAGGAATGGAACAGTATTGTCTATAGTGACGAGTCTCGATTTTGTTTAGGCATGCACGATGGTCATGCCAGGGTTAGAAGGCGACGTGGTGAAAGGAGGAATCCACAGTTTTTTGTTGAAAGACATTTTCATCACACTGTTGGAGTTATGGTTTGGGGTCTTATAGCTTATGGTTCCAGGTCACCTTTAATCTTCATCAGAGGTAACATGAACGCGCAGCGTTATATCCACGAAGTTCTAGAACCCCATCTTTTACCCTATCTTGACACCCTGGCAGATCCAACTTTCCAACAAGATAATGCCCGACCACATGTTGCAAGAGTCACAATAGACTTCTTTCAACATAATGATGTCACATTGTCACCATGGCCACCAAGATCTCCCGACTTATCCCCAATTGAGCACGTGTGGGATATGATGGGTAGGAGATTGCTCAATTTGCAACGTCCTCCTCAGACTCTAGAAGCACTTCGAGAGGAGTTGGTGGTTGCCTGGAATGAGATACCACAGGAGGACATTGACTACCTGATCAGAAGCATGCCTAGGCGCGTTGGAGAATGCGTAACACATCAGGGTGCATCCACACATTACTAAAGGTCAAAGGGCTTTAAAGCAGTGCAATCATTTTGAAATTTTGATCATTTACTTATTATGCTTCATTAAGTACTTATACAAAATTTTATTAAAATAAAACCATTCAAACTGGGTGTTCGGATTTATATGTCACTTAGTATATTTTCAGCTTCCTAAAATGACCGATGCGAGGCGTAACTCCAACTACAAAATTAAAAATGCCGTATATATATCGTTTTGAAATATTCCTGTTTTGCAACCTTTTTTATTACCATTTTTTCGTTCGTCGATCGCTTGAGGAGGAGGAATTTTTCACGGTCGTGTCAGACAAAGTAGTGTAACTTCTGATTGGAGTTCGATTTTCATGGTATTGGTGTCATTCAAAAGGAATTCAATGCGTGCTTCTAGCTAATGTTAAGTCTTGTTAGTTCAGCTTGTTTTTCACCTGTTAGGTGAATGACAAAGCGACGTTAATGTAGATTTTTTCCAAAACTTCAAATAAAATGCTGTTGTTATTTTTCATTACTTACTAAGTGCATTGTAAAATCATACAAGCTAAGGTAAACCGCATGTCGCTATCTTAATTCTTTATAAAGTTATGACACACTCTTCTAATCGCGCGCGCAAATTCTGAAACACTCTCTTGCAGTTTAAGCTCCTCCAGTATTCGTGGATTATTGGAATACACTTTTGACTTTAGATAACCCCACAAAAAATAATCGCATGGCATGAGGTCGGGTGACCTAGGAAGCCAGTGGATGTCTCCAAAGTTCGATATAACTTTTTGAGGAAAGAATGCTTTCACCGTGTCCATCGATCTTCTGGAAGTATGTACAGTGGCCCCATCCTGTTGAAACCATGTGTTTCAGTTAAATCGACGTTCTGATCTTCCAATAGGAGCAAACAAGTGTCAATCATGTCCTTTTATCGCTCGGAATTGACTATCAATGCATGACCGTTTTCATCTCCAAAGAAATACGGCCCAATTGTTGGTGGCCAATATCTGCAATTTTGCTTATTCACATAACCGTCAAAGTGAAAATGGGCCTCGTCACCGAAAACAACGTTCTCGAGTCTGCGCTGCGTAGGAAAAAGATTCAACAACCGTTCAGCAGAAGATTTCCGTAATACGTAATCACCTTCCTTTAAAGCATGGACTGATTGGATTTTATAAGGATGAAAACCCATATTTTTCTTCATTATGCCATGCCTAGGGATTCCCAAAGCAGCGGAATGCTTCCGTACAGACCGATGAGGATTTGCAATGACCGAATCACTTACACGACGCACATTTTCTTCGGTTCATACAGTAGGAGAGGGCCAGGAATTTATTGACTAAGAGTTGAGCCTGTTTCACAGAACCTCTGAATCCACTTTTTCAATAAATTCTTACTTGGAGCATCTCTAGGTCAGCTAATCTAGTATCGTGTACAGAATTCCCGAAGGGCAGCTGCGTATGAATCACCACTCTTAAAGTAAGCCTCGATAGCAAAAGGCTCCGGTCCAACGTTCCATTGTGACTATTTAACCCGCACGCCGAACGCGTCGATCAAGACCTCTCCCCACTTCCTCGCGTATACGGTTGCCACGTAATTCAATTTTGAAATGTGATCTTTCCCACTTTACACCCTGTACAATGCTAAATACTCATAGTAACTATTTCTTATCTTTATATGATATTTATAAGTTAAGTAAATATATGTCCAGAAATGATCTACTGACAGATGGCAATTCATCTGATCTTAACGACCTGGAACTGGTTAATGGAATGGGCATTGTTTCGTCGTCAGTGACGAAATAAGTTCTTGAATTTATCACTAGTCTCAAAATTGAACCAAATATAAGCATATCATCACGAATACTGTTAACGTTGACCATCATCATTACTTCTGGAGAACGGAGTTTCTCAAAATAAAAATTGGAAAAAATACTTAAGATCAATGCAATAACAAAATCGTCGATGGACTTGCAATGTTAGCAATTGAGCACGAATGTGCTGAAATAAAAATGATAAAAAATCATTTTATTTTTCTCAGTTTCTTAATAATAGTAGTCACGTTAGTCTTCCTTTCTTAGCTGAGTATAGCCATGTTTAACCTTCAAAGATATCTGTTTATTACAAGTCTTATCTTGAAGACAAAATTAGATTCTTTATTTTCTGAATGTTAAATTGCTGAAATATTTAGTTTTAGTTTTTGATAAATTTTGTTTCTGCTCATGTATTTTAAATCTGATGGAATTTTTTATTTATGTTGGTTTAGTTTTTGATGAATTTTCTTTGTTTTATGTATATTATAACTGCGGAAGTTAATAAATACTGTTTTTCTTCATTAGAATTTTTTGTAGTTTCCGTGAAGTTCCAAATTCATAAGCCACCTAACCCCGTTGAAATCAAAACATTTTTGATGGAGGGCGCTGAATTTTTCAGTTTTGCCCGGGGCGCCGATATGTTTAGGGCCGGCGCTGCCTAGTTGTTGCCAGCAAAGAGTCTGGTCAAAGAACCACTTGTCATACTAATAGCCCTCAACACCGTTTGAAAGGTATTTCAACTGCTTCTAAGCTCAATGACTATGGCTACGTGCAAGTTCACTCATTCAGTTTACGGAATTCCTGCAAAACTTCTGATATTTCTGAACCTTTCCTTTCTAAGAAGCATTCGGCCTTTGGCCAAACCAAGCACGAATGTGTGCCGAATGCATATTTTTGGCTGAATGTGGCCAAAATCGAAGCAAAAGCTTTGGTCGACACTAATAATAAAAGTATGATGAGCTGAATACGAAACTGAAGTAGAGGAGTAGATGATGTTTGTTTTCTTTAACAAATGGTGCGTACAGAAAAGAGGCATTACTATTTGGTGATCTAGGGATCCAGTAAAAGTATAAATGACATGTAGACACGAAACATAAGCAAAAGAGGATGATCTGTACGAAGAATAATGGTAAATTGTGACAAAATCGACTGTAAGATGTGTTGTATAACTGCATAACCTACCCCCCTAACCCCCGCCCTCCCTGCTGGAATCCGAGAAGCATACAAAAACGAGTTTAGGTCTTGCCTTCTTGCTTTTCCCAGTAGCTTCGTTTGTTATGGTATGATTTTTTAGATAATACCATCGGTATTGTAATTAAAAGGATATAGTGTTATTTCGTGCCACGAGAGAGAGATAATAGTTTCAAAACGTTGGAGGTCCACAGCTCCGATAGCAATGTTTGAGAGAGAATACTGGAATCGATTACAAATATGTATACCTCAGTAGCATTGAATTAAATTTTAACAGGAAACTAGCGTGTGCTTGCTATCCCAGTCACAATATCTTTTTGTTTTTGAGCAAAAGTTCAAGCTGGAACATTAGCCGAAGTGCCACAATAACATCTACAGATAGCATCTTTCATCAACTGGTGGCCAACTGCAAATCGACTAAAGACGGCAATTTCAGCAACCATCGAGCAACTGGTCAGATTGGCTGTCTCTTTGGTGAGAAAGCTTGTATTTGAATACATCTGTCGATCCAGGTTGAGGTCGAATTGCGATTGCTAGTTGCTCTCGCTAAAAACGATCTCTTATATTTATTGAACAGAACCTCTAATAATGGTTTGAAACTTTTCATGATCTTCGTATATGACCTATTGAGTAAAGTGCACTGTGAGAGCTAAAATATGTTGAACACAAAAATGAGTCACCACGAAGGCACTAGTTTCTATTATAATTACATACTTTCTTACTGATATCTATAATCTAGATATCTGAAGTGAAAAACGATATAATCCGGATAAATATAACTAAACATTGTTTTGACATTTTCCTTGTAGCATTCCGCATACAAAAAGTAGCATTGATTTGTGAACTTTTTCTGCTGAATACACTTACACAATTATTTGCTACAAACATCGATGGATGATCGTCTCCTGAAAAAAAAATTAAATGGCACGGAAGTTTAAGATTGCTGTAAATATACGGCGGTGTAACTAAAGTGATTGTATTAAAATTTTGTGTCCAGATTTGTTCTGTTTCTCCATAATGAGAAGTGGATCTATGTTTAATATATGAATTTTACTTATTTTTTCGTTCGATTGAATGAAGTCTGATTTTCTGCACAAATTAAAACAGAAGTGGAGTGTTGAATGCCTATTAAGGTGTTTGGGATTGTCAAAAAGTACAATTCGAAAATGGCTAAAGATACATTTCCTAATCGCAACTCCTATTTTAACTAAATACTGATTTTATATTCTAGAATTATAAACTATAAAGAACTTATAAGGACCTTCGAAAAATGGTGTCACATAACCCCCATTTCATTTAAAAAATGTTACAACATGGCGGCGTTATACATACAAATACTTTACTGTATAGATAGACAACACTTATTGAAAGTAAATCCCCAAAGGGATAAAATAGTGGAAGCTTGCTCCCAGCTTTTTACAAATACCCAACAATGGTATTCGGCTTTTTTAAGTTAAGGATTGGAAATTTCCCACCGTGTTTAATTCCTTCTTAAAATTCATTTTCAATGAAAACAAGAAAAGACAGTGCTTTTTTTAGATCATAATATTCTGCGGTGGTATGGAACACTTCGTGTGGGAGACTGTTTGGCACTTGGCTGGCTTTTATACGTATATTTCTTTTGCTCATCATCTTAAAGAAGAAACTGATAGAGCATTATGTAAAACAGTTTTTATGGTTGAAGATATAAGACGTTTTTCGTTAAAATCTGTAATGAAAATACATGTTATAACTATTTGCAGAAATGTGGATTTTTTTACAATGAGGTACTTGTTTGGTTAGAAAGCTACTTTTACCACAGAAAAATATATAATTTTTTCGGCAAAACCAAGATCTACGTGATCAAAGCCGCGGGCAGCAAACTAATTAGGTATAAAGCGAGGATCGATGTTATTTTAAAAGGTATTGACAGTAAATTTATAGTCTCAATCCTCAAATCATACGAGTTACAGAAGACAGAATCGTATATTCCAACTGAAGTGTTGGGGCAAGCCCAAGTGAAAAATTTCCAGCATCTGGATTTTCACTTATATCGCCTTTCGCCAACTAGACAATTGTTATTATTTCACAATTTGGGATTTATTTTATACTCATTCATGGCTGAAAACCAACACAAGGTAACGTGTGAAAAGCAGCCAGGGACTATTGAGAGTTCTGAAAAATAACTTGGTCCAGCAAATCGGCGGTATCCTAATTACAGAGTTTTCCGGCTCTATTAGAAGGAGTAATGGACGCGTCATCTTGTAGGAAATAAGGCACCATCTCACTCGACTATAACGTGGTACAATAACTTGGTCACCAAGATCTCCAGATCTCAACCCTACTGATTTCTTATCTGAGGATACTTGTTTATGCAGGAGCCAGTACATTTTGCGCTAGAAAAACAGGGCAGCACCAGCAGTCATAGTAGCAATAAGGCAGAAACCACAGTCTTTTCGCAGACTGAAGAAATTTTATACAACGATGTCGATGCATCACGAACCGTGGCAGATGTTTTGACCAATTACTTTAAATAACCTTTTGTTATTGGTCTAGTAAATACAAAAGAAATAGCTGCCTGAATTTACTTTGAACATCCCCGATAGCATTAGATATTTATTAAATATTTAAAAAAAAATGTTTGTTAAATATTTGTAGCGACAGATTTTTTAATATTTAATAAATATATTTCTTCATTATAGATATTTGTAGTATATATAATTCATAAATTTTTGCGATATTTTTTTCCAAATATTTAGAAAGTATATGAGGAAAGATTTTTAAATATCAATATTATATTTTGATGAAATATCTTATATTTTTCGTAAATATGTATGAATCTTCAAGCATCAATCTGATACTGATACTTTCAGTGTATATAGAAAATTCTTTCATTGGTTATTTTAGCAAAACCTGTAGGAATGCTTATATAAAATTGGGTTTATAAAAAATTAATTCTAGATATAATGATTTAATTTGCTAGAAAAATATTACTTATTAAAAAACATTCTAAGCCTCTTCTGCATCTTGCAAGTCCACTCGTCTGAAAAAAAACTTACTAATTATGAAGTATTATTGAATACTCAAGCTGCTTTCCAGTGTATTTATGGTTATAGAAAATGCAGTGGAACAATTTTGGTGCTGAGTATGGTGAGTTACTCCGAGTAGCTCAACTGGGTCACTGAAAAGCAGCTCCATAATGCACCTAAAAGGACCCCACATTTTCAACCTATGATAGTTCGAGATTTGGTTAATTTTTAAGATAATTTGGTATGTTATTTTAGATAACTTGATGAAAAATGTCTGTGGGCACAACTTGATCCTTTGACTAACTTTCAAAGAAAAGTGTTTTGAAAATAGACCGCTTATTGATTTTGTTGAAATGTCATTTTTTTAGTAAGTAAGTAACTTAGCCATAACGATATTTTGATTTTATATTCTAATTAATTCAAGGGACAAAGGTATAGTACTTTCGACTGTTAAAAGTTTTGAACGTACTACGACAAAAATAATAATAATTGAGATATTTAAAAAAAGCATTGTTGATGTATCTCGATCAAGTTGCGATTATATGTCTTTTTATTGATATGTTATGAACATAATTTTCGTATCCATTCTCAGATAAATCCATCAATACCAAATAACTGTTACACTTCAAGGCTAGTTATTTATGGTCTTGTGAATTCCTTTATACTCAGCTAGCACAATAATGTTTACTAGTCAGATAAATTGAGCTATGTAATTATCGAAAAACTTACCCTTTTCCCTTTTCCACAAAAAACACTCAAATAATGATCCACTTGGAGGTCCACAGGAAGCACGCTATCATAGTGAAGATCACAGGTAAAATGGATACCGGCAAACTGGTCGCCTGAGGCCGGCTTGCACACGCACATGCGCAGTAGCCGAAAATATTTAATGAATATTTTCTAAATATTGGCGATTTAATATTTTCCATTGATTGAAAAGTAAATATTTAATGAATATTATAAAAGAAATATTGTATTTAAAATATTTAAAAGATATTGAATAAATATTTAAAAAAAATATTATATTATAAATATTTATTAAATATTTGTTTAAGAAAACAAATACGTATATACTAAGTGACATATAAATCCGAACACCCAGTTTAAATGGTTTTATTTTAATAAAATTTTGTATAAGTACTTAATGAAGCATAATAAGTAAATGATAAAAATTTCAAAATGATTGCACTGCTTTAAAGCCCTTTGACCTTTAATAATGTGTGGATGCACCCTGATGTGCTACGCATTCTCCAACGCGCCTAGGCATGCTTCTGATCAGGTGGTCAATGTCCTCCTGTGGTATCTCATTCCAGGCAACCACTAACTCCTCTCGAAGTGCCTCTAGAGTCTGAGGAGGACGTTGCAAATTGAGCAATCTCCTACCCATCATATCCCACTCGTGCTCAATTGGGGATAAGTCGGGAGATCTTGGTGGCCATGGTAACAATGTAACATCATTATGTTGAAAGAAGTCTATTGTGCCTCTTGCAACATGTGGTCGGGCATTATCTTGTTGGAAAGTTGGATCTGCCAGGGTGTCAAGATAGGGTAAAGATGGGGTTCTAGAACTTCGTGGATATAACGCTGCGCGTTCATGTTACCTCTGATGAAGATTAAAGGTGACCTGGAACCATAAGCTATAGCACCCCAAACCATAACTCCAACAGTGTGATGAACATGTCTTTCAACAAAAAACTGTGGATTCCTCCTTTCACCACGTCGCCTTCTAACCCTGGCACGACCATCGTGCTTGCCTAAACAAAATCGAGACTCGTCACTAAAGACAATACTGTTCCATTCCTGATCCCAGAGTGACCGTTGTCTGCACCACTCAAGGCGATTACGTCGGTGTTCTCGAGTTAAAGGGAGGACCCAGTGTGGCCGGTATGAAAACAAGCCAAAACTTCTCATTCGTCGGTAAACACTTCGCATGCCAATAGGTCTTCCGTGTTCTGCAAACCATTCATTTGCAATGGACCTGATAGTGGAGAAACGGTTCCTTAAGGCCAATAATCTTAGGCGGCGATCTTCACGGTCTGTTGTTCTACGGCGGCGTCCAGTGCCCCTTGCTCTTTGCGTACGGCGTTCTCGAAGCCATGCCTGACAACACCTAACCACAGTGTCTACACTTCTTTGCACTCTAACTGCAATTGCCCGAAAAGAAAGTCCAGTCCATTATATGTCACTTAGTATATTTAAGTATATTATTAAATATTAAATAAATATTTAATGAATATTTCGTGCTATCGGGGATGAACACTGCCAAAAGTAATTTCAACTCTTTTTTCCGAAGAGGATTTTTTTTCAATTCCGGTTGCGACCGAAGTTCATGTTTAGTGGTTTAGCTACACTTATCTCAGTTTTTGAAGTTGATACTGCAGTTCAATCATGTTGGCTTTTTGCATAGTCTATTGCTAGACTCTGAGGATGTCTTAACGTAATAAGAAGAACTGATCTCCTGAACTTTTCACGGTAGCTAATGTCGAAAGGCCAGTCTTCTTTTATTAGGGAAAAGTAAGTGAACCATAAAAAAATCTAAAATAATAACAGAAGATAAGTACAAAACACAAATGCCGTGTATTGCGTTGTTGCTACATCACTACTTATTACTTACGAAAAAATACAACAAAATCTAGCTCCTAGTCTAGTGATTTCAAAAGCATATTTATTTAAACGGAATGTCTTATTGGTTCTTTGGTCCAAAAACAATTTTGGATCCCTACAAATGGACCACTGTATATCATTTAGCAATGGTGTGAACCCATCTTACACTTCTCTGAAGCAATAGTTGCCTATACCTACTGTGTGCAAGTAAAAGATTTTAAACCGTGAATTACTCTCAGTGGACCGTGGCCTATCTGCATAGAAGTTTTGCATGTGTAGCCTCTTTTTCTACGATTGAGGATATACATTTTTGCCGTCCAACAATAATATTAGGGTAAAATTGGGTAATTTGTACCACCTCACATATTTTATGAAATATCTCCTTAATGACTTGTTTGAATTGAAGGAATCTTCAAAGTAAAATAATTTGACATGTTTCTGTTAAAATGCAGAACTTAGGACTGATGTGAATACTCAGAGTTGAGAATAATAAGCTTTTTAAAAAAACGTTGCATGTGGTTTAAGTTGTGCCACGCGGTTTTAAATTGTACCATACCAAAATGCATAAGATTTTCATTGTTGGTAGAATAGATGTGTGAACAGAAACATCGTGATAATTTAAACGTTTTAATTATCCAACTTAGAATATAGGGATCACAAATAAGGAACAAAGGTGAAATGAAATATTACTCTAACAAAATAACTACACATACCTACGTACAAATGAGTTTCATTTATCGAACTCAAACGTAGGAGTCTCCGAATTTTAACACCTGATTGACCTTACCACTAACTGAGAATATTTGTTTAGGCATTGAGTCCAAAGTTTCCCATTTTTTATAGTTTTGCTGATTTCATGATTTCCTTGCTACATTTTCCATATTTTAAACCTTTGTGAAGCATGTATTCTAGATAATACACGAGTTTGTTAAATTGTACCCGAAAGGGTATTATGCAAGAAACCTAAAAAACGTCAAAAATAAAACACAAAATGCTAACTTGGAGACTAGGTAGTTTTTAGTGTGCAAATAGTTCATTCCACGTTTGCTCGCTATACAACTACCAAACGAGTCTACAACAAGTGTACAACAACTTGTGCTACGTTAACGTCTTGGATGTTTTTTTACGTTTTTTAGGTTTTATTTCATAATACCCTTGCCGTACGATTCAGCAAACCAACTGGTGGTACAAATTACCATACTGGTGTGAATGACACATTATTTTATTTCTTTTTAGAAAATGTGGTTAGGTTAGATCTTACTCGGTAGAGATCCCATAAAATAATCAGTAATTACGAGAAAATACTACCCCAACTATGTATAATACTGGATAAAACAGTTTTTCACAAACATGCAAACATCATGTTCATAACGAAGTATAGTGCAGAATATACGCTATAAATAAACTTTGTTGTCGCAGCTAGAGGCAGGAAAAAGTATGCATCAAAAGCTTTTGGGGCAACTTAAACCTAAATGTAAGTCATAGGCTTTAGCTCTTAGCTCGCATAGGTACATGTACAGCCTATAATATAAGGGAGCTTTTGATCAGTGACATCAATTTCGTTATCCTTGTGGTTAACTTCGTATTAACTATAGCTTTTCTTTGAGGAGAGAACGTTTATGGACGCGACGGTCATTAATAATGGTACCTCGTCATTACTGCCTATTGCCGATTTGTCATTTTTCCATTAGAAACCATAGAAATATACAACAACAAAAACTACCGTAAAACATTAAAAAACTTTTGTGTACTGTGCAAGAGTCAAAGCCAAAATAGCCATAATTCTTCGTAAATCTTGTCAACATCCTACATCGATAGCGCGGTTTTGCTGACAACTTTGCTTACCAAAAATCACTAATTTGACATTGCTACCGATTAGTCACGATACCAAACACCAAAATATCTTCAAAACGCGTTTCTGGTGTGTGATTTTAGATTACCTAATCTTTTATGAGCACACGCTTTTCCAGTAGCAGGTTGAGTCTGAAGTTAGGTAATTATACTTGGAGGCTAACTATTAGTTACCTGTGAATTTGTTCTTCAAGTTTTACTCAAATGTCGACACTGAAAAATGTGTTTTGACCGTTAATTTCGGGTTAATAGTAAAATTATAGTCAAAAAGCGATTGAAAAACCTTTAATGAAAAAGAATATACCAAATCATTCTAATGAGTATTGACAATAAAACGTTTTTAACAAGGCTCAAAATTTCTATTCTAAGTTGAAAGTAGTGTCGCTATGGAGAGATGGCTTCAGAGGCAAGCGCCGAATGACATTATTCATATTGAGCTACGCGAAGCAGTAGTCAAAGCTTAAGCGAGAAAGTGTTATTAATCTCAGTGTTAGCGACATTAAATTTTCATGATTTTGGTATAGACGAACATTTACATTAGTTAGTACTTTAGACGATGTATAGTGTATTTTTTTGTGTAAAAGAATTCTGACGAAAATTTATCTCGGCTGATCTGGCTCAAACTCAGTATTATAGCTGGAATATAATCTGTACATTGTCTACATTTTGAAATCATCATTAAGCCAGTAATAAAACTTCCGTTTTGACAGTATCAGATTTAAAAGCTGAGATTAGATATTCAGATGCAGGATGCTGGAATGCTGCTGGATCAAACGCCAATCTACTTGACTGGTTATCATTAAAACATCATTTCGTACCAAAGTTGTAATCTAATAAATCTCAACACAAAGTAATAAAAACTTTCCATGCTTGATTTGCGATTTGAAGTAATGATACGCACAGTTTGGGTGAAACTGGATTAAAATACCTTTTTTTATTAGTTGATTGCCTGACACAGAATACAAGGTGAGTATTAATGTCACATCTGAAACTTATCAAGTACTTTTCAAGTTGACAGGACTCAATTGTCTGGTCGCTAAATCAAATCACATATGCTTGTACAGGGTGTTAACTTTTTAACCCAAAACTACTTATTGTAGATTTTTCAAACAATTTGAAATTTATTGAAATAAAAAGTGATATTTTCGCGTGTTTTTTTTTTGTTTTCCATCTGAACAAATTAAATCGACGATTTAAAAAAATCAAAAGGACTTTTAAACAAGCTATTACTCGATACCCCTTGTCATTTAAAAGTTTAAGGGAATGGCCCTGGACGGCCGAGGGTGAAAGGGGTTGAAGTAGTTTTTGGTTAAAAAGTTGTCCCCCTTGGCAAATATTCTGATGTGTCTCGGCATTTTTTCTTTTAATCAGTGGTTTTCGGCAAATCCGTGGTGGGAGGTTTTTAAATACACACCCTGAAACTTTTTGATGACGACATTGAGGAAACTGTCTGATACCACCACATCGTATTAGATACGGTTTATCACCACCTAGATTACTCTTCTCTAAGGGTTACTGAAGGAATTTAATGTATGCCTTATGGCCCTACTGCTTCGATATTGATAGATACAAGCGACAAGTAGAAAATTACCCATGGAACCCATATGCTTCAAGCAGTGCATCGTCTTTTGCTGTATGGATTCACCATTATAGGGGTTGCTTCATCAGGAAACCTAATTGTTGCTCGGCCGGCTTAGGAGTAATAGTACCCCTGATTTTTTATATACAGCCAATAAATGGTGGTCCTCATAAATATAACAAAAACTATATACCCCAAAATGTGTCCGTTTATTATGAAAAGTATAATTCTAGCAATGGCTGAAAATGAATTCTTGACCTCAAAAAATTCCCCGAGCTATATTTGGGAGAGAATGGGGCAAAAAGTACTTATTTTTGACCATTTTTCATAAGATTTGGACCACTGTGCGCCGTATTACAGATTATACATCTTCCATGTACGTTTAAAGCTACTGATGTGTCATACTAGGGTTTCACTACTTGACTTGATTTTCAAGTTACTTTACTTTTCTTGGCACCAAGTCAACCTCAAGTCAAGTATTAGATATTAGCAGTCTGTTACCAAGTCAAACAGTTTTACGTCTGACAGTCAAGGACTTGAAAATTCAAGTAGTCTTGATATTACTCGATTATTTTTTTTAATATAAATACAAGTAGATTATAAATATACAGGGTGTTTTCATAGTTGAGTCATTTATTTTGACAGCTGATAGAACTCGTCAAAAGAAGTTGATATACCAAAAATTACTTATAGAAAAGTTATAGTAATATAATAATAAAAGAAATAGTAAAAGATTCAAAACTTAAAAAAATAAGAATGTTATTACACATTTTTGATATTCTCGACCATTGAAGTGTAAAATCTTATCGTTTTTTGTTTCCTATTCTTAACGTTTATCTAAATTTGGCAAACTTTTTGTGTTATTGTATGGTTTTCAGTACGAGACTTTGGTTCGATCAGTTGGATCAGTCTTTTGATAGTGCGCACACTTTCATTTGTGTGATTATTTTGTGCGAAAAAATGGTCCATGGTTACGAAAACATAACCAAAAGGTATGAAGTTATATTCTAGTCATTCTAGTGGGTACTACGGTGGATATCTTTAACTCGAACCATGGATAGATCATGATATCAATTGAATACTTCATGGAGGCATATATTGCTATATCTTTATCTAGCCATCTGTCGATGACTGGAAGATATTGTCACAGAATAACTTATAGTGCTTAAACGCAACACCACGCACAATATATTAGTAAATTAAGTAAGGATAGTGATAATTATTTTGTCATGTGGCTTGGAAATACTTAGAAACGACCTTAGAAAACGCTCAAAATGGGAATTTAAAACGGTTTTAACCTATTTTATCGATTATGTCTCCTTTTTGCTTTCTTTCTAAGATTATATTTAAATAAGTTGCGACAAATCACAGGAAAGCCGCCTGATATTTCAAAGAAACTTTTAAATTATTTCTCGACCTCTTTTATCAGCATATCTTTAAAGCTACTTATGCAACACATACTTACAATCCCATAGCTCTGAATGAAAGAACGCACAAGGAATTTTTTTAGACTAGACTCTTGTGAGTATTATACGGTACTGCGCTTATTATTTTCATTTATATTACATATGGGAAAAGTTTTATCTTCCCTGCAATAAACTCTAATTTATGTTTGCAAATCTGATTACACAGGTTTCAAGAGATGATCATAATCCGCAGGACTATTTCGCACATACAAGTTTTAAAATGTATGCTTCCTCTTTAGACCAGGAAATATTTTTATACTTGGACTTGAGAGCAGAATTATGTTGGAGGTTAATAAAAAGGCTTCTCATCTAGATATACAAGAAACTTTGCTAGATGACTTGTTTACGTGTTATGGTTGGAAGAAAAATCAATGTATCGGGTATATTCAAAAGTATTGTGGAATGTGTTAGTATAAGTGGTTAAAAGAAAAGCTGTAGAAGATGAAAAGATGTTTAAATTGGAAGCTTACAGGTTCAATTTGCTGCAGTGGATGATTAATGCTGCAAAAATAGAGGATTTTATTTGTTTCTTACCAAAAATGCATGACAGGGAATAGTAAACAGAAGCTGGGGCCTTGGTAGCATTCAACATCGAAAAAACAAAGGAGAAATGCTCGACGGTGTCAGGAATTAAGAAATGTTAGTAAGTCTTTTTTTGAAGAGCTCTCTAACAACGTAATAACCGTAGCAAATTAGACATGCAAATCATATCTCATTTTAATAGTGTTAATATCCCCAGAACTCTTTTGAAGACCATGCATTTATACCACAGTAGTAGTTTTTCTGCACGTAACTGACGTTTAATGAAAGATTAAAATAAATACTTAGATAGGGGACTTTGTCATTTACCATGAAGAATATAATGGAATTTTTTAACGCAGAATGCGTAATACCTTTTAACTGATAACCATGCAAAAAATTATCACAAAAAAATTCAACAACATCCAAAAATTAATAGCTTATTACCAAGAAGTTACCCCTTTCATTTGCCTTTAAGAATGTAATTAACTCCATACATTTTTCTTTCTAAAATGTGAAAAATAATTTACGATGCTCACAATAATTTTAAAGTAATAAATCATATTCAATACCCCCTTTTGATGTCTGAAATATGCAAAAGTCATTGAAAAACTGCTACTTCAGTAATAACAATTGCATTTTTCCCCAGGTACACTTAACCGTTCTTGTCTTAGTTATTGCATTAATGAAGAGCGTAAAGATTTTTAAATTCTACATTCTGACTGACGCTGCAAAATTCAAAATATCTTACAATTCAACATGTACATACCAATATAATTAAACTTGGCAACCACACGTTTTTTGAAAAAAAAAAGGTATCAAGAACTGTTTGAGGATCTCAAAAAAGCAATTTGTTGATTGATATGACCTATACAATGAGCTCAGAGGTCATTTTGAGGTGAACTTTGTTAATTTAAACAGCAACCACCATTTTTGACAACAGATTCGTGTCTAAGATCGATATTTTACATCAGAATCCATATTAACGCATGAGGTCAGGTGGTCATTGGTAATGTGTAAGTCTTAAACGTCCCGAATCCACGATAACTAGGCATTTTTGAAATAAAGTTCAGAGAACAAAACGTAATGTTATGTTATGTACTGCACTCGACCATAGATGTGTGTTCGTGTACTTTTAAGACGTTACAGTGATGCGTATGGACACAACTCTGCTGTCAAAAATGTTGGTCGCTATTTCAATTGACAAAGTTTACCTCCAACTGATCTCTGACGCCATTATCTAGAATCTAGATTATATTCGAGGTTATCGGCAAATGGCTTAATTCATACCCTGAAACCTTTCTCTAAACTTTTTTTCAAAAAAAAATATCTATCGGGGTGTTCGTGTACTTGTGGAATCTCTAGCTCGAAACGAATCTGCTGTCAAAAATGTTGGTCGCTATTCGAATTTACAAAGTTGACCTCTAAATGACATCTGAGGTCATTGTCTAGATGATATCTGAGGTCAGCGATAAATTGCTTTTTTGATACGCTGAACCTTTTCTCTAAGCCTTTTTTCCAAAAAATGCGTGGTTGGCAAGTTTTCGTAGTGCTCGGGTATTTAAAAGACACCGAGCCATTGCGCCAAAAAACAGCACTTTTTCGCTCGTCTATTGGGTGTAGTGGTTTTCATACACATCAAATGCGTGAATTTTTATGATTATTCAATTAATTTCATAACTTATCCGACAAATTTTAATCACATATGCACTGTTACTAAAGAAATTGATTTCTCAAAAAAAAAATGTAATAAAGGTCCTACAGAAATCGAGATAATAAGATAATATAGCTTAACACTTCACTTACTTATAAAAGCTGTTCAAAATTGTTTCCATTGACTGCAATGCAAACTTGGGCGCGTCTAATCCACTTTCGGCGCACTAATTCAAATACAACTTCCTTCCTTCTGTGCCTGAAAGCTCAAATTATCGGCAGCCACTGTGATTCGGTCACGCAATTCTTTAATATTCTGAACTGGAGATCGGGAGACCGTGGAGGCCATGCAATTGGTCCACCCTTTCCGATCCAGCGTATCCGGTATACCTGATTTAGAAGAAAAGCCGCTCGTGAATTTTGCCCTGCTTCTCCGTACGCTAAAATAATGTCCACTACTCCTCATTAGTGTACACATGTGTCATTTTTATTAATAAATAGCTAAAAACATAAACTCTCAAAATACTTTCTTATTTAACTTCACAAAAATCGACAGTTCTTCATTCTGATCACCCACGATACAGATTAAGCCTTATTTACACGTTCTTATCGATATGAAAAAATAAAAAAATTCCTGGAATTTTGTTTTCGTCAATTGTTTGGTGCAACATTTGCTACAATAAATTATTAATGCGTTTTCTAATATCTCGACGATGAACGCAAAATATAGATATTTATTTTTCAATTTATTATTAAAACGCAGGTTTATAACTTAATTTCTGTAGGACTTTTATTACATTTTTTTAAAAATCAACTTCTTCATATCAGTGCATATGTGCGTAGAATTTGTCGGATAAGTTGTGAAACAACCTGTATATACTATAAAGATGCTGAGGCTTAGGGTACTTTTTTATCATATGATTTTCGGATTTTATATTACAGTTCTAATCTATACGGCGCACATAGTTAAAAACTATAAAAAATGATCCTCTTCGAATTAACGTGAACACGAGGATTAGTTCGTAGTTTTTGTTTGGACAAGCTTTTTGATTATCTTATACCGAAAATCTTTAAAATCTATGCCATAATAGAATATTTAACTGGAACTTGGAACAAGAGCATTTTTAAAAAATACAAAAACTCGACTATGGTAACTGAAAAGAATGAAGGTTTAGGTGTGATATCAAATTTCAAGTTCTAACAATAAAGTCAATTAGATTTTGAATTCATCTATGTACTTTGAGACTGTAGCCCGTGAAATAGAAGTTTTTGTCCACAACCATATGTAAGTGGTGGCCATATCGTAAAATTGAAATAAATCATCATCTATTTACCAGATCAATGATAACAAATCGTTTAACGATATGATCAACTAGACACGCGCCTATTTCATGAGATGGTCAAGCACATTTGATCAAATCGTAAAATTATTACATTACTTAAGTATAGAGGCGCTGGGAGCGCTTTGATCACATTTCAACAATGTGGTCGTTAATAACAAATTTGTTTTTCGGAGTAAAAATTCTAATTATTCGTTAGCAAATGAGGAAGAAAGTGAGTCTAGAAGACTATACGAGAAAAAGATACTCGAGTGTGTTGCAGGTTGGTACTTCACTCTTGAATCACAGTATCATTCATTTATTTGAAGTCAAAATCGTATGCCAAGGAGGGTACCGGGAGAGTACCACGCGAAGTAATAACTTGATTTATGATATTTGATATGTTCAAAAATTAAATTTTATTTGTGACACGTTGTGCAGTTTAAGAATTCCTAACATATTTTTTTTTAAATATTCTACAGACACCCTATTTTGCGAAATCATCAATAGTGAATGACCAAATTGTATAAACGTTGACGATTTATCGATATGGTTAAATTTACCTGGCCATTAATTCTGTGCTATAGCCACGACACATACTATACCCATTCGCGAAAATATACTCCTCCTTCTGAGGCAGTCGGGTAAACAAGAGGACAAACCGACGGACACAATTGTTTTCGATCCATTTATTTTTCCTCACACTTTTCATACCTACAAGAAGAACGAGGAATGTATTGACATATTGAGTTTTACTTCCTGGATACTGGGGTACTTATTATGTATATGAATAAAAAATAGATTTAAACTCATTTTGTACCCTCTCATAAGTCCTTTGGAATACCAATGCAGTAAGTAGGCTGTTACCTATCTTGAAGTCAATTACCATTGAGAATATACACGAGATTAATTATATAATCGCATTAATCTTTATAGTTCAATGCACGCACTATAAAAAAAATTCCGTCATATAATAAAAAATCATAGGATTTGCCGCATAAGATAGTAATAAGAAATTATAGAAATCCTTGTACGTCCTTCCAACTACAACTATGGAAGAGTAAGTACAATTTGCAACTATTCATACACGATTTCTTAACTATCAACATCACTGAAACTGCAAAAGAAGGTACTCGAGGATTCGAACTCATTCAGTTAGCTCAAAATCTAGGTAGTACACATGACGTTATAACTTGAAAAGATATGCTCACTTCGCGATCGAATTACCGTACACCTTTACGCATGACTCACTCGGTGACAAATGTTCTGCTTGTCGGTACGAAATACATTGCTTTAGAGTCTTCTTCTCAATATTTGGAATATTTGCTCAACCTTTTTTGGTGTTATCGATTTTACTTGATAATTTAAGCATTATATAGATGCTATATATATATATTATATATATATATATATATATAATATAAAATTTCCTTGAATTTCTTTGGGTAGAAGGCAATTATGCTTAAACGACGACGAATAAAAAACTGGGCCGATGGGGTTCGATTAGGACGGAACTATTTTATTAATAAATGGCAAATCATAGCTATGTTTTTTCAATTTTTAATTTTCTTTCCTTTAAACACTGATTGAATCAATACTTAAAGGAATTTTTTTAAACATTGAAAAACATTGCTATAATTTACTATTTATTAATAAAATAATTCCATCCTAATCGAACCTCATCGGTCCAGTTTTTTATTCGTGGACTATGTGTTGTTTCCAGCTCCAGACGATGAGGGCATAGACATTCGAAAGCTCGAGTTTAAGTTATAAGAGTGTGCTGATGTAATACTTTGCCTTCTACCCAAAGAAATTCAAGGATATTTTCTCCTAACAGCTAAGGCAATTAACTATATATTTATATAATAGGAAAATAATGGACAATATCCACAAAAATGGAAAGTGAATTCGAGCAGAAAATAGGACAGGTAACCCGAGCAATACGTATTTCTGCTTGTTGGCTTCATCAGGCTCGAAATGAATGCACATATGCAACCACAAAGGTAGATACATGCCCATACTTCCGGATACGAGTGTAACCTGAGGAAACGAAGATGGAGAGGGAAAAAAGACACAGGAAGTCCCCAACAAGAGCCAACCTACACATTGTAGTATAAAATGGCTAGAAGTCTCGAATTTTCAAGGCGACATCTAACCACAACCACGCGGCCAGTTATAGCCAATTACTGTGGTTCTTCAAGCCCAAAGGATCTACAAAGAGAAAATGGTCATGCGGAGAAAGGTATATAACAAAAAGTAGGAAAATAATGGGCAAAATCCGCAAAAAGGGAACGTGGATTCAGGCAGAAAATAGGATAGGTAACCCGAGCAATACGTATTTCTGCTTTTTGGCTTTATCAGGCCCGAAATGAATGCACATATGCAACCACAAAAGTAGATACACATGCCCATACATCCGGATATGGGTGTAACCTGAGGAAACGAAGTAATGTTATAAAGTTGCTACTATAGCATATCTTTTTATAAAATTCTTATGTCTACGACCAATAATCTATATTATGACATATCCAAAAATGTTCGTGACTCGTTTACATCCACGATACGGCGTCCACCATGTTGAATTTAAAATGAGAATTCACTTGGAATGTTAGAAAATCTAAATTGAAATCAAATTTATCACCAAATTAATGTTTGGAACCAGTTTGTCTTTCTTAACCGGAAAACTACCTAAGAACAATGATTAACCAGACAATGAACCGCTTAAACACACAATTAAAGCACCTTACAAAATTGAATGTTTTATTTCTGGCGTGAATATGCATTTAGAAAGGTGTCCCACCATTCATGCACTATGATAGTGATAATATTCTGACAGCGCGTATAAAATAATAACCTTTGATTTACCTGCGACTAGTTTCGCGCTGGTCTGTGAAATCGCCGGTGGCCAGCGATATGTTGATTTTGAGGTTACTCTTGGGGGTGTTCTTATCCTCAGTATCCGCGAGTGAGGGGCCACAGGTGGCGATCAGTGATGGGATGCTACAAGGGTTGTACATGAGAACCAAGGGTGGAAGGAAGTTTTCTGGATTCATGGGCGTTCCTTACGCGGAACCGCCTGTTGAAGATTTGAGATTTCAGGTAGGTTTACTTTCCATAGCTGCTTCAGTTTTGTATGGAACCCGCGTTGACTCACATTTTATTATTGAGTCTCTATGTTATGGTTCGTATTCTTTGTAATCTTAGCATTAAGCTAGAATGACTTGATCTGACACAAACTTATAAAGAGCAAAATAGGTTTTTGTAGCTAACATTATTGGACATGTTGATGGACTGTTAAAAATATATCCTTTTTTTTCAAAATTATCCCTATCAGGTAAGTTGTGATACTGTTATTTTTGACAAAAAGCTCAGTAACTGCTGTCAGATATTATATTATATCAGGTTTCATCCATGTTTCGAGCAGGGTGCAAATCCTTCTTTTTGGTTGATCTAAGTTGCGACCTTTTCTTTTTCTATTGGTAGAACTTGCTTCCGGGTTGCAAGTTTTGCACCCGGGTCAAATGAAAAAATAGATTTTCGTAGCTAAGCCAGGTGATATATAAAGTAGTTCTTGATTTAATATTAGAAGCAGGGGCCTATTTTGCACCATCCTTATAATTGTTCGCTAGTTTGAAGAAATCGACTAAATTCAATAGATGACTTAAAAATCGGCTTCTGATTGGTCAAAATTGCACTCAGGGTAATAAAATCGCGCCCAACTGATAGAACTTATGGAACTAAGTAAGGTGATGGAGTGGCGCATAAATAGCGAGGCAGTATAGTAAACTCATACAGTGTTATGGTGAGGCTCATGTCGTTGACATCATGAAAGCGTTCGATCAGCTGTGGTCGCTGCCCCCTTAAGCAAACTTCCATCCCATGGCTTCCCAGAGAAGTTTTGCTGATAAGTGACTGACTTTATCTCTGGCCGCAAGATATCCGTGGTAATTGACGGATTCTCCTCTTCATCCCACAACGTCAATGCGGGTGTTCCCCAGGGACCGGTCTTGGCTCCAACACTGCTTCTCTTACATATCAACGACCTCCTTTCCTGCACGATCAACCCAATACACAGCTTCGCTGCAGGAATTCAGAGTACTGTACTTTGACGAACAAAATGCGTCCTGGCGCTCATCCTGTTTCGAGGGATGGCCGAGTTTTGCCAAAGAGCCATTCATTTCGGCTGGTCGGAGTCTAGATCACCGAGAACCTGATCTGGCACGAACACATCTCGTCAATAGCGGCAGCGGCTGGGAAAAAGCTAGGCTATTTGTTTAGGGCTAAGAATTACTTTTCTCCGCATGACCTTATCACTCTATACAAGGCCCAGATAAGGCCTAGCCTCGAGTATTGCTCGCACGTTTGGGGTGCTGCTGCATTATTTATGCTTGATGCTGTCCAGAGGAGGGCGGTTCGACTGATCGATGACTCTTCTCTAACAAACAGTCTCGGGACCCTTTCGCATCGGCGAGCCGTCGGCGATCTAGCTCTTGTCTAGACCCGCCTGACTTTGGCGTCCCATCCGCACCGTGTCGAACTTTGTACATCAAGAACTGGCCGATACGACCGCTCCTTTGCCCCGAGGGTGTCGAGATTGTGGTGCAATCTACAAGAGGAAGCTTTTCCCAGTTCTACTAACCTTAGGCAGTTCAAAAGTCGTATTAACAAAATTTCTTTAGGGATCATCAGCAGTGTCCCGGCATTTGGGCTTCTGCCTGCGAGGCTGCTTCGGTATAAAAAAAACAACCAGAAGATCCCAAGCAATTCTCCGAAGCGAGGAACGTTAACGTTTGAGGGCGCGTGACACGATTAGAATAGGTGTTTCGTTGTTGATTACTCAATCTGACATTTGTATTTTGAGGATAATGGAAACTGAAAAAATAGTATTTATTGTGAATTTATCTGCATTCTGTTGGATGTTCATCGGAAAATAACTGTAATTATTGTATTTCTTGAAGTATTACATATTATTAAGGATATACCATAAATCAGAGCTTAGGAACTTTTAAAATAAGTGTAGTCACGCTGAGTTCTTAAGGAAATATTTCACATCGTCAACAGAGGTCATTTCTCTATCATCAATGGCGCCTCTATTGTAATATCACTCTCCACACCTCAGCAGGGTTGAATAAAATAAGGTTTTCGTTTCAGTTATTCAAAATATCCAATCCAATGCATGTTTGTAATTTTTTTTAATAGAATGCCCTCAGTGCCTGTATACATTTTCTCAAATTAGTTTATTGGTTGAGGATTTGTTGTAGTTTTTCAGTGCCGTACCAACAGAAAAGTGTCGAAAATGTTACCTCCATGTCTTGTAATTCCACCTAATTTAACTCCTCTGTATAGAAACCAGTGAACGTTCATATTTGCAAAAAATAACATTATCTTTATTCTATTCTATTCTATTTTTAAATACAAAGTTTATTAAGCCTCCATCTTAACACTGCAATTATTTAATATTGGTGATGATACTTGTCACCAATATTTTTTTTAGTTTGTGTAAAGGGAAGTAGTCACCCCAGTGGATAAAATTTTTGGATGCTGCTGTAATTTATGAAAAAAAATCATAAGAATTCCGATCGGCCATGCTATAAGATCGATATTATTTTCTACACCAACTGGCGAGAAAGTATTGTAATTCCCAAACTAAGAAATACAGGGTGCGGCAGAGAGGACGGACGTTTCTGGGAGGGATAGTACTCTCCCCCTCTGTCTACGAGAGAGGTAAGGAGGGTGCCGTTTGACTCGTGAGATCCTAGCATTATTTTACCAGTTGTCGTTATGGAGCCTTGGACGGTGGAGCACCGCGTTTTCGCCTATGAGTGACGAAGCCCACTTTCACCTAAACAGCATGGTTAACCAGCAGAATTGTCGTTATTGGGCTTATGAAAATCCGCAACAGTTACACGAAAGACTGCTGCACAGCCCAAAAGTAACGGTTTGGTGCGCTGTATCGCAAACTTGCGTCATTGGCCCTTACTTATTCGAAGACGGTAATGGTCGTGATGTTACCGTGAACTCAGAGCGCTACGTCGACATGATCACCAACTTCTTTCTTCCATAATTACGACGGCGACGTGTTCCAATCACACGTGTTTGGTTCAAGCAGGATGGGGCGACTGCCCACACAGCCCGAGCATCCATGGAGGTTATTCGCCCTCTCTTCCCTGGTCGCTTTATTTCCAGGTTTGGAGATGTTCAATGGCCTCCTCGGTCCCCAGATTTATCCATATGCGATTTTTTCTTATGGGGACACCTCAAGGCTAGAGTATACGCGAACAAGCCCCGAACTCTGGACGAATTGAAGGGCGAAATTCGCGTGGAAGTCGCCCAAGTTGAGAGAGCGATGTTGGAGAGAGTCTACGCGAACTTCCAAGAACGCTTCCAGCACTGCATCAACGATTTCGGCCACCACATGCCTGATGTGATTTTCCACACTTGACTGTCTCAAATGCTATTTCCTTGTGAACCTGATTCCATCAATAAATTTGTTTTCGAGTAAAAATTAACTATTTTATGATTTTTTTAAAACCGTCCATCCTCTCTGCCGCACCCTGTATTTAGAAGTTATGTCTATCTGTCTGCGGACATATTTGTCTGTTCGCTGATCCGTGGTACCTCTATAACTTGGAAAGTGCCGCCCGGATTCTTACGGAAAATTGACTCAAAGACGAAAAAACTTTATAGCTTCTGGAAATCGGTTCAACAGAAAAACCAAAAATCGACTAAACCTCGCTTTTGGCGTTTCAGAGACTCCTGCTCACTTCCGAAAGACGTTATAGAGAATTGTTGTTGGGGGGTTAAAGGGAGTGTGGGAGGATTTATCTTAATTGTCTAGCATTAGTGGTAGTAGTTAAGATTAGTACAGGGTGCGGCACAAAGGACGGATTTTTTTGAAATGATTGGCATTCTCCGCCTGTTCGGGCGAGAGTGGTGGAAAGAATGCCGTGCGACTCGGGCGTTCCTAGCATTTCTACTAGTAGACATTATGGAGCAGTGGACAGTTTTGTCCGACATTCACGACTGTACAGCGTGAGTCACCCCTTCAATATTCATCGGAATCGAGCTGTTCCTTTCGAAACACCATCCTTCGTTGAGTTCAATCATTTTACACAAGTCGTGTATTGATCAACAAAAGACCACCAGGAGCTCCAGGAACGGTTCGAACTCCTGAAAATGTGGAACGCGTTCGACAAGCCTTCCTTCGCAGTCCGGTTCGATCTGCTCGGCAACATGCTGCTGAACTTTGTCTCAGTTATCGTTCGGTAAGGCGTATTTTGCATATGGAACTTATCGAACAAAATGAGAACCTCATTTTGTTTATGTGTCATGAAGCTCACTTTCATCTTAATAGCATGGTTAACCAGGAGAATTGCAGTTATTGGGCTAATGAAAATCCGCGACCGTTACATAAATGACCGCTGCACACCCCAAAAGTGGTGTGCAGCGGTGTATCGCAAACTTGCATTATCGGCCCTTACTCCTTCAAAGACGGTAATGGCAATGCTGTTACCGTGAACCCGGAGCGCTATGTCGAAATGATCACAAACTTCTTGTCACCTGAAATACGACGACGACGTGTTCCATTCCGACGAGTGTGGTTCCAATAGGATGGCGCGATCGCCTACACAGCCAGAGCAATGATGAACGTTATTCGCCCTCTCTTTGTTGTTGCCTTATTTCCAGGTTTGGTGATGTACATTGGCATTCTCGGTCCCCAGATTTTTCCATCTGCGATTTTTTCTTATGTGTATACCTGAAGGCTCATGTATACGACCACAAGCCCCGAACTCTGGACGAGTTGAAGGAGGCAATTCGCGTGGAAGTCGATCAAGTTGAGCGAACGATGTTGGAGAGAATCTACGTGAACTTTCAAGATCGCCTCCAGCAATGCATCATCAAAAACAGTCATTACATGACTGATGGGATTTTCCACACTCAATTGTAACAAACGCCATTTCATTGTAAGCCCGAATCCGTCAATAAATTTGTTTTTGCGTGAAAATTACCGATTTTGTAATTTTTTAAAAACTGTCTGACCTTCATGTCGTTTGAAGGGCATGCAGATGCTGGGCCATGATTTAGAGCGTGTCCAGTATAAATTCTTACGTCTTGCAGTATTAAAGATGATCTTCAACATAACTGAATATCATAGAGCTGACATGTTAGTCATTTGCATTTACCTACATTGGAGCATAGTCGCTTGGTCTTTGATGGCTGTTTCTTTTTCAAAGTTTAATTGGAGCTCATCGATTGAGAAACTTTGTTAACATTGATAAAGGTTAATTACCGCGTAGAACATTGCTAAATAGTAATCTGTTTGCGATTAAGTTTCATCCAACAAATAATGGTCAGCACTCTCCAGTCGATAGAGCACTTCGTCTTACCAATTTGGTGCAGTCTGATATTGACATTCATACCTGTACACTGTCAGTCCTTAAAAAGTATCTTTTAAATTGTGATTTTTATTATAATGACTTGTGAGCTTGCACGTTTTAAATGCTATTCGTGTTTATTCTATGTCATTTTATTTTATAAAAATGGGATCAACCGTAAATTTAGTAAACAAATAAATAAATAAATAGTGTATTTATTCTATTTCAGACAAAGATTTTCCTGTACATATGCTCTTAAAATGATGCCTTTAAACTGATGAGCGCAACGACGCTAGAATTTAAACCTGTCGTGATCTGGCTGCTGCCGCTGGTGGGGTTGCGATTCTGTAATATGTTTCGTATGTAAGGGATGTAAAGCTCACATACTGGGTCTTCAATGCCGAAGAGATAATTAGCCACCTTCGCCTTTCGCTTGAAAAATTAAAATGATGAATATTAAACACCGATTGGCTACGATGTGGGTCAGAGTCCGTTGTAGCAATACAAGAGTTCCAGCGCTGCAGTAGTCTGGAACACCAAAGAACTGGAAAAAAATACAATTTCTAGCGCATTTATACGATTTTCAGTACAACAGGGACTTTTGAGTCGCTGATCTAAAAAAATTCACTTCAAGGTCATAAGAAGGACATAATATGCCATATCTACACCTATGATATCTATAGCAGATTAATGTTTTTGTAATTTGTATAACCCCGCGCACAAGCTTTCTTCTGTGGATTTCCTGTTTGTGTACCATTCTGAACTTTGTACGCTTTCATGTTCATTTTACCATATTATCGTTATTTTTGGTAGATAAACTTTACTTTGCATGTTCAAAAGAAGCCGGATAGTTAAGTCCAACCCCATGCCATTCAGGTGTTTATATAAGGTTATATTTCTCAATAGTTTGCAAAAATTAGCAAAAACTGACATTGGATTCTATCTGCCAGAACTTCAAGGTTCACAAACATAATTTATTCCAATTTGGACTATGGGCGGAGTCTTATTAAAAACCTCTGTGAATTTAATAATAGTAAATCAGTTCAACTCACGGTGTACACAAGAAAACGGCAAAAATGACTTTTTATCTTGATTCAGGTATTAAAATATTTTCAACACACAGCAGAATGGATGATACAAAAACTCTCCAATTTTAGTTTAGTCAGGTTAATAGTCTGCCACGGTAAAGCAAAGTTCTAACGATGCTCAACTAGATTGTTTAACTTTAAAATAAGAAATAACTATCACTCTTTTTCTAGACTGTGCTTTTTCAATTTTTGACAGGTTTTCGAATAAATCGATGACTATGTGATGTAGCGATATTATAGATTCGCAACTGGATCGCAACGTTGTCAAATGTATGGGGCCTAAATTGTGATTTGACTGTCTTACTGATTTTCATTTCTTTGTTTAACATGTTTTTTGTGGTGCTAACTTGTCCTAAACACAATCTTTCATGAACTGTGGACAGCGTTGCAAGCAGTGTCAACCATTAGCTAATTATGGGTAGGTTACTCCAAAATTAATTAAACTATATTTTTTGTCTAGTATGGTCACGTCAATTTCCTAATTAATTTCATGCTGCTTTGATTTTGTCATACATATGTACTGTTCATTACAGATATGAGGTTTTCAGATCAAGGCTGGCTGTGTTGAAAGATATATTGCTTGAAGCAAAAACACGAAATTGCTTCTTTAGAAAAACGAAAAAGCTTGAATTTTATGGACCATAGAACATTTTTAACTTGTTTTACCGATTAACGTAATCTACTGACTGTAGGTCTATCTGTCTGTTTGTCACACGAGGCTACTGCTATGCCACGGACGAAAAATCTTAGTGGTTTTTGAAAATCGGTCTAGCAGTGATGGAGAAAATGGCCAAAAAAGTAAAAATGTTTCATAGTATCTAAATCATTTTCAGAAAAAACTCTGCAAGGTTTAAAAAATATTGTATGTTGTGGTTGTAGCTTGTGGGGGAGAGCATTTATGTCAATTTTTTGGTGCTAGCAATTTGTACGTTTCCAACCTTGGTAATTCTATGCACCCATTAGAAATATTTCATACAATATAGACTTCCCCGTACATTTGCTCTTACTGTCGCTAGACTAGATCGCAATGTTGTCAAATCTGTCGGAACTATGAAACAATTGTATGAGCCTGGCATGATTCATCTAATTCTTTTTTTATACATATGCGTATCAATTTTTTTCCGTATCGAATATAATCCTTTATGAATTGATTACAGCGTTGCATAGGAACGTGCAGGTTCAACCCACTTAACGCCATTTTTCCAATAATTCACTGTGAAGGCGATATTTTATCATAATTAATAAGTGTAATAGATTTGTTTCTTATTATGTTGTTAAAAGGACGTACAAAGGTTTTAGACCGAACTTTCATTGTACTCGTATATACAGTTTTTTGAGAACACAACGTTGATCAACCGTCTTCAGGAGAACCAGCTACGTGTTCCTTCCACAACTATTTAAACTGTTATTGCTGCTGTTGCTGGGTATGTAAGCTTCCTTCTGATTTTCAGGATATCAAGTGCTGCATATACGAGGTTTCACGTAAATGTGAAAAAGTTTACAACGGGAAGACGAAGACACCACTGGCTGTAAAGCTTCACACTTAACGGGCCGAAACAGAAAAATCCGGGATAGCAGAACACGTATAGAGAGATCACCAATAAATAAACTGAGAAGACACCAGGAGGCGGCTTACATATCCAGCAATAACAACGTCTATAGTAATGCCAGCGTAGAAACCAAACCAATATGGGAACAACCAGGGGAGACCTTTCAAAGAACACGTCATGATCACCGACCAGCCTTATTACCCAGGACACGTGATCACATGAGCCACGTCAACGATAACAGTATAAATAACCACGGAAGAAACATGAATGCCAGTTCACCTTAACACCATTGAAGATAATGAATTGAAACAGTGTTCCGGTGTTTGGATTGGTTATTTTAAAAGAGGAACATTGACATAATATACCTGTATGTTTTGAGATTAGTTACTGTGTTAGCTTATTTAAAAAACATTAGTGTTCAGTTGCCTACACCTCTATCATTTTTCGAATCACTATTAAGAAGAAAAACTATTGATAAAATTTATTCACTTAGTTCATTCTGCAAAAGCACTCCACGTTGAATCATCCGCAGGCTACCATCAATGCGATATCCCAGTGCCAGTCATGAAAAAAACTCATAGTCTGAAAAACCAGATTTCTATTATTCATGGATCAAAGTATTTAATTATGCATTTTTTCAATGTGTTTATCAAGTTCCTTAACCACTATTCAACAGTTGCATATGAAACACATCATAATAACTCGGTGGTACTAGTACCATCTGTCGATAATTATTATGATAATAGTAATGGCACGTCTTTTAACAGACTTTTTTATTCACAGTAAATTTTTGAACGGTTTTCCCCATCATTTTTGTTATACCTGCTTGGATGATATTTGCGGATCTTTAAAATTACACAATATTCTTTGGCATTTCTCGAACAGGCACACACGCGGGGAAAGTAAGAAGTCAATCCATTTGAAGTCATCCAGATAATGACAAAGATGCGCCAGCTACCTCTATTTCAATGTTGCAAGATGAAGTTGTAAGCGTTACATAACCACTAGTAATTGCCGCTCGTGTGCAGCAGCTCTGTGTTACAGATGGTTACAGGTAATCTTGTTAATTAAATAATTGCTAGCTGAAAGTGCTGGCCTATGAGTTTGTTACCTAATGAATATACGAGGACAGTACGTTACTAACACTATGCTGTTCCAATGTTACAGTTACCGTAAATCGGTGTAAATGGCAACGTCGCCTCGATCTTGCCATGCCCGTTCAGCGATATCTTATGTGGTATAGAACAAAAGGAATGGATTGGAAGGTGATTTGATGCCTCAGTACATAATACAGTATACACTTACCTCATCCAAAATGGTGGGCTAACGGGCTGTCAAATTAATAACTCAACAACTAATCACCAAAATTCTATAGTATGTTATATCAATTTGCTTCTTCTAGAATGCTCTGTCTGAATAATAATGTATATGCATGTTTAATAACATATTCAGATAGATCCTCCCGAAGGAACATAGCCAGTCAGTCAACGATTTTGAAAGACAAGGATTTTATATTGTAGGATTATAAAGTACTTAGAGGGACCACCAAAATAAAGTATCACATGACGCCCAATTCTATTTTTTCTTTTGCAAGCATTCGAAATACTGCTTCATTTCGGACATATAGGCCCTTGAAGTATTTATATAACATGAATATATAAGTAAATAATAATCATAGATCAAAACTTGAAAAAATAAATATTTTCTGCCGACGGATCGCATGCCATCAGTAAATATTGCATCTTATAAAAGCAGGTAGAAAACGGCGGTCTCTGTCGCCTGATCATTTTTCTGGAGTTGTAGTGGGAAGGGAGGAGAATGTATCGCAATTTTTGGATCTTAGTATATTGATACATCTCCAACCCCGGTAATTATACGCACCTATTAGAGATATTTGAATCATAGATTTTTCCGTACGCTTGCCTTTAAAACAGAATTTGATGAGGTTACTTGATTTCGTGAGGTATCAAACTTTGTCGCCAAACAGCTCAGAGAAAAAAATGAGGCCACTGCGCACGGCTCCAATATTTGCTGTAATCTGAGGAAATTTTTTATCGAGTAAAGCTCAAATAGTGTATTAATGTTTCACGTCTTTTTGATGCCATTGCGATACATGAGAAATTGTACTAGAAGTATAACTACTTGACGCTATTTTTTTGAATAATATATTGCATTGAGAATATATTGACCATTAGCATACACTTAATCATGAGTAATCACACTATGTAGGTTGTGAAAATGGGATATACCAAAGTTCGTAATAAACAAATCTGAGAAATATATATTTGTATAATCGTTTGAAAAACCGAGCATATCTGTTACTTATAACTATTCTACATTTAAATTATCTGTTTAGTTTAACTAGTTCCTATAAACTCTTTATGACATTTGCAGATGAATTCATTGCAGTCATAGTTCCATAAATTGTTATTTTATCCTTGACGCTTAGTATAAAATTTGACAAATATTGGAAATTCACAGAAACGATGAGTGTAAGAAAGAAAAATGCAAAATAGTTTGTAGTAAATGTTTTTCACATGTTTGCATCTAGAAAACAGAAAAATGACTTCTTGTGACGGGGAAGTGAATAAAAGACGATAAATATATTGAACGTGCACATGTTTTGGAGCACCAGTTTCAGATGCAAGTATTAAGTTATTATAAAGACACAATGTTGGGATATGTGCATATTAATTATCAATGATTTCTTTATACACCTTCGTAAGGCTGTAAATTCTCTTTGGTAAATGTGTAATTAAATATATAATATACTTATGCTATTGAGGTCAATACCCAGCAGAATGATACTGGTACAGGATTAGTCATTTTATTTAGTAATTACATTTACATAAGTTCGCAATTTAAAAAATGTCCTTTAGGTACCTAAAACTGGTCAAGAAACACATAGATGAAAAAATTGATTGCCATTTGATGAAATAAACTCGCTATATAATTTGCACTAGCAAGTGTCAATTTTGATCACTCGATAGTGTGGGAAAAACTTTCAAAGGATAAATAAACGTTAAAAACTCAGGCTCAAAATTTCATCACTATCCTCAGTATCGCGTTTGTAAAAAAGACCACAAAATTGGTTCTACAATGTCGGCAAAATAAAAATTGTTCACCCTTAGAACGACGTAGTAGATTGATAAAAACTTGCAACTATTTTATAAAATATCAAAACACTTCAATTTTTAATATTATATGTAAGATGTCCTTAATTTCAAAAGCTTTCATAATTTTTATATTGTTGCATGTCATTTATATACAATATTACAATATCTAGTTTAAGGACACGGTAAGGTTACTTATAAATCACAAATCAATCCGGCTTAATTGTATAATTTTATCAGCGTTGATAATTCAGTGGAAGTAATAACAAATCATGACCGTGTCAAAAACCTTTACGCTAAGAGTAGTTAAGTAATTACTATCTATGAACAACAAACGTAGTAAATTGTATTACATTAAATGATATACTGGGTGAACAATTAATTTACTAGATGACTTATGACAAGTTAGTATGTCAATATTTTATTGTACTGTAATCTTTGAGCGTTTTCCGTTAGATGTGTCTTCTACGCTAAAAAGAATTGGCTTATAGGACTGTGATCTATCCACCGGATGCAGAATAGTAGGTATGGGTCATTAAGGGGTTAGTTACGTGCTGTGATAAAGTTTGGCCATACGAGTATGTTGACCTCTATTCCTTAAGATTATCTGGAATTATTTTGGATGGGGCCAATAAGACCACAATAGATTTGCTGCAAAAGAAAGTGGCGACCGTTTTTATAGAAAAAATATTATATCTTCATGGTTTGCGAAAAACTATAAGCACTAGGGTACATATGGGATTTTGAGGAGGAAATTCGTGTTTCTAGAAGAAATGATTGTTTGAAATTGAGAATTTTTCCAGACCATCTCTAGGAATAGATTTATAACGACCTGAAACTATCAAAAAATTTTATATGTGTATTCATACCTACAAACTGTTCATTTTTTTTAAATTGTAGGTTTACATGACGTGTACTATACACACATTGTCAACGGTATGTTAATTTAAATCAATAAATAAATACTAACCTGGTGACACATGAAGAGTTAAAACATCCACACGTTTATAGCGGGGCCCTTGATAATATTCATAAGAGATACCTTCTTAATATTTGTGCTTTGAAGCCCTGGCAGCATGGCGACAGCCTCGCCTATCACTGGATAGCTCCAGATCTCGAACGAACCCACAAAAATTCACAATTTGGAGGTTTTGAGGTAGGTTAAAACAACGCGACATGTTCTTGATTGAATTGTGATGAAACTCGGCGTAATGACTATGTGGAAGAGCTGGACACTACTATAATCATGCTTCACTTACCGTTTGAAAAGTAAAATGGTAAAAGTAAAAAATACATTGTCATATTTCACGTCATAAAGGTCTATACCAAACATTAATCTTCCCAAAATAACTATGCAATTTGACCATCTTGTATATTTATTTCTTTTAGATTATATTCTCAATTTATTATTTGCAATTAATGATTGATGGATCAGTGCTTGCTCAGCGCGGATGATTTATAAGAATAATCAAGGCTGTTGTTAATTGCAATTTTATAATTCGCTGGAATATGTATTTACCTTGATTGGCGTAGAAACAAACAAAAATGATTGAAAAATGGTACTGGCCTATATTTGGCCTTCTGTTTATATGTTGGATCTTGTAAAGGTCCCTGCGTAGCTAGTTTGAAATATATATGCAATAAAGATGAAGTAACTCTAAAATGAAGCAGCATGACATCAGCTACGACCTTTCAAACTTGTTTAAACCTATTATTTCGCTGAAAGCAGGAAAATGGAACTCATATTTATTTATTTATTTATTTATTTATTTAATTACACCACCAACAGTTTATAAACCAATTACTGGTGGGAAATACAGTACATATATATATAAAAATCACAAAATAAACTAATTGCACTGATTGCTTAGTAATTACCAATAAGAACCCATGAAAAGCTACCACTGATCATAGCTCAATCAAACTGTGGTAGCTCTAAAAAAACTACCGCTTTACATACTCTCTTAATAATAGAAATGGATGTGTTGAAGATATCAAAATAATTCATATAGTCATTACAACATGATCATATCGAATATAGCGGTGAGTGCAGCAGTAGATTCGTTCGTGGGGTAGGTAGGTAAAAGGCATGGTTGGCCCTTGTTCGTACTCTAGGTGTATTGAAATTTAGCATAGTCAAAAATGATGGACAGTCATGTTGGTAATTTATAAGTTTGAACAAAAAGACTAAAGATTGTATCTTCCTTCTATCATCAAGACTGAGAAACCTATGCTTTTGAAGTAAGTTATTTTGTGAAATCCCTATGGGAGGATAAACACCATCAGTTTTGAGAGATAAATACTTCAAGAACTTCCTCTGAATTTTTTCCAATGAGTCACATGAGGTAACAAACGAATTGTACAGCACTGTAGGTGCTGTGGTACCGATAAAATCTCTTGAATTGCGTATAACCAATCCCAGTGCTTTTTTGGCAGAATTCACTAAATTAGTTAGGTGTGCACTGAAGCTCAATGTCCTGTCAAATATTACTAATAGGTCCCTGAACTCCTCTAAAGTCTGAAGAGGAGTGTTGTTAATTTTATAACTATTGATAATTGAATTTACTCTCTAGTGAAAGTTAAAGATTTACATTTGCTCACGTTGATAGGAAGTTTATTAGCAGCACACCACTCAGACAGTCTGTCAAGATTCCTTTGTAAATAAAAGCAACAAGATGGATCATCAATTTGCCAGTACAGTTTTACGTCGACCGCGTAGAGCAGAATATTGCAGTCAATCGTATTAACTAAGTCATTAATAAAAATGACGAACAGTAGTGGACCTAAGGAAGATCCTTGTGGGACGCCAGTAGATGGAAAAAAGTGACTCGATTTACCACCGTTAAAATCCATGTGTACTAGATACTGATCCATAACATCCGTGAGCTCCAAATTTCCTTCTAGGTCTACTCCAAGGATCAAAATTTGGAAATAGTCGGGGTAGGGAGTTTCAGTTCTTTAATTTAAATGGAAAGTCTCCTTCATGACACAAGAAATCGTAATCGCGAAAATTTTCATAAATGAGATACGTTTTTTGGATGTTATATGACATGTACACCACGAAAAACCAGGTCGCTCATATCCGTTAGTCTGTCTGTCTGTCAGCTAATCTTGGTTATGTGATAATATAACTACAACCGCCTATCACTTGAGAAATACCGCTCGTATTTCGATGATACACAATGTTACTACTATGCCAAGGACGCAAACATTTTTTGAAAATCGGCTTGTGACGGCAGAGAAAAAGGCGAAAAACGAAAAAGAATATAAGCCGCTCAAACTTCGTTTTTTGTCGTTTCAGAGGACCCTAAACATTTTTGAGTACAGCTTAAGAAGTAAAAGACTAGGGGGTGAAGGTAGTAGGGGATGGCGAGGGCTTATCTCAATTTTTTTGTGTTAGTACATTTATACGCTCTCAACCTTGGTATTTTAACGAACCTATTAAGAATATTCCACACATCATGGATTTCTCCGTACATTAGCCCAAAAGCTCAGAAAAATATTCTCAGCACACGAACAGCGTACCTACCGGCTAAAGCTTCTGCTCCCAGAAGCATGCCGCCGGCCTTGGTGAGTGCTCTGTTATTCTGGTGTAGTACTAAGTTGTTCTGGTGTGGTAATAAACGTATTTTTATCACGCCACAGCATAGTGCTCCCTAAGCTCTAACCGCATTGTCAAGTCTGACCAGGTTAAGTATCGGGGAGAGGCGACGTTTCCAGATGCACTACAGAAAGGGTAAGGAAAGAATATCTATGACCTAATTGCAGAGACCAGTTTCACTGATTTTTTTCTCAGAGGATGTAGTTTGTGCTAAATATAATCCTTTATTAACTGATAACGGCGTTGCGTGGGACTTTGGCGCCATTTTTCTTTACTGCTTGACCGGTAATAAGAACGTTTACGTGCGGTTACGGCTTCAAGTACAAACATTGATTTTTAAAATAAATAAATCTGCTAAATTTTTAGGGATTTTCCCTAGTCTCACACATTTGATGTTAGATTTGAAAATATCTACATATATGCGAACGTGAAATTTGCAGTTCTTTTCATTGCCGGTGACGAAAAGGCAACTTTTCAAAATACAAAAGTTGACTTTGAAGTAACCTTGACGGAGAGGCTGAAGATCAAATCTTAGAGCACCATTGAACTCCTTAATCGCCTTCAAAATTTCCTTACCTGAAAAATATAGAGTCATTCCGTTACTTCTGTTAGACTCTGTATCTGCAAGAGCCGCATATATGTAATATTTTATGACAAATTACTAACATATTCTGAACCACCCTCACCAAAATCTGAGAACCCATCATAAATTCACACAAAGTTGTTCTTAATCTAGCAGAACTTTTAGTAATATCAACAAATATGTTTTGCTATGTAGAAATGACTCGATCCGAAAAATTGAGGGCAAAGTCGATGTGGCTAATTAAATAAACAAAAAAAGCGATGGAGCAACCAATAATATAACTTGAATGATAGAAGCTGTTAGATTAATACACATGCTCCATATAGAAACTTTACGTAACCTGTCATGTCGTGAATGTGGTATCTTATATGTATACACTATATCAATTTCGATGCATTGACAAGTGAAACGAGGCAATAAAAAATAATTATGATGTTTGTTTCTACTTCATCACGATTGCACTACCTAGAGAGATGTTTTAATTACAGCACGTGTAATCGACAAATCGAGTGTATTTAAAATTCTAGCTAGATTAGCCTGACTCCATCTCGTTTATGCATAATGCATGCGGATAGTCAATACCTATGTTGCACTGGTAGATAGCCAAAAAGTGGCGTCAAGTAGATTGACTATATATTTCCTACGCCTTCGAAACAAGATGTAGTACATTTTTTTATGTAGTGGAATATCATCAAAGTGAGGTAGGTTTTGTCAGAACTAGTAATGCGCTATTTTCATGAAAAAATTCTCAGATTGCAGTAATGAGCGTATCCATATACGGGGGCCTCATTTCTTTGGAGCTTTGGTGTATGCTTGTCAATAATGTTTGATAACTGATTATAATAGCTTTTGATAAACATTTATATACTATACAATATTACGTCACGAAATTGAATAAAATAATTGAATTACATAATACGCATATCGCTCATATATGTATATAGAGAATATCGCGCCCACCTTGTATGTAGCGTCGGCGATCCGTCTGCTGAAAATATTTTCTGTGGGAAAATGTAAGGGGAATTATGTGGTGTATGAAATAAGTCTAAGGGGTGCGGAGAATTACCGGGGTTGTTTTGACATACATCAAAAAATTGCGATACAATCCTTCGAAGGCTGTAAAAATCGTTGTACTTTGACGTTAGTTCCCAGAGTGTAAGTGAGAAACAGTTTGTATCGTTGATTAAAGAACGAAATTATCGGATAAGCACCCTGTATATCGTCTGAGTCAACTTTCATACCTTATAGTATATTTACTATTAGCGTGCTAAGGAAACCCTTACAGCTGATGATGTAATATAATAAATTTAATTGAAGAGAAGGCAGTGTTCATTTAATTTTTCTTCTGAAATAGTCGACTATGAGTATACTTGGTGCATACTATCTGGACAACTTTCGCACGCCCTGGTATCAATACTGTTCGACGACTATCTATGGTGGTCTAGAGTCTTGCAGATACACCAAATGTGTACAGATCTGCTACTTCCTTAAAAACTAGTTGGCCAGGGAACAGCATAACCAGCAGTAACACTGAGCTGTTTGAAAAGGTTAAGACTGAGTCTTTCTGTCTTAGTACCTGATCTCGCAGTAGCTTCTTAGCCTGACTAAGGTTCTGAACTCACAATAATTCCATATAGAACTATGTGAGGAGACCGTTGACCTATTCAACATACAACTGTCGATCACAGCTGTCGATTGTAAAGGCCTTGTTAGGGGGTGATAATATTTTGATTTAAATTACTGTATACCAAGGTATGTAAAATTGAACGAAGCTGTCATACTTTCTCTTATACTAAATTTTTTAAGCTTTGTTGTTACTTGCTTTGTTGTAACGAAATAAGACAGCACAAAGTGCTATCTATTACCAGAATCCACTGCGAGAGTGAGAACAACAAACGGACCGCTGGAACCAAGGAATTTGAATAGATTAGAAGCCTATATGTTTCATTACATTGTTGGTCGTCAAAATTGCGTAGCTCTAGTGCAAACTTTTAATTGATTTGTCTACCAGTGCCTACCAAAACGACAACGTTGTATCAACACAATAATAATTACCGGTTAAACTACCTTCATTAGGCTTGAGCTGCTCTTTGCAAATGAAATCGTCTAACACCACATTTATCTGCAAACACTCGCATTTTTTTAAAATAACACTGAAAATATGAATTTAATGACAGAACAGTCAAAAAATTAACTTGTGTCAAGTGCACTCACTACAAACTGTGATCTAGGAGACAAACAAACTCACCGGATTAAAAAATCCAGCAGGTAAATACGAGTAATAGACAACAATCGGATGTTTTTCAAACCTTGGGAACAAGGTTCTAAACATTAATTCCAGGGGGCAGATAAAACATATTACAAGCAACAAAACTTTTATAACTTTCGATAAAATGCGTGGATGTTTTACTGTCATTTTCATTTGTTAGAACTTTTTTAAGCCATGTTTTTATGTGTTTTCGATATTTTAATAATTTTTTAATATAATCTTAAAATATGTCGAATATTATAAACTTAAAAAAAGTTACTAAGTTTTATATTGTGTACCGTTCTTAATATTTCTAATCATTTTAATTCATACTTTAAACTTTATAAAGTTATAATTTGTTAATATTTATATTTGCGCGTATTTCAGGTTCCTGATCATTCATTTTTTAAAGGTTTATAACTTTAAATTAAATTGTGAAGCGCTGAGTAATCATACGACGTTCAATATTCTTTCTTTCAATATGACTAAATAATCCCAATTATAGCAATCTGATACTCATGTCTCAATGTTTTTTCGCTGAATGTGATGAAAACATTTGAAAAAGGTTCGCTTATTGAAATAAATCTACACCAGTTAGTACTTCGATTTCCAGGTAAAGGGAAAAGGCTCATTATCTGCCATATTGGCAGTGAGGATGGATTTGTTGTTGATGGTCTGTGGTGCTTTGAGTCTAAGAAAACTGGAGATTACCACGAGGAAATGAATGGCGAATCGTTTGAACAGTGGTTTTCAAAAATTTTACCGACGCAGTAATTGTGTTGGATAATGCGCCTTATCATTCTCGAAGAATGGAGAAGGTCCCAACAACGGCTTCAAGGAAAGTTGATGTTCAAAATTGGCTCCGCTCGAAAAATATCAACTTTGAAGAAACAATGCTGAAAGTACAATTATTAAGAATTGTCAAGGATCACAAGGCGGAATATCAAAAATACGCCATTGACGAAATGGCAGCAAGTCAAAATAAAACTGTGCTCCGTTTACCTCCATACCATTGCGAGCTCAATCCCATTGAGCTCATATGGGCAGAGGTTAAAAATTATATAGCTAAGCACAATACAGCTTTTAAATTTTGTGACCTCAAAGGACTTTTCAAAGAAGCACTAGAATTAATAACAGCGCAAAAATGGGAAAACTGTATTAAGCACGTGAAAGACAAAGTTGAAAAGAGAATGTGGGAACTGGACAATATTTTAGAGGAACAAGTCGAGCCATTCATTATTGACGTTGGTGCTTCAAGCAGTAGCGATGATGAAAGCTCATCAAGCTCATCTTTCCAATAAAAGATGTCGTTCATCAAATTCGGTAAGTTATAAGTAATTATAAAGCTACTGTATTTTTTAATTAATTATTGACATTTTTGAACCCATTTTGGCAAAACCTATTCAAGAATCTACTTTCTGATAATGTTCAACCATGCACATTTTTTTACGTTTTGAACGTTTTAATTTGGTTACATATTTACCTAGAAATCAAAAAATATACTAATCAATATTCTAAAAGCAATTTTAAGAGATATACGATTATTTTTAATTTAGGCTAATTTAAACGCCATTTTGAGATTATATTCGACTGTATATCACCAAACATCAGGTGGCATCCGAAGCTGGAAATCGAAGCGAAAATTTTGAAACCCTTATGTATATTTACATCATTATATATTTCTTACCGCACCCCCACATGATCCTATATCCATCACCAATCGTATACACATCGAATTGTGCTAATTTACTACAAAGTTACGCAAAGCAGCATCTACTATCTAAAATATGTACTGCGTGACTCTTAATACGTCCCTGCCGAATGTTACAGCGTTCGATGATCACGTGGTCTTGTTTATGTCCGGTCTATCTCTTATCTGAATATACTGTAGAGTAGATTAGTTGATTAGAACTGTATCCCAGGTTGCATTGTCAGCCAGGTCACTACTGTGACCGCTAGATGCCGACGATTCTGATGCTTCAGTAGATACGGTCTATCCGCCATTGAACAAACTAGTAATATAGCCTTCGTTCATCCGACCACAGATGGTTAAACATGGATAGCTGTTTCGTGCTATTTGGCAACTCCTCAGGATGATGTAGGCTTGGTCTCAGGGAGCATTTTGATGTGTTTATGAATAGCTTTACAACACTAAAATGTAATAACTGAAACCTTCGCCATTCTTCTTGACATTTTCGATGCACATCAGTGCACCACTTTAGTTCTACCAAATCCTAGGTACATAAAATTTTTGGTCGTAGATAAAATTCAATCAAAATCCGTATACCACAGATACTAAAAACAATTATTGAATTATATCTAGGAAACCGTAAACAGATTATATGAATACCATACTGTCATATACCTTTCAGAAATGGCAGTAACAACCCACGATGCTACATGCTACATGGAAATTTACCAACCCTCAAAATAACACCTTCTTGTTCATAATTATGTAACGTTTTTGTTTGAGTTGTAAGCGTATCTAACATGTCTAGCTGGTATAGCGGTGCTTATTGTAATTTGTAGATTAAGCAATAACCAAATGTTGGAAGAATGCAGCTTCAAAGAGCAACTGAAGTTCATTATACAGTGCTTTCCTTTAATGCCCCCCTTCCCTTTGACTTTTTGAACAAATCAATTCAAAAAATTAAAACTTGAGGTAATGAAATTGATGCATGGATACCATATTTTAGAGTAAAATTGACAGATGGCAATGTCAAGATGGCCGCTGGGCGCCAACTTGGAAAAAAAATTATATGAAAACGGGGGTCTTGTGTCACATCATTTTGAAGCTCCTGACGAGTACTTTATAACCCTATAATATGCAGTCAATATCGTTACCTTCTACAAAATGGTTGTAGATTTAATAGTTACTTGAACACAAACCCCCTAACATGCATATCTCTACAAATAATTGAAATTCCCTGCCGTATCCACAGCAACAGCGATAAAAACCTGTTTTGTTATTTTTTCTTGACAGTGACAAGAATATCAGTACGAAAATAAACATCATTGTACAGTTAAAATATTCATATTTAGTTTTCGATTTTAGTGCTAGATACTGTTTGAACTATTTTTAAAATCGTTAATTCTCGTCCATTGGAAAAAAAATCGAAGCGATTTTTATTTATGGTGCGACGCGTAATTTTCACGAGACCGAAAGGATTTTTAATGATCGTTTCCCGAATCGTCCTATCTGTAGAAAATATTTAAGGGAACTTATATCTAAATTGACAGCTACTGGTAGTGTAAACAACAAAAAGCCCACAAATCATCCGACTATCCCGGAAGAAAAGTAAGTTCAAATAATTGGTGAGATCATAGTAAATCCCCACCAGTCTACTTCCTTCATCGCGAATGTATGTTAGGTTTGTCCTTCTACTGTATAGAGACTTTTGAAAAAGAATAAGTATCACCCATACAAAATTCAAATGGTACATCAGCTAACTGAAGATGACCCTGATCGAAGAACAGAATTCTGCGAGACTATGACGGAAACCATTGCACGGCATCCTACCTATATCCAAAATATTTGTTTTAGTGATGAACGTACATTTTTTCTCAACGATAATGTGCATAGACAAAATTTTCGTTAATGGAGTGACACCAATCCTCACGTCTTCCGGAAAACTCATATCCACAAAAAATTAACGTTTGGGCTGCGATATTGGAAAATCATATTGTGGGGCCTCTATTCATCGAACAAACTTTAACCGGGGAACTGTATTTGGATATGCTGGAAATACTATTGAACCTCTAATCATCGCAATCGTCCTGTGCTCCAGCACACTACTACAGACAAGTTAGGAATTATTTAGATATCAATTTCCCCGGTCGTTGGATTGGCCGTCGAGGTCCTGTGGAATAGCCAGCTCGCTCGCCAGATTTGACACCTTTAGACTTTTTTTATGGGGCTATTTGAAGCAAAAGGTGTACGAAACTGAACCTGCTTCAATATTGGATATACGGCTGGAATAACAAATATTTGTAGAAATATCGATGTTACATTGTTTGAAAATGTTCGACCCGAAATTACGGACCGGCTGAACTCAACGTATTTATTCGAATTATCAAAAATGTCAGTGTATTCAGGTAATTACTAAATGTATCACCATTTTGTATTAGGTAAAGGTATTGACTTTATATTCTAGGGCTATAAAGTACTCGTCAGGAGCTTCAAAATGATGTGCCACAAGGCCCCCATTTTTATGTAATTTTTTTTCCAAGATGGCGCTCAGCGGTCATCTTGACATTTTCATCTGTCAATTTTACTCTAAAATATGGTATCCATGCATCAATTTCATTGCCTCAAGTTTTAATTTTTTGAATTGATCCGTTCAAAAAGTCAAAGGGGTGGGGGCCATTAAAGAAAAGCACTGTATGATAAACAATTATAATTTATCGATTTACTTGAAAGTAGTTTTTGGAAACAAAAAATATACAAAACGTATTATTTGTTTCAGCCACCGGTTCCAGCAAAACCATGGCATAAAGTACGTGACGCAACTAAAGTGCATGCTGTGTGCCCCCAAAGAGATGTATACAGGAGATCAACAGTTATCGAAGGAGAAGAAGACTGCCTTTATTTAAATGTTTATACACCAAAGGTATGTAGGCTATAATATACTCAGTGACAAAGCAATTAAGAACCCCTGTACAAATGATTTGATTTGAATGAACTGTATATGGTACAAGTAGGCATAAGTGAGAGAAAGCCGTGATTAGGTTTTAATGTGGAAACGTGCGGTCTATCGCTGGATTTTCCTAATTCGGGCCACCCCGGTTATGTATATTTTCATCCAGTTGCCAGAGCCTGCTTCTGAGGAGGATATTTATTTATTTTTGAGGTATCTCACTACAAGCTAACTGTGTTTGAATCGAACGACCTGCTAGGGTTTGTGAATCTCACCACATCTCGCCCATGTTTAATGGGTTGAGCTGAATATTTTGAACGCTAAGAAATGAAGTTGACTTGACCGTTATTGAGGTAAGGTATGCACATTATTTTGTAAATGGTTGTGAAAGATAAAGTTGCAGTATCTTCTGGATGTACCGCTGCGCCGCTATCCATCTTTTAATAAAAACTAACGGAGAGAAACTTAAAGTTTCAGTTGCTGCTAAGTCGTCCTGGGTTTTCATTAGAAGAGGTATGATGCCGCAACGGTAGATCCGGGTGATACTAAAACCTAAACTTTTCCATTTCAAACGCTTGAGAACATATTCCAACAAGCCCGTCCCCATATTGCTAGATATACCTCAATAATACTTGTGCCAATCTCCTCCCTTGGACACCTAGATCTCCAGACCCTGCCCCCAATTGAACATGTATGGGGTATAATGGGAACAAATGTCACCTCCTTCCTCCACAAACGTTAGCAGGTCTTCGAAACCAAGCACAGCTAGCTTGGAATGACATACCTCAGGGAGATATAAATTATCTCCTGGCTTAAGATCCTATCGCTTAAGTTTGTACCTTCCGGTTTTCACTCTGGAAAGTAGCTTTTCATTTTTTCTTAATATTGTGATATAAGTTTGACTGACAATGTAACCAAAAAGTATCTGATAATGATGGTAATGTGTATTGTTGGCACAGACCACTTCTAGGTCAGTTGTACTGGAGGGATATACAGGGTGTTATTCATTCATCCTGAATGAACCTTTCCTATACTATTGTACAATTGGAAAAAGGTGTGTGAATGAAGTGTGCGTTTTGCCACATTACTGGTGCCCTCTCTAAAAAACAGATTAGTAAATATTGATTGGCATACGTTTGGTAGGGGTTTAGTGAACATTCTCATATGAATATGAACTTTTGAACTTGTTTCCTCACCACTCGAGGGTTTGACACACGAGAAAGTGTAAACAAATTTGGTTTAACTTCTAATATATCAGTGCTTAGCAAATCAATGACAAAAAAAAATATCAGAAATGAACATGATTCAATTATGTACAGGGTGTCCCAGAAGTCGACGTCAAGCCGAAACCGGGTAATAGGCAAAGTCATAACAGCTATCAGAAAAATATTTAAAAATTTTTTATGTATGTATTTTGAAAATTATAGGTCTTTGAAAAAGATATAGAAATTTCACACCATACGGCAGTCTGTCAGCTCCTGTTACTACAAATATTAACTTTTTTTGGATTTTATTTTTACAATGTAATGATGAATAATGCATCTTCAAACTGGTGTCTCAACCTTACTGCCAACTTTTCTTGTTCAGGAAAAATTGCCTCTTATTTCCCAACCAAGTATTCCAAAGTAAAACTTTGCTCAACTTTAACTGGCTGTACTGGAAAAAATGTACAACGAGAGTTTGGCAAGTAACCTTAAAAGTTGGCGCATTTAATAAGGATTCCAAAATGGTATAACACTTAGAAGATTACTCGTTAACTTATGCACAATTTTTATTTGAAGAAAAACTGATGAACATTTTTCAAAATTTCCTAATAAAACAGCGATTATGAAAACGCACAAGGACCCTTAAGGATAACTGTTTGCACAACAGTGGGCGTCAAAATGCTGCTGATGATGATTTACCTTTACAGCAAATGCTCAAACTGTTTTCATTCAGCCGCAATACACACTCGACATCTTAAAAAAGATCGGGTTATTAAACGAGCGAATCCACGGTTATTAACAAACTCAGCTGCTTCCAATAGTCTTTGCCGTAGCTCAGCTACATTTTGAATCGGCTTGAGATACACTTTTTCTTTTACAGTTCCCCAGTAAAAAAATCTAAAGGATTCAAATCAGGTGATCGGGCTGGCCACGGTATTGTACCAGACCGCCTTATCCATCTGCCTGGAAAGTTTTGATCGAGATATTCTCTCACTGAGAGTGCATAGTGCCCTGGGCAGCCATCATGCTGAAAGCACATGTCCCTGTAAATACTCAGTGGCACGTCCACCAATAAATTTTCTAAATGATTTTGCAAAAAACCTAAATAAACCTCAGCAGTCAAAGTCTCTGGGAACTCAAACGGACCGATTATTTTACCATTTAAAATTCCTGTCCAATGGTTTATCTTGAAGCGATATTGAGATTTATCTTCTCTCATCAAATGTGGGTTTGCTACATGCCACTCGTGTAAGTTATGCAGGTTCATGTACCCATCCTTCTTAAATGTGGTCTCATCCGACCATAAAATTTTTTCAAAGAACTGTGGGTCTTTCCTATGTCTTTCTAACATTGTGCAACAAAAAGCAACTCGGGGCTCATAATCCCGGGGCAGGAGAGGTTGAACACGCTGTATGTGGTATGGATGAAGCACATCACTTGCTATTGCACACTTTGATACCGAGCAGTACTCCTTCGTTTACTGCGCATCTTTACATGTTCGTGCTTGTTGATTTCGTACTGTTACTAATTTTGGATTCGTGAACTGGACTGTTGATCGCTTGTGATGTGGATTGAATAGAACTAAAAACAGGTGTGCCCAAAAGTACAGCCCATAGAATCTTGCAAAAAAACGTGCTCCATCCATACCACGTACTGCGTCTTCAAGCTTTTCTGCCCCGGGATTATGAGCCCCGAGTTGCTTTTTGTCGCACAATGTTAGAAAGACACAGGGAAGATCCACGGTTCTTTGAAAAAAATGTATGGTCAGATGAGACCACATTTAAGAAAGATGGGTACATGAACCTGCATAACTTACACGAGTGGCACGTAGCAAACCCACATTTGATGAGAGAAGATAAATCTCAATATCGCTTCAAGATAAACCATTGGACAGGAATTTTAAATGGTAAAATAATCGGTCCGTTTGAGTTCCCAGAGACTTTGACTGCTGAGGTTTATTTAGGTTTTTTGCAAAATCATTTAGAAAATTTATTGGAGGACGAGCCACTGAGTATTTACAGGGACATGTGGTTTCAGCATGATGGCTGCCCAGCGCACTCTCAGTGAGAGAGTACCTATCTCGATCAAAACTTTCCAGGCAGATGGAGGGCGGTCTGGTACAATACCGTGGCCAGCCCGGTCACCAGATTTGAATCCGTTAGATTTTTTTTACTGGGGAACTGTAAAAGAAAAAGTGTATTTCAAGCCGATTCAAAATGCAGCTGAGCTACGGCAAAGACTATTGGAAGCAGCTGAGTTTGTTAATAACCATGGATTCGCTCGTTTAATAACCCGATCTTTTTTAAGAAGATGTCGAGCGTGTATTGCGGCTGAAGGAAAACAGTTTGAGCATTTGCTGTAAAGGTAAATCATCATCAGCAGCATTTTGACGCCCACTGTTGTGCAAACAGTTATCCTTAAGGGTCCTTGTGCGTTTTCATAATCGCTGTTTTATTAGGAAATTTTGAAAAATTTTCATCAGTTTTTTTTCAAATAAAAATTGTGCATAAGTTAACGAGTAATCTTCTAAGTGTTATACCATTTTGGAATCCTTATTAAATGCGCCAACTTTTGAGGTTACTTGCCAAACTCTCGTAGTACATTTTTTTCCAGTACAGCCAGTTAAAGTTGAGCAAAGTTTTACTTTGGAATACTTGGTTGGGAAATAAGTGGTAATTTTTCCTGAACAAGAAAAGTTGGCAGTAAGGTTGAGACACCAGTTTGAAGATGCATTATTCATCATTACATTGTAAAAATAAAATCCAAAAAAAGTTAATATTTGTAGTAACAGGAGTTGACAGACTGCCGTAGGGTGTGAAACTTCTATATTTTTTTCAAAGACCTATAATTTTCAAAACACATACATAACATTTTTTTAAATATTTTTCTGATAGCTGTTATGACTTTGCCTATCACCCGGTTTCGGTTTCCTCTTAATTATATTCCTCCAAACTTATATATTATATAATATTCAATGTAATATAGTTGAAATTCTATCATTACTGCAATTTTTTATTCATGAAATGATGATTTTTGAACTCTCCCTTCTGAAAATGCCTTAAACCACCGAAAAACCTGGGCTCTTGACAAAACATGATCTCCGTAGGCCTGTGTCACTCAGATTTAGAACACATCAGAAAAAAAAATGTTTCACAAAAAAATCGCTACGGACAAAAAATTACTCGACCGAGTTCAAACTTGTAGTGAGGGTAGATCACACGTCATCTGTCTTCCCTCCAAGCCCGGCGCCTCCCGTGTTGCCAGATCGAACGCAACGTTGCCAGTCTCGTCACTTAATTTACGGACCTCGTATCTAATATGTTGGGTCACAGAATAAGCTTTAATGTTCATCAACCAGCTACCCGCAAGGAGTTCACAAAAGATTTGAACTTGGCCACAGCGCAACTCGACTGGTCGAGTAGTTAGCTTCTCTCTTCGTTATCTTATAATATAAGACATGCAATATTGCAGTGTGCAGGTCTTTAGGAAAACTAGAAAACTACGTTGGAATAAAACGCGCCCAGAATTATATCCATCTCTCGGGTGGTTGAAATCTTCACGTCAAAGAATATTCACTAACCTGCCTTTTTGAGAATGCAGGGTAGTGATGCGAAATATACACTTCATTCAAACAGCATAAAAACAGTCCTTTTCAGTTGAATAATCAAGACCGTCTATATGCCTCCTCCATAAACGCATTTGAATCTCATTCATATAAATCTAATTTCCGGAGTGAAAACCTATTGGTATAGATTGAAGAGACAGAATCTTAAGTTTTCCGGAGAAACATGCCCAAAGACTGAACGAATGTATACGGCAAATCCTGCAACACAGCAAATGTTTCACTTCAAAATTTAATCACAACTTTCTCTTGCGTATCTCTCTCAGATTCTAACTTCTGTTAATTAATTCTAATTTTTGATAAGAAAATCCTCTTGGATTTCGATCTCTGCCTTTCAAAGCACGACTGCCAATAGCTGTTCATGGCTGAAGCATGTTGAATGGTTAACTTTTTCTTCCCGTACACCCTCAAACTATATTTATACTGATAAGAGGAATAACAATGTCGTGAAGTAAAGAATCGTTTGCTGAAACTGAAAATGTTACAGCAAAAAATATAGTTACTGGAAGAATTTATTCATATTTTCAGTTGGAGAAATTCCAAGATAGCGAAAAATTGCCTGTTATGATATTCTTCCACGGAGGAGGATGGTTGTGTGGAAGTGGTAACGGAATGTGGTATGGTCCAGAAGTTTTGCTGGATAAGGATGTTGTTCTCGTCGTTACCAATTACAGATTGGGTAGGTAAAGGGTAACGTTCAAGATTCATAAAAGGTCAATTCTATTATTGTAATCGCTCTTTGGTACAATATGATACTTTCCAAATGTAAGTTTGTGACAGAACCCAGATCGGCTGAACTATACTTTAGCGCATATCGCAAATACTTCATTTCTTATTTTAAAATGAACGATTAGGATGTAAGTTGCACTAAAATATCATTTTTTCTTTAAGGAACCCTCTGCTTGATATTTTATAGAACTTCAAAGTTGCATTTTGGGTGCTAATACTGTGGTATAGAATACTGCTTTATAAGCTGTTTTCTTCTTGTTTATACAAAAGATTGTTAAAAATTATATGAATATAACATACACTGTAAGTTACTGTGATACTGTTCATCGCAATAATGCAATTTTGCATTATTTTAATGATGAAAATAGTTGATTGTTAAGTAGTAATTTCATTTATTTCAGATAATTATTCCCATCACTACACCACCGTCACTGTCAAATTCTCTCTATCTAGTTGCGATGTTGCCAAATCATGGATAGTAATATACCTTAATTTGGGTTGTCAAATTCTTACTTACTATGTATACTAGCGGTTAAATGTGCAGTCGGCAAAGGATTGTCATGAAAATGCGATTTTGAGGTGTGGTGGGCAGGTTTTGCTGTACTAAATTCACCTTGAGCCCTACGATAGCGTTAGCTAAAGAGACTTTTTTGAAGAATGCCTTATGCCCTTCACAAAAGTACTTAGGTTATTGTTTTTCCTATATTATAGTCTATTTACTTTTTGTATGTATGTAATTGAAGAATTATTTAAAGTGAAAAGCTTATGTTACAAAATGTACCTAATTAAATGTGATATATATGAGAAATGATTGAAAAAGAAGCTGTTGCAAATCACTAAATAATGAAAACGTAACAAAGAACATTGCAAGTTTTTTGATGATTTGATGAAATTATCGTTGATCTTTATTTAACTATAACGTTGGACGATGATATGTTGGGTGGACCTGGCGAGGTGGTCCAAATCGACGAATCGACGTATAGTATTACCTCCAGATCAATTCAGTACGTAATTAGGTAACGTCAAAACATTAATTTGTTGGATTTGACAGACCTGACAGAGGCTCCTTGTTGGAAGTGAGTAAAGGTGTCTTAAAAATACATACAGGGTTATTCACAAGTCGTGACCCAAAATGAAACATCATACACAGTACCGCATTTTGAGGGGGGTCTTCTATAAAACAGCTTTCCCTCGAGAGCTTCATCAAAAAGATACGTTGAAGTTTAAAAACACAAAACTTTTTTTTAATATCTTCAAAACCGTCAAATGGAATGAACTGAAATTATGTGGATTTATATAGGTATTGTCCACATTCAAAAGTGTTAACTTAAAATTAACGTGCACCAGTGGCGGAGATACAGAGGGTTAGTGGCATTATTTTTTCAAATCAAAGTAGTACGCCACTGTTTTTTTTCGAAACGCGCAGTTTTTCGAATTTTACCTTCAATTTGCTACAAATAATTACTTCTGTGTTTTTCCTAAAGTGCACTGTTTTCGTAAAAATAGAAATAAAATAAACTAGATCATTCATGAAGAGCCGAGATACAATTAGTTTCAAAATAAAATAGGAAGCCTTGATACCAACTTGACGTTTTTTGGGAGATATTTTGTCAAAGTTATGTGTTATACGGTTGTTATCGTCACTACTAACATTTTTCTTTTTTGTTTGTAAGAGTCAAGTCAAGAATTTCTTTTTTCCATTTTTGAGCGTTGTAAAATGGAATTTAGCAATGATTAGTAGTACGCCGATATTATTTTTGTGAACGGATTCTGTAATGGAAATGCTTTAGCCGCTTCTCGGAAGTATCAACGTAGATTTCTTAAGAGACGCCAACCTACCGCAAAGGTTTTTACGCGTTCAGTTTTAAGACTTCGGCAATATGGAATTTCCAAACTTTCCGGAGTTGGAGGCCATGGTGTCCGGCATACTGTTCAAGAAGACCTGAAATGTGATAAATTTGGCGTAAGATGATCCTAGTACAAGTACTAGGCGGATTGCAGCCCAGTTACCATGTTCCCAAAGTCTTGCGTGGAGAATTTTATATCGAAAAGTTTTACATCCTTACCATCAGAAAAATTTGTAATGTCTGCAACCCGGCGACGAAGTGCAACGGCGAAATTTTTGTGACTGGTTACTGCAAATGCATAATCAAAATACATATTTGATTGATTTGGTTTTGTGGTGGGATGAATCGCTTTTTACGAGGAGTGGAACCTTTAATTCTCATAATGAACATAGTTGGTCGTTAGAGAATCCCCGTTCTGTAAGAATACACTCGTTTCAACACAGATTTTCTAGAAATGTCTGGTGTGGCATTTTCAATGGCCAACTGTTTATGCACCTATTGCCATAACGTTTAAATGCAAACTCATACTTAGCTTTCCTAGAGAATTATATAGAAAATGTGTTAGATGATGTTCCGTTAATGACGAGTACGAATGTGGCATCAGCACGACAGTGCCCCACCGCATGTTTATCGTGACATAACCGCATGGTTAAGTAATCATTTTAGAGAACGATGGATTGGCAGAAACGGACCCGTACTCTGGCCTGCGGGGACTCCTGGTTTGAACCGCACGGATTTCTTTTTGTGGGGCGCTAAATAACTAGTGTATGCTGAGTAAATTAATACTTTTGATCAGTTACAAGAAATAACAGATATTCGTTTCATCAAATTCAAGCCACAATAATTTTGCGGTTTTTCTTTAAAGATGCAGCACTTGTATCTGTGAGAATGGTGGTCTTTTTGAAGATTTATTGAAATACAGCTATTATCTAATTTCTTTTTTTTTATTTTTACAAAAACAATACACTCTAGGAAAAAACTCAAGAGTAATTATTTGTATCGTTAATTTTAAGTAAAGACTTTTGAATGTGGATAATACTTAGGCAAATCAACATACCAAATTTTAGTTCATTCCTGTTAACAGTTTTGAAGATATTAAAAAAAGTGTTTTCAATTTTTAATGAAGCTCTCGAGGAAAAAATAGAAGACCCTCCTTAAAATGAGGTCGATGTTTCATTTCTGGTCATACTTGTGAATCACCCTGTATATCTTGAAAATGATTATATATATATATATATACGAGATGTATTGAGAGTAAATATGTGTTTATTGCAAAGGTTGATATACACATATCATATTGTTTCTTAGCCTAAAACCATTTACGTGTTTTATGCAAATATTGCACCTTTGAGGTGTTTACTTTGATGCAAACTATGAAATATTGTGATATGAAAGCTGTTTCTCGTACTTATCCTATATAAATGGAACACTTCATTATTTTAATCTGACACACGCCAGTTAAGACATCAGTCAGCAGATATTGCACATGCACGTTCTATTTTGAAAACCAAACCTTGAAGGTTTCATTTGGAAAAACAATATGAAGAAACATACATTATACGTTCTTTTAGTTATAGATAATTAACATTCTCTACTGAACGGATCTTCTTTAAACTCTACTTTTGTTACATGTAACACTCGAATAATGTAATGAAATTTTCCTGGTTGATTTGACTTTTATTAGGCATCTTATTTAACAACATTTAATGTTCAGGTGCGTTAGGATTCCTAACGACAGGAGACGAAGTTGTACCTGGAAATAATGGCCTCAAGGATCAGAACTTGGCGTTGCGTTGGATTCAAAATAATATTAAGTTCTTTGGAGGAGATCCAGACAGTGTTACGATATTTGGAGAGTCAGCAGGTGGGGCAAGCGCTCAGTTTCATATGTTATCTCCTCTCAGCAGAGGTAAGGGCTTAATCATATTTGCCTCCATCATCGGTTTGTAAGCTCAAAAATACTAATACTCTTCAAACTGCAAATGCGAGGTGAAACACCATAGTTGGTCAACATTTTTCTTGTGAATTTGAGTTTTTTTTATTTCTGTAACAATTTCAGTCACAACCAAAACAATGTATGAAAATGTGGAAGTTAATAATATGTTCTTTTTTATGAAGGTCTTTTCAAAAGGGCAATTATGCAAAGTGGCACAGCTTTCTGTACTTGGGCGTTATCAGGGAAAGACGAGGTCTTGACGAACTCAAAGAAGTTAGCGAAACTCTTCAACTGCCCAACAGACTGTAGTAAAAAGATGGTAGAGTGCTTGAAGAAAGTAGAAGCTAAACATTTTATTGAACAAGATGTAAAATTCATGGTAAGTTCAAAACAGATGCTATGCAAGTATACCTGAAACTTGTTCTGTGGTCTGACCGCTAAATGAAACCATAATAATGTGCTTGTAATACTACTTACTGACGATGACGTTTCAGTGGCCTTTTTCAAGTACAATTGAAAAAGTTCGCTGTACTGAGTGAAACGTCGTCGTCAGTAATTATAGTACTCGTATATGGTCCCATGACTGCCAGACATTACTTATTCTCTCACAGACAGCACTTGGGGCATTCCTAGCATTCAACGCATGCGTATCAGTTAATACCCGTTTTACAGTTAGCAAGAGCGAGAGAAAAGTTTCATGCACACTAACAAAACAGCTGTTTCTTCCTTGCATTTTCTTGCAACTGTCGGGATCTTGCATGAAAACCAATCAATTGGGTTTTTCTTGTAAGTTTGTCTACAATTCTGTATTCTGACTCTCGGCCAGTCCGCTGGTTTGTGTCATTATATTTAATTATTCACAGATGTACGGTTGACTGTGTTTTGATGATGGATGTTCGGCGATTGAAACCAGTTTTTGGATATTAAAACCATGTGTTCTGAAAGGTAAAAAAACAAAACCAAAATTATAAATTAGGAACGTGACAGGGAATATTTCATTCGTTTAGGATGGCTAACCTTGCTCGCTTGAATGGAGGAAACAGGGCCGTCTTGCAACTTCAAGAGCTTGCGTACAATGGTCTTGACGACTGTAAAACGGTTTTGAATACCGTTTTAAGTTCGATAATGGTCCGATTTACTGATACCAGTCGAGAAAGGTGAGTAGAAGTAAGACTAACTTTGCTTCAATTGTTTTGGCTGATTTTCATATATACTATGTAAGATGTTATCACAAAGTAATATTCAGCACTGCCAAACATCCTCCATTCTCCATAACTTCATCCAGATACCTTGAAGCACCCAATCAAGTTATTGAACTTTACTTATTTTCTTACGCTTAATTTTTATATTTGCTATTTAGGGGACTAATTTGAGATAAGGTCTCAGGTCATATGATCTGCGTGTAACCTAAAATGCCCCCTTACCTGGATACAGGGTGTTGAAACTATACCTTCGTAATGGATAATATTCACTTAAGTTTTTTTACATGTAACACTAACAGTGTATCCAATAAATACAAACATTTTTGTGACTGACACAACACCAATGACATTGAAAACTAGCAAATTTTGATACCTATAGAAGAAACAAGGGAATTATTCTCTAAGCCACTGTCTTTTTTGAAACATGTGCATTTTTTAATAATGCATCCATATTTACATGTTTCGCCTCTTTTGAGAAACTTTCTATCAGTCTATTCGTTTCGGATAACATCTGATTTAAATATTTAGGTTCCAGGCACACCATATCACCCTCGATATGACGTGAGACCGACGTTTAAAGGGGCAAATTTATCGACTCGCTGCAAAACGTAAGCATAATACCCTCCCGCTCATACTTACGACTAAACGTTTTTTCTGTCCAACCGGCAGCCGGATGTTAGACTCACACGACTTGTCTGTCTAAGCAAATGCTGTTTCAAAATAGTTCCCCAAATAACATACATAAAAATCAAGTGTGTGGAAATAAGTAAAAACCAATTACTTATTGAGTGTTTCAAGATGTTTGGCTGACGTTATGGACCACGAGAGGTGTCTGGCAGTGTTCAATATTACTTCGTAACAATGTTGTACAAAGTATCTATAAAAATCAGCTACGAAAATTTAAGTGAAGTCCTATTTTTACTCATTTTTCTCACTTGGTATCTGTAAATCGGACAATTACCCAACTTAGCAGTCACGTAGGCGTTGAAAGTACATATAAACGCTAGTTAATGCCCCAAGTTTTGTCTTTGAGAAAATAAGTAATGTCTGGAAGCCATTGGATCTTACTCTAATAGTATTTCAAGCATATGTGGTTCCGTTTAGCGGCTAGATAAACTTAGAGGACCATGAAAGTATGTTTTATGTATTAGGTCATAATGTTTTTTTTATAAAGACGTATAGTTCTTTTTGAACAGAATCTTCTATAGGCAATGTGAAACATTTTCTCAAAAACTTAGTCACCTTGTCTGCATTAGAAACATGGATATTTGAATTAAGCATCAGCATTGATTACACTGGACAACAAATTTTAGTTTTTTAATTGTATCTTGTGGGAAAAGTGCACTTCTTTGTTAATTTTGGGGCGCTGAATCCAAAAATGACAATGAAATAAAAAAATTAGTTGCGGTTTAGAAAAAAAACTTTTTATTTTTAAGGATATATTAAAAAAAGTAACAAGATTCATATACTTATAAGAATCACTATATGCGCTGTCTTTTTGCTGTTCTTTTATGGATCGTTTCTGGAGCATCTCTACCAAGATCCAACAGTAGTCTGCAAGCATGGAAGGATTCCACTTTCCCTGGTACCTTTTTTCCATTGTTGAAATATCCTGATGAAAACGTTCGCCGTGCTCATCACTTACGGCTCCGCAATTGTCAGGAAAAAAGTCCAGGTGTATGTGTAGGAAATGTATCTTAAGAGACATATTACAGCCCATCTTTTGATACGATGACAGCATATTTTTGACAAGGGTTTTATAGTTGTCAGCTTTTCTATTTCCCAACAAATTAGTGACCACCAGACGGAAATCATTCCAAGCAGTTTTTTCAATACCTGTTAAAGTGTTTTCAAACTGTGTATCTTTCAAAATATTTCGAATCTGTGGCCCAACAAAAATACCTTCTTTAACCTTTGCCTCACTTAGTCTTGGAAATTTCTGACGCAGGTATTGAAAAGCTGACCCATCTCTATCTAATGCCTTAACAAAGTTTTTCATTAGGCCCAACTTGATATGCAGTGGTGGTAATAAATTTTTTTTCGAATCTACTAATGGCATATGCTGTACATTTTTTTGACCTGGCTCTAGGAATTGACGAATAGGCCAGTTTTGTCCGGTGTAATGAAGTGCCTTTGCCCGACTGTCCCATTCACACAAAAAACAGCAAAACTTTGTGTAGCCTAGCTGCAGCCCAAGCAAAAGTGCAACAACTTTCAAATCGTCACAAATATGCCATTGGCGCTCATCGTATTTTATGCATGTCAATAGGTACTTCATATTGTCATATGATTCTTTCATGTGAACTGCATACCCTACAGGAAGAGATGGTAAAATATTTCCAATATGCAATAACACTGCCTTTAAACTTAATGTTGAACTGTCTATAAACAATCTCCATTCTTCTGGGTTATAGTTTATATTTAAAGCGGCCAGTTTATTATATATATATATATATATATATATATATATATTATGTTACTGCAGAAAACCAAGTTATTCTCCATATTGAAAAATGGTTCTAAGTCTTTGTGGCGTTTACGAAAAACACATACCGAAACATCGTCTTCTAACAAGTTCCACTGCTGCAGTCTTGATCCAAGTAACTCTGCCTTACATTTTGGAAGTTCTAAATCTCTTACAAGATCATTTAATTCTGACTGTGTTATTTTGTGCGGTTGGTGGCATGACGTGCTCGGTATAAAATCAGGATCTCTTGACGCTGATGGCATATCTTCTTCCTGACGAATCACTCGATCGCCATGATCTGATTCGTTTTCTGATTCGCAAGTGTAGGATTCTGGGGGTTTTGGAATAGGATTTTCGTCACTGTGAGGCACAGGTCTCATCGCAGATGGTATGTTTGGGTAGTTAATAACCGATTTTTTTTTCTTGGACATACCTGTGGCTTGTCCAACACAAGGTATCATGCAAAAGTAACAATCATTAATATGATTTGTGGGCTCTCTCCAAACCATTGGGACAGCAAAGCGCATAGACCGTTTTCTGCCATTTAACCAGCTCCTCAGACTTGAAGCACATGTATTACAGCAGATGTGGGGTGCCCACTGTTTGTCTTGATCACCTAGTTTACAACCGAAATAAAGCTGATATGCCTTTGTTATTAGTGGAGTAATAGACCGTCTCTGAGACGCAAAAGTCAATCACCACACACGTAACAAAACTGATCTGGATTGTTTACACACTTTCGAGACATCTTGCATGAACGCTGTCAGCCAACTGAGGAAAAAATGGCTAATATAAAACAATATAATGTACACGTATGTATAACGTAACACAATCATGCCGATTACATCATCGTTCCTTGCCGAATATAAAAATGTAGCACGTGCATTCTTGTGAATTCCAGTATATTAACACTGTCCCAGCAGGAACACATATAATTACCGTATCTCTAAAACTTGAACTAATATTTGAAAAATAAGTTTCATTCCGGTTTTAGCACATTAAAAATAGTAATATTTTGTTGATTTTATTTAGGATATTTTTTGGCTGTTGATCAGTGTTATCAATGTGTAAAATTAGAAAGGAACAAGAATATTGTTGAAGGGTGCGTCAGAAAATATGCCAATATGCTTCAACCCGTCGTCATGAATTGTCGCTCAACTGATTGATATTAACTGATAACCATAGAACAACATACTTCCTTTAAAAGGTGTAAGCTAAATTGAAAATCGGATAATTGATGTAATAATCCACTATGAACAATATGAAAACCTATTGAAATAATAGATTCGTTCAATTCCTTTGACCTTAGTAAGTTCAATTATGGCGCTACCTTGATCTATGTATATGATCATGAAACAGGTGTTGCAGACTATATCACTATATCAACTTACTGATTCATAACCATATAATAACTTACTCCGTTTCAAAAAGTTCGAATCTACGAATAACATTCACCGGTATTGTTTGGTAGGATTGTATATGTAGCTCATAGATAAACAGTCGCATGTCCAAGTTTAGAAAAATGAGCAAAACAAGTGAAAATCCCTACTATATCTTCAAAATCAATATGTAATATGAACAACAATCTTAGTCTAATCATATTAGCAAATTTCCCCGAAATAATTGTAAAGTCTGGTTTCATTTGTGCAAGTTGTTCAAGGGGTATTTAAAACATAGACGCATAAAATGGGTACACCAATTTTTGTGGGAAAGCTTTATTTTACAACAAAGATTGAGAAAACGTATTTTTTGGGATTCAATCGAAAGTGTTGACAGGATCGAAAAAACTTTTTATATAAGATTTTTAGGTATTTATGAGATCTAAAAAATGAAAACACACGTGAAAAGATCCGACTAATAGCAAAAATGTTATGGCCCCAAAACGAGGCAAAATGCAGGTTTTGACACTTGTGGGTAATACGACGATCATTTCACGCAACTACTTGAAATTATTCAAATCCGTAGGATTCATACTTCTAAATAACAGCAACAAAATTGGAGTATGTTGGACAAGTAGTTTTTTGAGAATTTCCAATAGTCTGTTTTCCGGCCATCACTACTAGTTTATTGAGCAAAATACAGCGTTCGTTCAAAGATCATTCAATAGCAAAATACACGTATTTACCTTGCCGATATAAATCATGAACCATTCCGAAAGTTAAATGTTATTTTTAAGAGAAAAACACGTTTTTTTCTTCTAAACAAATCAAACATTTCGAATTTGCGAGTAATTGAACAAATGCGTTACGATATTCGAAAACATACGTTACTATATACATTTTTAAAACAAAGCGGATGTGTCTATCATCTTTTGTTGCGAATTACTCACAAATACGAAATGATTGAGTTTGTTAAGTAGAAAAATCGTAACCCATCCTTTTTGCATAAAAATAACATTTATCTTCCGGAATGGTTTGCGATTTATATTGGCAAGGTAAACTAGTGAATTTTGCTATAAAATCCTCTCTTAACTAACCTGTATATTGCTCAACAAACTAGTAGTGATGGTCGGAAAACGGGTGTTTTGGGATAAATAATTTGAAATTCTCAAAAACTATTTGACCAATCTACTCCAATTTTTTTGTGGTTATTCAGAAGTACGAATCTTTCGAATTTAAAGAATTCTGCGAGAAATCATAGTGCCAAAACTTTCATTTTGTCTCGTTTTTCGGCCATAACATTTTTGCTATTAGTCAGATATTTGTACGTGTTGGCTCATTTTGTAGGTCTTATAAATACCTAAAAATCTTACATGAAGAGTTTTTCGTCCCTGCCAACACTTTCGATTGAATCCCAAAAACACGTTTTCTCATTTTATGTTGTCGAATAAAAAGTTTTCTCACAAAAATTGGTGTACCCATTTATGCTTCCATGTTTTAAATACCCCCTTGAACAACTTGCAGCAATAAAACCAGACTTTACAGTTATTTCGCAAACCACGAGTATTTTCGTCTAATATGATTAAACTGTCGCATACGACTGTTTGCTACATTGACAAACTTAAGTATGTCATATTTAATAGTAATTTTAACTCAAAACTGTGTTAACCTGGATTTACGACTGTTTAATTCTGAGCTAAAGATATACATACTTCTCAGTTGCCATTTTTGCATTATGTGTTTTGGTACGAAATATTTATATGATTTCAGCTTTGGGACTACGACCCCATGATTCCGTTCAAACCAGTAATCGAGCCAAAACTGGATGGTGCTTTCTTGACTGAACATCCAATAAAACTGATAACAGCTAATAAATATGAAAATATACCAATTATGGTCGGTATTAATACAGAAGATGGAGGTCTCAAAGTTGCTGGTAAGGAAGCGCTTCTCGTATGAAACGTTCGTATGAGAATAATAATTTATATATAAACAAACGAATTATTTGTTGCCCAACAGAACAGATTTACAATTACAGGACAACTAAAGCAATAAAGAAAAAATATACCAAATATATAACTAAAGCAAATGTAAATATCCGAAGGAAAGAAGTGGCTACTGTTCTCAATTTTTAAATAATAATAAGAAAACATAAACACATGAAATACAAAAAATCCAAAAGAACAACACAACGCATAAGGCAGCCAAGACAAATAACAATAAGCTTCAGTGAGAGATGATAGAATACTACTCAAACAATTAGCATGTATATCACAATTACTATAGACATCATTGAAATTTCTGGAATGGCAAATTGATCCCTAAGTTGATACTCAGTCTCCTCAATCTGGAAAAAGTAGATGAGCGTATCGTAACTGAGGCAACGTTAAAATCAATTTGAAAATTAGGTAATCAAAACCATGAAGGAGCTTGTTAGGACTTGATACCAAATTCTTAATTTTCCTTACATTCAGACATGTTCAACTTACTAAATAAAATCTGGAGGGTATGTGTACGTATTAGACTTTGATGCAACTGAAGTCACTATGAAACTGAAATTGTAAAAAAACTGGCTTGAACATTACAATATTGCAAATCAGACCTAAATAAAATAATCGGTACTTCCTTTATTAAAGTCGCTAATTTGTAAACAAAAGACTGAGGTGCCGTGTCTGGTAAACCTAATTTACAAGACCTGTTTATGCTTTCAGTATATATTCGGCATGAAAGTGGTACGTTAATTTTACGTATTGGCAAGCTCATTTTTGCGTAACGCGGAGACAACTGACAGGACTGACAACTTCCACCGACCAATAGTTCACCAATGCTTAATACATACGTCCATACGCTGAAAGTGACAGAACGTCAATACGCCTCTGGCATACAATGAAAGATAGTTACCGTTCTATGAACTTTGTCCCCCAGCATCATTAAAAGCACGACCCGCCAAAATACGAGGTATTCTCAAGGCCACCAGCAATGGCGTGCAATGCAAAATTGCTGAACTAAATATAATTGCTTTCCACCTCTATAACCATCACCAATCACATACAAAGTTGTTTTGTGCTTTTTAGCAGTCATCAGTAGGTTACAGGTCGAATGGTGTGGAGACAGACAAACCGAAAGCAAACAAGCAATTCAATGTGGGCCTGTAGACGTGTTGTCGGTGTAAGGTGGGGGCTTAAACTCAAAGTGGTATACTGGCCCTACACGACGATAGTACGTCCATCTCTCTTGTACCGCTCCCTGGTCTGGTGGCCTTGCATTAGAACCTAGACAACTAAGGCCAAACTAATAAAATTCAGCGTTTGTCCTGTATCAGTATTACAAGCGCAGTGCGAACAACGCCATTGAGTGCAATTTAAGCCTTGTTGGATCTCCCACCGTTGGATCTGGTGATCCAGCTGGGCTTTCTTGAATCCTGTCAAGGGGCATACTGCCATCTTAGTCGAATTGCAAAGGGAGGACCTCGTCCTTCTAAGCAGGGGTGATCGTATTACCCCTAAAGATGGCAGGTCTGGTATACGGACGGCTTAGTCACCGAAGAGCGCTCAGGAGCTGGGGTCTCTGGGCCTAGAACTAGGCTATCTCTGCCTCTCGGTGGGTACATCACTATTTTTCAGGCGGAAATCTTTGCGATTCTTTCTTGTGTATCTCAGATCCTGGAGGAGGGTGGGCCTAGGAGAAGAATCACAATCCTATCCGACAGCCAGGCTGCAATGAAAGCACTAAGTGCCTGTAAGATTACTTTGAGTCTTGTGTTGCAATGCAGGGAGTCTCTGGATTGCCTCGCAACGAGGCATCCGGTATCGTTAATGTGGGTACCAGGGCACGCGGGGATAAGGGCCAATGAGACGGCGGACACTCTGGCGAAGACAGGATCAGCCAGCAAGCTCGTTAGTCCTGGGCCAGCTCTAGGAGTGACCGCGCATAAAGCTAGGAGGAAAATGGAGACGTGAGTTTCAAGACAACACTCTCAGAAATCGAGAGGTATCTCCAGACATCTCCGCCAGGCACGGGAACTCATTGAAGGGCCCAGTGGTAAGGATGGACGTTTCTGCTTATCTCTGGATAGAGCCAACCTAAGGTTGCTGGTGGGACTGTTGTCTGGGCATAACACGTTAAGGCGCCACCTGCACGTGATGGGGGTGGCTGAGGATCTCTTGTGTGAACGCTGCGGGGTAGAGGAAGAGACCTCGGCGCACGTTTTGTGTCGCTGTGAAGCTCTGAGCTACTATAGGCAGACTATACTGGGGTCTATTACTTTGGACCCTCAAGACGTCAAGGAGCTTGAACTCAAGGCGATTCTCAACTTTGCTAAAAGGGCGAGGCTTGTGATCTAAGGAATGAAGAGGTGCATAAGGGCCCGCTTAAGGCGGCTCCGACGGAGTGAGTTTCAGGCCATTTACAAGGGTTTAGCTGCTTCGGAATTGACGCTCCATTTTTCTATGTATTCGAATAAAATTTATACAGTATTTTCAGAAGACAATAGTCCAGGGTGCTATAGAGCCACTTTTCTAAAAAAAAAATTTTTTCAGGAGTTATGGTGGGTGGAAGTGCAGATAATTGTTGTTCGACTTCTCGATTTTTTTAAAAATAACCCAGAGGAAAAAACGAAAAAGTGGCTCTATAGCACCCTGTGGATTCTTGTTTTTAGTGCACTGTGAAAATTTCATTGAAAAATATTCAAAAATGAAGCGTCAATTTACTGTTGTCTGGCCATAACACGTTAAGGCGTCACCTGCACGTGATGGGGCTGGCTGAGAATCTCTTGTGTGAACGCTGCGGGGTAGACGAAGAGACCTCGGCGCACTTTTGTGTCGCTTTGAAGCTCTGAGCTACTATAGGCAGACTATACTGGGGTCCATTACTTTGGACCGTCAGGACGTCAATGAGCTTGGACTCAAGGGTTGTAGAGGTGCATAAGGACCCGCTTAATCGGCCTATGCACTGGCTCCTTATGGTGGCCGGAATGCCTCTAATTTCAAGATTCATTCATTCGTGGACCACTGAAAAACTCAACATGTTGTACGCTAAGAGGTAACGGCACTGATAACAGTCACCTACAAATACGATTGATCATGGTAACAGAGATGGAAAGCAAACAGATTCAGTTCAGCCAAGCTCATTTTTGTTTTGCAAGTGCTAAAACTTTCAGAAAAATTGTCGGTAAATGCTGGGCCAAGGGTGTTAACATCGAGTATACAATAATTGTATTAATTTTGACATATTTTTAACGATGTTTCAGGAATGAATTCACAGTTGATTAAAGAATTTGATGAAAGGTTTGATGAACTTGCTCCAATGAGTTTAGAATACGACAAATTCTTTGGCGATGTAGAAACCGTAACACGGAATTTGAGAAAGTATTATTTCGGCAAAGACAAGATTGACGAAACGAAGATAAAGGAGTTGATCGATGTTAGTATAAAACCTCATTAAGTTCGTATGATTCTGTATTCCACCATTGACTAGCATACCATTTGTTAGGTTTATGTCTACATGCCTCACCTGAATCAGTTTCAATTTCAATATGTTAAGAGTTTGTTTACTTTTAAATCATGTTTATCTACCAATCTTATTACAAAGGCCTATTCTGTAATTCCAATGTGATTTTGTTTTTAGTTGTATACGGATGGTTGGTTCATGGATGCTGCTGATACTGCAGTTAGGCTTCACCATAAACATTCAACACAACCAGCATATTACTATCTCTTTGGATACAGGGGTAGTGCCAGTTTCACAAAGATCTTCGGAGGAGGAGACACAGACTTTGGTAATTCGTTAAAAATATTACCTCTTTGCCACCTAATATCATTAGACTATAATAATAAACTGTTGTATTATAACACGGACATCTGACAACAATCGGCGCAATAGTGAGGAGGAAAGTAACAGAGAGAACTACAGACAGAACGATAAAGAAATCATATTACGTATACAAATGCAACGCGTCTTTAAAATACTTGTATTGATGTTTGAATCTGCGCTTTAAGATATACTAAGTGACATATAAATCCGAACACCCAGTTTAAATGGTTTTATTTTAATAAAAGTTGGTGAATGTATTTATCTTACTGTTAATAACAAGTGAAAAAATTTTCAGCTTTATCAGTTGGACATTCCGGTTTTTATACTGCTTTTTTTTAATTCACTAACACTCTAAAAATGAATATTTCAGCCGCAGTAAAGAATCAACGTTGGCGGATTTTGATTCTTGACATCCTTTACGATCGGTTACGATGCCTAGAGTACGGAGACCTGTACGATTTCGTCAACTTAGTGAGTTTGATAGGGGCCGTATAGTAGGACTTCGGGAAGCTGGACTTTCTTTTCGGGCAATTGCAGTTAGAGCGCAAAGAAATGTAGACACTGTGGTTAGGTGTTGTCAGGCATGGCTTCGAGAAGGCCGTACGCAAAGAGCAAGGGGCACTGGACGCCGCCGTAGAACAACAGACCGTGAAGATCGCCGCCTAAGATTATTGGCCTTAAGGGACCGTTTCTCCTCTACCAGGTCCATTGCAAATGAATGGTTTGCAGAACACGGAAGACCTATTGGCATGCGAAGTGTTTACCGACGAATGAGAAGTTTTGGCTTGTTTTCATACCGGCCACACTGGGTCCTCCCTTTAACTCGAGAACACCGACGTAATCGCCTTGAGTGGTGCAGACAACGGTCACTCTGGGATCAGGAATGGAACAGTATTGTCTTTAGTGACGAGTCTCGATTTTGTTTAGGCATGCACGATGGTCGTGCCAGGGCTAGAAGGAGACGTGGTGAAAGGAGGAATCCACAGTTTTTTGTTGAAAGACATGTTCATCACACTGTTGGAGTTATGGTTTGGGGTGCTATAGCTTATGGTTCGAGGTCACCTTTAATCTTCATCAGAGGTAACATGAACGCGCAGCGTTATATCCACGAAGTTCTAGAATCCCATCTTTTACCCTATCTTGACACCCTGGCAGATCCAACTTTCCAACAAGATAATGCCCGACCACATGTTGCAAGAGTCACAATAGACTTCTTTCAACATAATGATGTCACATTGTTACCATGGCCACCAAAATCTCCCGATTTATCCCCAATTGAGCATGTGTGGGATATGATGGGTAGGAGATTGCTCAATTTGCAACGTCCTCCTCAGACTCTAGAAGCACTTCGAGAGGAGTTGGTGGTTGCCTGGAATGAGATACCACAGGAGGACATTGACCACCTGATCAGAAGCATGCCTAGGCGCGTTGGAGAATGCGTAGCACATCAGGGTGCATCCACACATTATTAAAGGTCGAAGGGCTTTAAAGCAGTGCAATCATTTTGAAATTTTTATCATTTACTTATTATGCTTCATTAAGTACTTATACAAAATTTTATTAAAATAAAACCATTTAAACTGGGTGTTCGGATTTATATGTCACTTAGTATGTAAGTGCATTTTCTAGTAAGATCTCAGTACAATTGCTACTTTTCTATTAACTGTTATTATCATTGACTCATTAACTGACAAAAAATGATACATAGAAGCTAACAATTTTGTTTTATTCTACGAGTATGACAAAATTTACATATTTGAACAATTTCAGTGTCCGGATTTACTATTTATAGGTATTTGGTGGCACATTGCTAAATTTATCACACTTCACAGGTGTCTGCCATGCAGACGAATTGCAGTACCTCTTTCCAGTTGGTGATGGATTATTCCCTGATGTCAAACCTTCGAAAACTGATAAGAAGATAACAAATATCATGACGACTTTATGGACGAACTTTGCTAGAACGGGGTAAATAAAACCAATTGAAATAGCTTTATTTATGACTGGGCGGAAAATTGTACTTTATTATGAGAAAGTAAATTCGGCCTCAGTTTTTTGCACCATCTTAATCAAAAAGGACCAGTTTTACCGAACCTGCAACGTGCCAGACCCAAAAGCTCGCCGAAAATTATTTAACATTAAACCGGACAGTTTTTTTGGTTATTCTGATGCTGGTCGAGATATCAGCGATTTGACATATGAACACCCATACTCATTAAAAGGGCCCCCTTTTCAATAAGATTTGCAGCATACCGAATTTAAATATTTTTCCTAGTGCATCCAAAGAAACTTCTTCGACTATATTATGATGAGCTCAATATGGCGACCACTTCGAGAATTGTCTTTATTTATTCATTCCTAAGCAACGATGCTACTACCGCGATACATTTGTATGCCAATTCTACTAAGAAATTTTAATCATACCCTGTCGGATATACAGAGTGCGGCAGAGAGGATGGACGGTTTAAAAAAATCATAAAATAGTTAATTTTCACTCGAAAACAAATTTATTGATGGAATCAGGTTCACAAGGAAATAGCATTTGAGACAGTCAAGTGTGGAAAATCACATCAGGCATGTGGTGGCCAAAATCGTTGATGCAGTGCTGGAGGCGTTCTTGGAAGTTCGCGTAGACTCTCTCCAACATCGCTCTCTCAATTTGGGCGACTTCCACGCGAATTTCGCCCTTCAATTCGTCCAGAGTTCGGGGCTTGTTCGCGTATACTCTAGCCTTGAGGTGTCCCCATAAGAAAAAATCGCATATGGATAAATCTGGGGACCGAGGAGGCCAATGAACATCGGTAAACCTGGAAATAAGGCGACCAGGGAAGAGAGGGCGAATAACGACCATGGATGTTCGGGCTGTGTGGGCGGTCGCCCCATCCTGCTGGAACCACACACGTCGGATTGGAACACGTCGCCGTCGTAATTCAGGGAGAAAAAAGTTGGTGATCATGTCGACGTCGCGCTCTGAGTTCACGGTAACATCACGTCCATTACCGCCTTCGAAGAGGTCTTTCGTGTAACTGTTGCGAATTTTCATTAGCCGAATAACGACAATTCTGCTGGTTAACCATGCTGTTTAGGTGAAAGTGGGCTTCGTCACTTATAAACAAAATGAGGTTCTCATTTTGATCGATCAGTGCTTCCATCTCACGTGCGAAGTTCATTCGTTGTGCATAATCTCCGGACTGTAACTTTTGCACAATGGCCAATTTGTAGGGGTGAAAGCGGAGATATATGCAAAATTCGCCTTACCAAACGATCACTAAGGCGAAGTGCAGCAGCATGTTTTCGGGCAGATCGGGTCGGACTGCGAAGAAAGACTTGTCGAACGCGTTCAACATTTTCCTCTTGGTCTTCTGTTGATCAGTTCACCACGCTTGCGAAGTGATTCAACCCAACGAAGGATGGTATTTCGAGAGGGAACATCTCTATTCCGATGAATGTTGAAGTGGCGACGAAACTCACGCTGTAAGACGATGACTGACTCATTATTTCGGACGAAACAGTCATAGGCGAAAACGCGGTGCTCCACCGTCCAAGGCTCCATAACGACAACTGGTAAAATAATGCTAGGATCTCACTAGTCAAACGGTACCCACCCCACCTCTCTCGTAGACGGAGGCGGAGAGTACTACCCATCCCAAAAACGTCCGTCCTCTCCGCCGCACCCTGTATATATACATAGAATCGATGTGTTTTGGACAATACGTCTTATATCTTGTTGGGGTCTTAGAACCCGCGGCGCTTCCCGCCCCGGCCTGTAATTTCACGTCACGAGCCATAGCAGCTATCTTTACATAAATAACTTTTATAATATTTCTTTCGAAATACACTACTGGCATGTTCAGAAAAACAGTCACTACTTCTTCCAAAGGGTTTATTTAATTCTTGAGGGGATACGTTTCCTCAAAATGTTATGGTTCTTGTATGGCCAGGACTCAAAAAGTAACGAATCTAGAGTTTGCATTTTTCAGCTGCTTATTGAATAATGGTTAACTTTTCGAAAATTATATGTATATACAGGATCTTGAATATATTTAGAATTTTCGAAAACTGTATATGTTTCGATTTAGCTTTGATTTCGGCAGAAAACCCAAGTACAACCGAAACTGAAACTACGGTCGCCTTCGGAAGCGGTCGGGCTGACATATTGACGCTGTTGTGTCCAAATATTGATCAAACTCGAAACGTCATAACTTTTTTAATGTTTGATACGTTTCTTTGATGAACGCTAGACGGTACAATCTTAAGTTTTAATCTGCATCTTCGGCTTCTGGTTGGTACTTACTTCTTAGATTGTTATACAGGGTAAATTGAATTAGGTTCTGTTACCTCAATTTTGAGAGACTAAGTGGAACGACTTCGTCAGCCGATCAGAACTCAATACATTTCATTATCAAGAGCCACATTTTTTCTATAATCTGTCTTTTACTCGTATCGGTATGGACAGTGGATGAATTTTTTTAGTCAAATATACTTTTTATATACAATTTACATTTTTTCTTCTATAAATAATCTTCTTTACGAATTTAAATTTTTTCCACGAAATTGTACAGAGGTTTATTGTCAAATATTTGTTCATCAGATACTTTCACGCCGCCTTTATTTTGTTTTTTATATACTGAACGTAACTATTGCCCTAATTTTAGAAGACGCTGTATGATTGCCAAAGGTAAGGAACCTAGATCTAGACATTGTTTTGTTTCTTAAAATATACGAGGTTATTTCTGTTTTTTTAGTTTTACTTTTTCTTAATTATATTTGTCATATAGGGCGATTATCCAAAATACAAGAATAAAGTTTGTTTTTTCATGGAAATGCGCAACTACCTAACCTGCCGCTTCAAATGGGAGAAGGTTTTCAGAACATTTGAATTATTAGCTTATCAAATAATTCCTCCTCCATATTCCTCGATAAGTAGTTTCGGTTTAGGTTAAAAAACTGGTTTCGATCAGACACTACTTAAGGGTGCCTTTGGGAAGTCTCGAGGATTTTTGTAATCAAAACCACTGAGATCATGATGAGAGATCTGGAAGTTATCACTGTTTGAGGACGCAACAATCTGGTACGGTTCAATGTTTCTTTACTTTGATTAGCAAGAAACATCCTAACGTACATCTGGTTTTGGTTTCTAACACCTGGATTCACCTATCGTTTCGATTGGTGAAGTCCAGATCACCGAGGACTTTTCTTCATATAACCTGCTCAGTCTTTACAAAGTCCAGATAAGGCTCAGCTTCGAATACTGCTCACCCGTTTGGGGTACTACCGCCTTTACTAGATTCTTTATACTCGATGCTGTTCAGAGGAGGGCTGACCATGCATGACACTTCTGTAACGTAAAATCTCGGAACTCTTTCACACCGATGGGGGCAGTTTAAAAATCGGATTAACGAGATGTCTTTAGGCTGCTTACAGCAGTCGTGATGCCTTGGTATTTTTCTGCTTAGGCGACTATATCAATATAAAAAAATTATGTTTTATTGATCCACGTGTTATATGTAGCCTACATTGTATGCTTTTAGGGATCCTACACCAGAAGCAACTGCAGATATTTCGGAAAGATGGAAACCATACACAGCTAAATCAGAGAACTACTACCACATAGATGGAAATTCCACAATCAACAAGTCGGGACTATTGCTTGATCGAGCGCTCCTGTGGAGATCGTTTACTAGAAGCTATGACAAAAAATACATCAAAGACGAACTATGATTGTATTTGTGTAGATTCATTGTAAAGCAGTATTATTTTATATCCGTTATGTGCATAGAGTTTTATTCTATTTATAATATGCAATTGTTTCATTTTTCATTTCCTACCTTCAGTAACGCAAGCGTGAAAAATCAATAGCAGTTAGTAAAATGATCCGCAAGGCATGGAAAAATAAAGACAAAGTTTAAGGTGATAACTAGATACCGCATTTGCATATTAGTATATAGTCGAAATCACGAAAGATGACGATTACGTCATCATTTTAGTCTGTAGTAAAGTAGTTGTAACTGTATTGCTAATTTGCATGTATCCGACAAAGATAGACGATGTTTTCATGTTGCATGATCGATCATATTTGAAAGCTGAAATAGTTAGGTTATGTTAAAGCAGGTTAGGTTGTTTTCGAACAATACTTTCGTCTTAGGTATACCTGTCTTAAGGTATTCTACTCATAACTGTTTTTTTTTCAAAACAAAAGCTCCCCACTAAAATTATTATTACGGTATCACTCAAAACCATGAAATAAAATGAAAATAAAAATAATAAGTTAAATAACCTAATTTAGCAAAATCATAATACAAATTTGTTGTCATTATGTTCCTCACATCGTGATTTTATCATCGACGTACGTCCATTGATTACTTCAGTACAATTTATGGTATGACGTAATAGTCATCTTTCGTGATTTTGACTGTATACATTTGCATAGAGCCTATTTTCGCTGGTTGTTGCATATTTCAACAAAAATCTAGAGACGTTGCATATTTTTGCTATGATTACTTTTTAGGCATGTTATCTCGATAATAAATTAAATTTATATACTAAATTTATTGATCTCACACTTTTTCGCCAGACGATAAAGTCTCCAATAAAAATTTTGGTAGATGAGACGTTCGAGTAAATTCGCGTCTACATTTTATGTGCGAATATGCTTCCAAGGAATATCCAGCCTAAGCAGTCGCGCATCAAGGCCAAGTAGACCACTAACGCTCTACGATACCACTCTTATTTGCCTGCCAATATCAGAAAGCTTGAAACTCAAAGTTTGGCGTTGACTGAATAATCAATTAATGAAAAAAATTTGGCAAATGAACTCCGCATTACCACACCTACAGATCTCATAGATAAGTCATTCAAGTGCTTAATTATTAATTATTTATAAGTTGATTTTAAAATAAAAAGTATAAAAGTTTGACGGTTATTCAATTTTGCATATTTTGATACTTTCATGCAGATTTTAACCATTTTTCATACATATTTCAAAAAATTTATGTTGAATATGATCTGGTCTCTATTGATAACACTTGTACTTCATGTTTTTTTCGATTTACCCAGGTTATAAGCAAAGGTTACATTCATCACTAAACAATCGACGATCAAATACAGGATATTTTTAGAACACGTGATTTTTCTAGTATTTACCAATGATACCACCGTAAGGGAGGAAAAATATCTTAGCTAATATCTGGTCTCTACTGATAACACTTGTACTTCATGTTTCTCTCGATTTACCCAGGCTATAAGCAAAGGTTATATTTATCACTAGACAATCGACGATAAAATACAGAATATTTTAAGAACACGTGATTTTCCTAGTATTTAGCTCCATCATTCATATCTTATTTTGAGGGATCTGAAAGGCGATTGTCACATGGTTACTACTTACTGTGGTACATCAGTATTTATTATGGAATTCGTTCTATGTAGAATATTCGATAATAGATGGAATGAGTATTATTTGCAATCCTAATGAAAAAGGGGGAGCAGCTAATGCCTAAATTATGCACAGCTTCTGGTCCAGCGTACTCCAGATATTATCAGCACAACGAACTATGCTAAGTTCATAATCTAAGGACATAATAGGATTTGAAATAAATCTAAATAAACAGAGGTTTGATAGTATGTGGAGATAGGAGCTTGCACACGTGTGCACAAAATGTTTTGGGGGTAGAAAACATCGGGGAAACGGCGACTGCTCAACCGTGGAAAATGTGGTTGAGTGACGATTTTACCGACGTACAGGGCCGTAGTTTCCTACCTAGTTCTTAAACTGTGAATAATATCTATATGTTTAGGTCGAATTTTGTCCAACTTTTTGAGGATTCGCTGCAAAGTGATCTTCCCGAGAAGGCTGAAACCACTTAAAAAATATTTTCCAACTCAGAAGCTTATGTATATGCTCTTAGTTGAACCAGAATGCATTAAAGTCGGTATATTTCGCTGTATGTCATCCTCATATCTTATGCCATTTTGGCATGGAGACAAGGCAGCGTATATTCTCCCTACAGAGACGTGCACTTCGTGTAGTGTGTTGTTTAAAATATAGTGATGACTGTAGACAGAAATTCATAGACATGAGGATCCTCTCATTGCCTTCAATATATGTATACGGGACATTAGTGTATACTAAATAGTATGCTGAATACCAAAAAAAACATTTATTACAACGACTACAACACTAGAAGTACCGGCACTTTAAATATTCCACATTTTAGACCGGCTAAAAGCCAAGAACATATACGATATATAGCACCAAAATATTTTAGCACACTTCCGTTAAGTACCAGATCTTTACATTTGAATGCTTACAAACAAAGAATCAAGGATTTTTTAATTAGAAAGGCATTTTACTCGAACAATGGGTTTTTGGATTTTAAATGTTTAATCCTGACTTTTTATAGCTATATTTTTATCTGTATCTAATATTATTTTGTTTTAATTTATCACTATAATCCTGTGACTTGTGTAATTGCAATCCATGTACAATGGCACTAATAAGGTACATATTTGTATTTGTAAATTAACTCGATCAGATTAGCACTTATCAACACCAAACAAAAACACATTGTTCTCAGCTAAAGGACAAGCCTCCTAAAAATATCATTTTGGAGCTATGGTTATACAGGGTGTCCGCAAAGTTGGGGTTCCTTTCAGACAAAACAACGCTTGATATAACAAAGCTAATGTGTGGTGAAACGTGAATGAACAACTGAAAACAAAATAGATGAAAAAGTATTCACTGTTCAGTTGAATTGAAATCAAGTACAGCTCTGTCGTAAAATCCGTATTTACATCGTAGTCGTACGTCGTATAAACGTACGCTGGCGCTGACGCTGTGGACCTGATCGAGGGTTTTGGTTTGGTTCAGGTTTGACTGAGCTTGCGGAGCCTAATATCTCGGTTCTCTTAAGACATTCATGTATATGCTACTAACAAAATCCGCTTATTTTCTTAAGAACTACACGTCGTGTGAAGGAAAACCCCAAGTTTGCGGACACCCTGTATATAGGGTGTAAGAAGTAGTAGTATTGTGTTAGGGCTAGTCCATTCCTGGCGATCTAAATGAGTTGACTTTTTTTGATCACCAAGGTCTCAACTGGAAAGTACGCTGTGAAAATTAGGTTAGATTATAAAATGTTGAAATAAAAACCTGTCGTCATTTAGGAAATGAAGGGTTATTTCGAAAATCGTCAAAAGACAAAAGAGCCTTAGATATGTCGAAAGAATCACTCCTTAATATCAAAGCGATATGATAGGTCCGGCAGTGAAATTTGCGTTCTTCACTATTTGGCGAAATGCATTCAATAATTGAAGGGTCGGCCGGAACAACGTTGTATATAACATTTTTCTATAAAATGAGATTTCCGTAAAACAACGTAGTATGTGCCTATTGGGAGCCGTTGACAACATAGACCCACCAGTTTACTCGCATCAATCACTGTGACGCGAATTTGTAAAGCGCGCCATTTCAGTCTTCCGCGTAACAACGTTGTATGTACGTAAGCAAAAAAGAATATCTATGGTTTATGAACCATTCCAGTGGGTCAATGTCATTGCTAAAGCCAAAGTTAAAAATCCTTTTAGAGTTGTCTGGATGCACCAAGCCTTCTTCGAGAATTTAACAGCTTTGGAATGTTGTATATGGAAATACCTCAAATGTAAAATTACACAAGGATTGTGGCTGCAACTTACCGCTGATTCTCCAGCTACTTTGAGAATGAGAAATCTCAAAATATTATGCAGCCCTGGAATTCATTTCCCATAAGCAATCGTAAAAGAAAAGAAACAATGACATTTGCCATTGAAATCACATCATCTGAAAAATTACCTATAATGTATCAGAACCTTCTTCCAATCAAAGATGAAAAATTAAAAAACCTTGAGGATATGAGTGATTATATTCCGCTTAAGTATGTAACATTTTATGAGAAATTAACTGCAACCTAGTAATATTTATTTAAGTTTCAGTTTTGGTTTCGAAACACGTTGATGAACTTGAATGTGTTTTTTTGTTATTAAAAATATGTTACTGGGTACTTTGGTTTCCTTAATAAATAGAACTACTGAAAATACTTGTTTTGCTTGTAGTCATTTAAAGCCTCCCTGTAACAACGTTGTAAGTAACGCGATCATACAACCTTGTTACATGCGTTTTTAATAAAAATGGTTCCCATAGCTGCAAAATAGGTAGGACATTATTAAATTATAATAACCTTGTATAAATATTGTTCCTTTATTGTGCTGGCCAACTATAGACGCAGTCATTTGAAAAAAATGGTTCAAATTTGTTTTTCTTAATTTCGGTCACTGAGCTGTTTTGTTACATACAACGTTGTTCCGGCCGGCCCTTCAATTGTTCTTGATTCTTTATTTTGAAAACTGAATATTTAAATTTTGTAATGAATTTGATATATCGTCTTGTTGAAAATAAATGGTGAAAACGGAACACGTAACAGTGGTTATATAGGACAACAGTTAGTTATCCCAGTATCCTTAGTATCAATCATCGGATTTTGGGATAAAATAAATAGTGCCTAAAGATGCATTTTACGAAAAAACAGACGCTTCGACGTTTATTTGATGTCTTCCTCGGCGCAAAATAATAAAAAACAGCTTTATGACAAAATGCATAACAGTATCCTAGCAATGTAGGTTAAAAAAAGGTTTAAAAATATACCAAGATGCTAAACACTACCATAACATTTTTTCTGAAGTCAGTAATTGAAACTTTTTTTAACAAAATGGTCAAAAGAATGAATCAGAGTAAAACATCATTAAAAAGTAACAAATAAAACAATGGGTCAAAAGAATCGTAAACAAGTGAGATGCAGCAAATATGTCGCAAGCGATGTCAAAATGAATAAAAGCATGGAAAGTCAAGATAGAAGAAATCTAAACTAATAAGTCGGAAGGTATATGTATCCGAGAAGATATAAATTTAAGGACAACATAAACTGATTGGGGTTTCAGTCCGATGAAATTTTTTATTGAGAAGTTATAAGCCTAACTACGGTCGTCAGTGCCTGTTTACTGTTTACGGCATTATTATTATGTAAAAATATGGACATTTCTTCACTTTATTAAGAGTTTTTTGAGATTACTTTCGTTCTCTAGTGCAATAATACCAGCTTTAAACATGTTATCTCAGAATTCGAAGATCCAGACTATGCTGGTGTACGGCAAAAGGTACATTCTGCCTAAAATTGAAAAGCAAAGCTCACATTCTCTAAAGTATATTTTGCAGTTACAACAGTTTGTATGACGATTTCGCTGCTCCCGTCTATTTAAAATGAATGGGCGGATGCACTAAGTAGTACAGCGGTCACGAGAATATCACTTTTAAGAAATACATAAGTTTTTTCCATTAAATATAATACCGCGCCGGTCAAAATCCAACCCTGCGCCAGGTGACTGTCACAGAAGGGTAGCTTCAGGTCGAAGGTGTAATTTGTGCCCCCCGTTACATGTCATTAAATATATAGTTTTGTAAAGCACTTCCGCTTGTTCGATTGGGGGAACCTTCAGATTCGCACCCGGTGATATATGAGGTAATAAATTATGGACGACCTAACATACATCAGTTTCTAAATTGTTCTTTTTGGAACGAATTTTATTGTGGGCATAAACAATAGATTGTTAGGGGAAGCGAAAATCGCTAGATCATTTGCTGGAGGGTGTAGGTTAGAACCTCGTCTAAACTAATTTGTAATGTAGGAGTTTGGGTCCGATCGTACTAATTGAATCATTAATTACTGTACTATTCATGGTCTGTCCTTACCAAAGGTAGCTTCTGTAATACGGTACTGATGATATTTCTTTACAAACGGAGCCTTCAAAATCCTAATGAAGAAATAATTTTGTTTCAAATTGTATGGTATTGACTTCAGCAAGTAGCAGTCTAGAATCTGGAAATGTAGTAATACAGAGCAAATTGAGAAAGTAAATAATTACACGTGATCAAATACGTTGTAAAAGTCAAAAATAGATTAGATAGATGCGTTCGTTTTGCAAGTGAAGTGGACAGTCCCAACAGAGATGAGGCTGTCGAATCGGTAGATGTCTGACTGACTTCAAAAAGTACAGCTAAGCTAACCTTCATCAGAACATAAACTAAAGAAAATATATTGTTCTAATTTATCATGGAGCCATAATCAAGGCTAAAGATTTTTGTAGTTTGCTAACATGGATCATCGCAAGAATATACGTATAATTGTAAGCAAAGTTAAAAATACCACAATTTTAATTCGGTGGATTTTGCATTATATGATCTTTTTCCGGAAGCTCCATTACTTTTTAACGTTTACTGCATGTCTGCCACATGTCTTCTAAGGTGGACAGCTGATCAGCAAGTGACATCTTTGTATTAAAATCTGTTGTGTAATGAATCGGGTGTGATCGTTTAAGTCAGGACCATTCTATGCGTTATTGTCCGTCAGACCGGTCAGAGGAACCTCTGCTATGTATTGTGCTTGTGTCAGGTATGGTTGCCAAGATACCAGAAAAAGTCAGGGAGTAAGAAGGGAAGAAGAAAGAAACGAAGGAGGAAGAGCACTGAGGAGAAAGTGCTTCTGTTGGAGGGGTGCCTTGACATTGTTAATTAGTATTCAGTAATTTTAAATTGATCTAAAGTTCGTCTAGGAATTTGCATATGTGGAGAAATTGTAATTTTGGTTGGGCCTAGAATTGCATAATTTAATTTTGTTCACAGTGCGGGCCGCCGTCTTGTGTGCTTGTGAACTTGCTCGACTGTGTAGTCTACTGATTCATGCAACAGAGTGTTGCTGTGCGATTTCGCTTGACTAAAAACCGTTTATATTGTTTTATTCCTACCTGATTCGAAATATTAGTAATGATCTTTATAAGCCGTTTTGCTTGTAGCGTTTTTTCTTGTGTGCGAAGGAACTTTTCTAAATAAAAACATTTTAAGAAAATATGAATTCGTCGCGCACAGAAGATCACTACAATACGACTCTGTGTACAGATCTACCGTTGACAGATCCGTCAGAATTGTGTACCAGTTGTCGATATGTGATATTTTGGAATGTTAATAGATAATCAGATGTTATTTGCTCAGTGGCGAAGCGTCCATGTAACCATTGGTAACAGTTAAAAATCTTAAAAATAAATATTTTATGACTAAGTACTGTGAAATAATTTTATTTATTTGTTTACCAACAGCGATATGTAATAGTAATTCAGCAAATAGCAAATTAGCCCCACGAAAATAATGCGCCCTATAGTGTCTAGGTTTTGCGAACACGATGAAGCTGACTTGGTTGGCGGTTGTTACCATTTTCATTTATGGATACACTCGGTGGTCCGTCGGGGACCTTCGGTGCCGGCTCGTGTCTGATCACGGTCGCCCGAGTGGGAGGGGCGCTGCGACTATTATGTGGGCTTGTTACCATTTTTTGATTTGGTTACTCACTTCTCACTCGTTCGTAGCCGTTTTGGTTATCAGCTGTAGTTTGCGTGCAATTAAACATGGATGAGTGTCGCTGCGTAATCGATCAACTACTTAAAAAGTCATTCTCCTTGTATAATTTTTAAGAAAAAAAAGGAAATCATTGAAGATGGAAGACCAACCTATTTTAGATAATTTTAAAAAGGAATAAAAAAACGTAGTTTGATATTTTAAATTAAGTTGGTATATGGAAACTCTTGGTTATGTGGTTGCAAGAAAACAGATTGTATTGTTGGCGATGTCATCTGTTTCATACAGAGAAAAATGGGTGGACCAGCAACGGAGTCAACAATTTAAATAGTTTTAGGGCTCTAAAGAGGCGACATGAAATTTCTCCATTACATGTGAGATGTGTAGCCAATTTAATTCAGTTTGACAAAACAGGAATTACTGTTCATTTTGAAGGGGATGACTCTGACAATAGAGGAAATTACAGGGAATTGTTAACGTTCATTGCCCAAAAAGATCACAAATTTTCCGAACATCTAGAAACGTCGACTGTTTTTTCGGACGGCCTGGATTAGTCATATCATAAGACGATAAGGTATATTAAATGCCCCAGACGCTCAGTCGAGCAATGCTTTAATTTAAAGACTAAAGATTCATAGTCCGGATTGTTTTCAGTCCATTCTTGAGTTTTTTTATTTTTTACTACCACCCTTTTCCAATGTTTAGAATGTACTAACCCACTAAAAATATTCTAGGGATGATTATTTGTTTGATTAAAATTTAAATGCCATATAAAGATATGTCGAAAAATGCCTCATTTTTTGAAAAATGTACTGAAAACTGTTAGTCTGCTTTTAGCGCATGTAAATAACTAGTGCTCCATAGAAGGGCTAAACTGATGATAGCTTGATTTAAATCAATTTTTAATTCCAAAGGGCACTATCAATTTTTTGAATCATTACTTGGGTAAATTGAACATTTTCGGGTACGCCACGGATCTGTCATGAATTCTGGACTGTCATTTCACAGAATCATTCAAAATAAACTTTTTCTACGTTTATACATATTTACATTACCTTCCGATAAGAAAATAAAAAAAGCATTCGTTCAGAATCTGACACCGAATCGGTAAGTCGCCATAGCATTTGTTATTCTACAATGATATATGATTTATTGTTGTTTGCTAGAGTAACAGAAATAATAAATTTCTGCCCACTCTCCTTTGTTTGATTTGATTATTGTCTGGTTCTAACCTATGGAGTACGACGGGCTCGATATTGACTATCAGTTTGCCCATTTGTGGTATAAGACCTAGGCTGATCAAAACATGCATATCCACAATAAAATCCGTATGTAAAGTGGAGAATATTACACTAAATCATATAAGTTATTAGCGAATAAAGAAAAGATAAAACCAAAAGGTGATACCCAATGTTCATTGTCTTCGCCCACTGCGTCACCCACCTTGCTGTATGGCTAATGTGCCGAGTAATGTATACACGGCAGCATCAGGGTTCGATTAAATAAAAACAACTCCGCCTTTGTGTTGCGCCCTATGCACTCACCACCCTAGGATATGTTCTGAGAGACACAGGCTGGGTCTCTACCATGGGCTTACTTCATCTTTTTCTCTAAATCGTATATATACTAAGTGACATATAAATCCGAACACCCAGTTTAAATGGTTTTATTTTAATAAAATTTTGTATAAGTACTTAATGAAGCATAATAAGTAAATGATAAAAATTTCAAAATGATTGCACTGCTTTAAAGCCCTTCGACCTTTAATAATGTGTGGATGCACCCTGATGTGCTACGCATTCTCCAACGCGCCTAGGCATGCATCTGATCAGGTAGTCAATGTCCTCCTTTGGTATCTCATTCCAGGCAACCACCAACTCCTCTCGAAGTGCTTCTCGAGTCTGAGGAGGACGTTGCAAATTGAGCAATCTCCTACCCATCATATCCCACACGTGCTCAATTGGGGATAAGTCGGGAGATCTTGGTGGCCATGGTAACAATGTGACATCATTATGTTGAAAGAAGTCTATTGTGACTCTTGCAACATGTGGTCGGGCATTATCTTGTTGGAAAGTTTGATCTGCCAGGGTGTCAAGATAGGGTAAAAGATGAGGTTCTAGAACTTCGTGGATATAACGCTGCGCGTTCATGTTACCTCCGATGAAGGTTAAAGGTGACCTGGAACCATAAGCTATAGCACCCCAAACCATAACTCCAACAGTGTGATGAACATGTCTTTCAACAAAAAACTGTGGATTACTCCTTTCACCACGTCGCCTTCTAACCCTGGCATGACCATCGTGCATGCCTAAACAAAATCGAGACTCGTCACTAAAGACAATACTGTTCCATTCCTGATCCCAGAGTGACCGTTGTCTGCACCACTCAAGGCGATTACGTCGGTGTTCTCGAGTTAAAGGGAGGACCCAGTGTGGCCGGTATGAAAACAAGCCAAAACTTCTCATTCGTCGGTAAACACTTCGCATGCCAATAGGTCTTCCGTGTTCTGCAAACCATTCATTTGCAATGGACCTGGTAGTGGAGAAACGGTCCCTTAAGGCCAATAATAATCTTAGGCGGCAATCTTCACGGTCTGTTGTTCTACGGCGGCGTCGAGTGCCCCTTGCTCTTTGCGTACGGCCTTCTCGAAGCCATGCCTGACAACACCTAACCACAGTGTCTACACTTCTTTGCACTCTAACTGCAATTGCCCGAAAAAAAAGTCCAGCTTCCCGAAGTCTCACTATACGGCCCCTATCAAACTCATTAAGTTGACGAAATCGTACAGGTCTCCGTACTCTAGGCATCGTAACCGATCGTAAAGGATGTCAAGAACCAAAATCCGCCAACGTTGATTCTTTACTGCGGCTGAAATATTCATTTTTAGAGCGTTAGTGAATTAAAAAAAAGCAGTATAAAAACCGGAATGTCCAACTGATAAGGCTGAAAATTTTTTCACTTGTTATTTACACTAAGATAAATACATTCACCAACTTTTATTAAAATAAAACCATTTAAACTGGGTGTTCGGATTTATATGTCACTTAGTATATGTAATTACATTCCTTGTACTTTCTTGTTTAAACAAGAGAAAGTCTTCATGTATTTCGTTTATAGTCTAATCATATGATGCTCAAAAATATGGTTGCCTTTTCTACATCCTTCGTCCTTACAGATACATCATATGAAATCTGCCTTTAAGCGCGAATGTTTGTTTCTGTAAGCTGGCACATAAGTTCTTTAACTTCGTCTCGCCACCTCGAAAATGTTCTCGCCCAATCTATGCTTGTCATTGTCAGGGTGATAGCCCACTTGACATGTGCATACCACTCTAGAGTTTTTATCGATAGTTTTTGTCAAAATTATTGAAGTATTTTGAGGAACGGAATGAAAGCCATGTTCCTTTATTAATCAATTCATGTGTACAAGAGCAGCTGCGTTCAATATCGGTTAGCCCAGTGTGCAATTACACACACATTTTAACAGTTTGTCGATTTGCTTACTTATTTCGTATGGCATTGATAACGTAACCACCAAAAATGTGGAAAAGAAGTATAGCGTTTACTTCGCACGTTTACTGGCGATGAAGTATTGTGATCGCAAAATTTTTTTGAAAATGAGATATCATGTTTTTTGGATGTTATAGGGCATGCAGATCACGAAAAACTATGTCAATCTATTCTGACGGTCTGTCTGTCGCTCTGTATGCAAATAAGTGGCTCGTCTATAACTTGAAAGCTGAAAACGAAAAAATAAAAGTCGCTCAAATTTCTTTTTTTTGCGTCTTAAAAAGACCAGACCATTTAAAAGAATGTTTAGGGGTAAAAAATTGGAGTGTGGAGATTGTAGGGTAGTGGGGAAGATTGTATCGCAATTTTTAGATATTAGTATATTAATACAGTTAAAGCCCTGGTAATTGTACACACATATAAGGCATATTTCACACATCATAGATTTCCACGTAAATTTACCCTTAAACAATGTCTGGGAAATATTTTAGGAATACGTATTGCATACCTATCAGTCGCACTTGCCGTGCGCCACGGGTTGTGAATATTGCATCTTTGGTAGTGGATGCGAGGGATTTTTAAAAGCAGGATTTATTGTCCCAGGTTCTAACCACGTTTTCAGTTAGATCTAGTCTATATCACCGACCCTTTTTCACATATTTTATTTTTAACTTTGTTTAACAGTATTTTTCTCTCTCGTTTCATCACCTGCGATAAATTTAACATTAAAATGTCAACTCAACAAAAATCCGTCGTCCAAACACCAAAACACTACTATTACCTTGAAGATCGTTGGTCGTTGGGAGTCGCTGAAATTAAAAGGGTCAGTGCGAAGATCTCTATTGCGATAACGTCAGTATGCTTCTTTCAAACAGTTCGTTCAAACACAACCCGCTTCAAGCGCTGGTATCGGAAACTATTCATTCAAGAATGGAATTGATTTCTTCAATTCACTCTACGGTTTCGTTCCTTTGAAACGACTCGTTTATAACCGACCTCTAATTCACCCTTTCCAAAAGAATTTCTCTGGCGACTATGATACAGGCTGAGGCAGATCGCTACCCCTGAGAGCGCATCCCTCTGAAACATATGTATCAACTGAAACACCCCACGCCTCTTCATAGGGGCTTTCCGCACACACACTGGCACTGCATTAAAAGGCTATTATGCCCTCTCAATAGATGCTAATTTACTCTAGTGGTGAGGTAAATTGAGATATATATCGACGGCAGTGTTAAATTATGTTTGCGCACATTGCAGATTGTAGTGTAATGATCCTCGATTTCCCAGTGGACAACTTTATGACCACATTTCAGTTGACGTTTTTATAGCTGCATTGGTTTTACGATTAACACTGCACGTTTGTAAAGATAATGCGTTGCTCATGGGGAAACAATTTAAAAATTTCATTATCAAACGATGCAAGCAGCGAAATTATAAAGTAGTTTGAATTAAGATGAAAAATGTATGAAGCGTTGCCGCTGATGCTGTGAAATTATGTGTGGAATAATTATAATTAAGGACTATAAGTCAGAGGCCAAGTACAGGATTTTGTTTACACCAAAGCAGCAGCGTAGGCAGAAGCCCAAATGCCAGGGCACCGCATGTGCTATGAGGAGCTTGAAGAAAAAAAATTATCCGACTTTTGACCTGACTAAGGTTAGTAGTACCGGGGAAAGCTTCCTCATGTAGATTATTCCATAATATCGATACCCTAGGGACAGAGGAGCGGTCGTATCGGCCAGTTTTGGATGTACGAAGTTCGGCACGTTTAGGATGGGAGACCGAAGTCAGGCGGGTCTGTATGGAAAGCAGATCGCGTGACGTCATCATGGAGGGGAGCTCTGAGGAGCAACACCCATTGGCGTAGAGATACAAGAGAGCAGATCGCCGACGGTCCGCCGGTGTGAAAGGGACCCGAGACTGTCCGTTAGAGACGATTCATCGATCAGTCGGACAGCCCTTCTCCGAACACCATCGAACATGAATAATGTAGTAGGTGAGGCAGCTCTCCAAGGAGAGAGAATACTTGCGTAAAATTTATGGCGTAAAATGAACGATACAATTTAAAGGAACATCTGACACGTATCCTGTGGTTGAGGTAATGGCAGGGATGTTCAATTTTTCTCCCGCCAGACGGCTATAGTATGTTGCAATGCGTGCTTGACAGCTTTGTCAGCCATGCTTAATTTTTACAGAGTTATAGCCTTAAATATGACTGCCAACCTGACACGTGCAGTCTACTTCTTGCTTCCCAGATTACCAAGCATTAACACGTTCACTGCCACGTTGGTCCTATAGGACCAACACTCATGTTGCCTAAGCAGGCCACATTGGCCCGATGGGTCCAACATATATTTTGCCTTACCAGGCTATGTTGGTCCCATGGGGTCAACGCATTTTCTAATAGCTGCTGGGCCGTTGGCGCATATTTAACTATGTACGACTGTAGAAATGGACCAACATGGCCTAGAAGCTATAGGCCGCACATATAATTTCTTCGATTTTTCCATAATGAGAAACGTGGTCCCTATTGGAACACGGTACCTATACAAGCATGATACAAGGAGGGTTCTGGCTTTAAAATAAACTTTATTTGACCAACAAATATATTTACATGAATAAAATAACATTAATCGTTATACAAAAAAAAATGAAAATAAACATGGTATTTTATTTAGTAATTATGAAGTATATTAAAACAAGGTATGCACAAAAATGGTTCGTTCGCACAACTTTTACAGAAAGTATCTACCTTTTTAGTTTTGTTCATGGCATATTGGCGCCCATATTTTTCACTGTTCGTCTTGTAACACTTTTTGCACATCTTTCTTCGTTGATGTTCGCTTTCATCTGTTTTCACTTCAATGACGTGATGAACAATGGGTGTAGGTATTTGTTTTTCTGAATGACTCTCTTCATTGTTTGTCACTAGATGCTTTATAATGTGCTTTTTAAAATCTGTCACTGACATATTTTCTCCAGTTACAAGCTTATATGAAATATAAGAATTTACCATAGATGTCGTTAATAAAAGTTCTAAAGCCACTTTCCTGTACTACTTCACGCTTTTTCTTAGAGGATTAGAGTATGCCCCCAGTTGGTCGGATAAATCAACTGCTGATTTGCCTTTATTATAGTCTAATACTACTTTTGGTTTCATCTTAGTTTGCCGATTACATGACACTACTTGCATGTCATTTCCATGTTTAGTGGATAGGATATAACTATTCCTTTTATGTCTCCAGTTGCTGATGGTTATGCCAGCCTGGTTTTTAAGAGAAATTATTTCTCCTTTTTTTAACTTTGCATTTATCACTTCTTTGGGCAAACCTTTTCGTGTTTTTCTAATTGTTCCTACTAAATGCGTATCGGAATCGAGCATTTTCTCTGCCAATTCTAAACTTGTATACCAACTCAGTTATAAGTGTCCTTCCTTGATGTATTAAGTCGTCAAGAAGATAACGTACAATACGTTCTGGAGTGACCTTCTGATTATTCTCTATTCCTGCATATATTTTCAAGTTATATGTATATCCAAGGTCAGAATACACTTTAAACAACTTCACGCCATATTTATGTCGTTTTGATTTTATGTATTGTCTAAAGCCTAAAATGGCAAGTGTGTCTCATCGACGCAGATGTGTTCATTTGGAACGTATAGCGACTTGAAATTAGCCACTAAAATTTCTATTAGGGGCTTTAGTTTGTACAATTTATCAGATTGGTCTGCCAATGAATTATCAGTAAAATGTATCATTCTCAACAAAATCTCAAATCGATTCCTTGACATGACTTTCCTTACAAATTGATTAGTGAAAATTGTATCATTGCTCCAGTAGTCGGCAATTTTTGGCATTTGTACCAAACCCATCCATGCAACTAATCCCAAAAATTTTCTGATTTCAGTATTTGTTGTCGGAATCCACTCATGCAAGCGAGAGCTTGGTTTTGCATCTGTACGCATAAGAGTCTGTGTTGCGTACAGGTTTGTTTGATCACAAATCATGCTGATAACTCTGTTGTCGACGACGGCGTCAAAGAAATCTCCCGGTTTACCATGTACCAGTAATGCAGCTACTTCCGATTCTACTCCTGACTCGATCGTAAAATATGGTATTTTTTTATAGTTACCTGCTAATGGGCGCCAATTCGATAAAGAAGGCATGTTTAAGTTCCGTTGTGGATTTCTGTCATTTAAATCCAGATCTGTGTTCTCTTCTGGATCTAAATTACATGCTGGGTCTACGTTTGCTTCTGATACTTAGCAAGGTTCTTCAACTAACTCCGCTTCAGGATCAATATTCGATTGGACTGTGCTTGGGTTTGGATTTATTTTTACTTTTTTCCTCGATACATACTTTTGTATGTTTCTTATAGATTCTGAATCCGATGTTGAGCTCGAGTCTGACTCTGAACTACAAACATAATCACTCTCAGAAGCTTCAAATGGATCCGAATCATCTCCGTTGGAGAATTTCCCAAGATTGTCGGCTATTTTGAGTAGTTCACTTTGAGACAAAGGTCTCGTACGTTTAGACATCTATAAATATATAGAATTAAAACAATATCTATCTACTGAACTAATATAAACTACTTACGGCTATTATTCTTCTCAAGAGCAGGATAAATTAACTTCTCAAACTGATTGTTGACATATTACAATATAGGTTATGTTAGGCGTCAACGGACCAACGGAGCATGACAGTATTAAGTTACCTCACTGGGCCGCGCTGCCCTATGGGACCAACGTGTTTTTTATATGGTGGCCCACTAGTGCTGAATGTAAAATATATGTTTGGCGTATTGGACACATGTTAAAAAATACATTTGGCAGCGAACGTGTGAAAAATTGATCAACAAGGGAGCCGCTATGGTAGAGTGTAAAATACTCTATGGATGCATTCTAGTGATAGCTGATGCCGTCAAATAATAAAACTGAACTGAATGATATATTGTTTCGATAAAGAAGGTTCTCAAAATCATATAAGTGTTGTTCTTACAGCCATCGCCAACCTGTCAGACCGTGCCACACAAATTCCGTTCACTCTACTACCCTATATAGAGGAAATCCACACGGCCGGATCCTAGATACAGTCACCGTCAAGTCACCGACCACTGTACGAACAAGCCTATATTCAACTGTAGTTAATGGAGGCAACTGGAATTTGACAATCTGCGTGAAGACTTGTTATTGATGGTTTTCATAATTGAAGGGTTTATTGTAATAACGCGGTGAGCCACAAAAACGTCATTCGGAGTTATTTGACTTTTAAGTTTTGGAAAAATGTGTAAAATCAACGTTTATCATAATTAAACTTGAATAATTTTTTTTGGGGCTATTAAATCCATTTAGATTGAATCTGTTGGGGAGGAGTGACAAAAAAACAACTGGTATCTTAAAAAAAAAGTTTTACAAGAACAATGTGGCTTGTCATATTATTGTCTATAAAAAAATACAGTAACATCTTTATAAGAAAATGAGAATTAAACTCTACCGCACTTTTCTGCTATAAGACTTCAACATCTTCGTCACCTTCTCTGGAGTTTAGTCCATTGAAGAAGGGTAGATGTATTGGGGGACTTCGAAGTTGAGTCATTTATTTTAACAGTGAGTAGATCTGATCAAAAGAAATGTTTTTTTCCTTTACCATTTTTCTGGTAAAATTAAAGTAACAAAGTTATAGCCCTTTGGAAGTTTGAGTACCGCCCTGTCTCAATAATAATATTATGTGCTCGTGTTTGGCGACAACGGATATAATTCGCCTTATCGGTTCATCGCATCGGAAACAAAAAAGCGAAAGAATTTGGAACGATGTTTTTACAATTATTTCATTCCGTTGTATACAGTCAGTGTCAGTCGGTAGTGGATAGTGGTGTCTGTTGCGTGGCTCAAACGAAATAAAAAATGGCACATGTTTATGCGGATCGGTTTCCCAATCGAGTGCAACCAACCCCTCGTGCCTTTGTTAATGTAGTACAACGGGTTCGTGAATCATTTGACTTAAGACCTCACATATGGACGGCATGCCGGTGCTCCAAGACCTCACGATCAAATACAGGTCCGCACTGAAACACTTGTCGGGAGGATACTTTATAAAACAAGGTCAAATTTTTTTTTTATTTTTACACACATATTTTGGTTTATCTTCCTTCGACAATCATTATCTGAAAATTAATGACTCAACTTCAAAATCACCCTGTATGGAAAAAGAGATTGTACATTTTTTAGTTTCTTCTCTGAAATTGGTTCCAGGTACTTATTTTTTAGCTGATTTACGGGTGTATTCACAGGCCTACCCCTTTTTGTAATATTCACTTCGTTATATTCACCGTCTACCGAGTGCTTAACAAAAAAAGATTTTGTATTTTCTGTTTTAAAATGGAAGGTATATACACCAGAGAAGACTAAGTTTCCCTTGTTAGTCATGCGAGTACTCTTTTGTACGTTGGCCAGAAATATTCTTGCTGCATAACTGTGACCTTGAAGGGATTCTTGTTGTTAGCATCGTTGATGATTTTGTGCCAACGTTCTGGAGAATAAACTTCAGGAGCATATTTTCTATGTCGTTTTTCAATCAACGCGAAGTCCCGGTCCGACGGCAAGTGGGTATATCCTGTAACAAGAAAATGATGTGTTATTGTTTTAAACCATTTCTCTTTAACTAATTGCAACCAAAATTCCATAAAAAGCCAATTTTTGTTTTGACCAGGATAGTTGACCGTGAATACAACGTGGTGATCTACATCCTTCTTATCTTCAAGAAATTTAAAAAGCATAGAAGCAACTTCATCCGATCCACGTTTGGCTTGATTTTCTGTCCATAAAAACATGTGACTCTGTTCAGCTGTACAATCGTGTACTCCAAGGTTATGGAACCTTTTCTGCAATAAAATGCTGGGCCTGTTGTAAGCTTGGGTATAGGCATTGCCTGCTGCAAGTCAAAACTGATAACACATACGTTTGTTGTATTTTTGATCGCTCAGTCTCTAATTTTGCAAATCTTACATAGCTTTAGCTCTAACTTTGTGTAAATTCAAGAAAGTAGTCAGCCTTTGTTCCTCTTTGTCATCGTTGTTTGATTTGGCAATATCAAGCTTGATCTTCGACTCGTCACATATTTTACACGTGTCAGACTTGAAACCGATATTATATTCAATGTAAAATATTTTGCGGTAAGTACTTTGTTTAGCTGGAATAATGTTTTGTTGTTGACCTCACGGAACATAATAATCCTTATACAAGCTTGCTATGGTCATATCGCAGTTAAGATACATTTTGATGATGTTATTTGCTCTGCTATAGTGGCTCTGATATTTTGGTATAACATCTATGTTTCCTGACAGATTGTTTTTGATCAGCGCTTAGCGCATTTGGCCTGTTTTTATGTTTACCACGTCCGTCTTTTATATGGACAACAGCTCGGGCTGTCTTCATTTTGACAATATGGTCGATTCTGCCTCGACAATTTTGTAGACCATGGACACTCATAAATTCGACCTTACATACCCTGACATTCCTACCATCAACATTTACAATATACTGAGCTGCAAACTGTCGACTAGATTTTTGACTTTTTTCTTTTCTTTTTTTGAACTCGAATAGCACCAAAAAGGTAACTGTTCTGAAGATCATAGGAACCTAGATCCCAGAATTTTGTCAAGATATTTTCATGGCTATTACTGAGCTTGTCTCGGCAGTTCTCAGAACTCAGAAATCAATCAATCAGAAATTGCAACTTTGTTAGACTTATCGCGGTACAGTGTAAGAAATATTGTTAGAAGATATAACGTAACTGGTTCAGTTAATATTAAGCCACGATATGTGAAAAAAAGTAATATCACAAGTGCCGACCGAAGAGCATTAAGAAGAATAATCGTGAAAAACAGGAATGCCAATTATTTACAATTAAGTGCTCTGTGGAGTGACGCTGTTGGAAGGAGAATTTCAAGGTCCACAACTCATAGAGAGGCCCACAAACTGGGATTTAGCACTTGCAAGGTAAGTTTTCTTATAAAAAAAGTGAACTAAAAACCCTAAAGTTGCACAAAAACTTGTTTATAGGCCAAAGACAAGCCACTATTTACTTCACTGCAAAAGAAAAATCGGCTTAGATGGGGTAAAGAACATAGATAATGGACACCTCAACAATGGTGTGCAATACAGTGGAGTGATGAGGCCCGATTGGAAGTTTGTGTTGGTGGCAGTCGCAGTAGAGTTATTCGTAAAAAAAATGAAGCATTCCATGTTGACTGTCTGAAGAGAAAAGTGAAATTTCCAGCATCCATTATGGTCTGGGGCAGTATGTCATCAAAAGGAGTAGGAAAACTTCATTTTATTGATGGAAATGTGGATACAAACAAATATTTGGCAATTTTAGAAGAATCGCTTTTACCAGTGATGGAAGAATGTTTGACATCCGGTCAAGATTTTGTGTTTCAGCAAGATGGTGCCATACCTCAAAAAAGGCTATCAAATGAATGGAAGAAAATAATGTACCACTTTTGAAATGGGTTTCTAGCAGTCCAGATCTGTCACCTATTGAAACTTTGTGGCACGAGAAGAAAAAGGTTCTACTACAACATCCTGCTCGTACAATCACCGAACTGAGACAAAAGCGTCAAGAAATATGAGATTGTTGTACACCAAATTTTTACCAAAATTTACCAAACACTATGCCCCAAACAATTTCAGCCGTAATAAAAATAAAGGTGATGTTACCCAATGGTAATCTTTCAATTGTTCCTTTGTTAACTTCGCGCATTTATTCACACATTGTTTATTTGTTCAGATGTTCTATTAGTTATAGGTCTAAGTGATTTCAAATATGTATTTTTTACGACTAGAATGTATCTAAAATGATTTTGAGAAAATAAATTGTTTTAGAAGTAAATAGTTTCGTCATGTTTAGTTTATAAAGGCACATTTTGGTACAAATCTTGAAGTGGGCCAACTGAAGTGGGAAGGGGCTCGTAGTATAAAAAATTGAGTTAAGTAGTGCTCAACATGTTTTTGAATCCAATCATTATCATGAAGCTTAGGAAAACCGAAATAATAGGGTCATAGTTCTCGTCCCTTCTTTGTCTCCAACGAGTTTGCGGAGTTTTTTCGGCTATAGTTTCAGTTATTCTTGATAATTTAGTAGTTCCAGGTAAATCGCCTTCCTAAAATTAAATATTCTTAACAGCAACAACATGATAAGCCACGATCAAATTCGCGCCAGTTTTGTTTTGTTAAAACATGGTAAGCCACAAAAACAAAAATAATACATACCACCTCACTTGTATCTGAACTTTCGTCATCACTTGATGGTACAAAATTCCTATCAACCACACTATCATCACTTGATTCATAAGATTCACTGATTGAACTGCAAAGATCGCTTAAAATAGGATTGTTATCGAGAGGCACATACGAACCGTTCGCCATTTTGACGTGGCTTATCACGTTTTAACGTGAAGCTTGTAGAGAACCGCGTAATAGAAGTAAGTGAACAGAGATTGACTAATATGACCATGTGCACAGCTTAATTTCCTTAAAGGCAGGCAGATTCTTGATGCAGCTGCCACTCACTCTTGCACATACACTTGAAATGGGTCTTCACTTTCTGAAAATGCGTCTATAAATTCAACAGTCGACATAGTAGTTGTGTCTTAAGCATTGCTGTGTTTTATATCGAAGATTTAACAAGGGTAAACTAAAATCGCACGCTCGTGACGTGCAAGTTGTCATACTGACAGTGACAAGAATAAATGTCAAAGACTCGTACGTTAACGAGAAAATTTTCGTAATTAATTGGATTTGGGGTCTATAGAAACACAGTTTCCTGTTTCTAAGTGGCCGACATTTCGGAAAAACCTTAACAGGCATGAACAGTTTTTAATTGTTCTTATTCTGACAACGGCAATTGCTGATATGGTTATTTAAGTTATTAATCACCCTTTAACAGTAGTCACCAACAAATGTGTGTACATATAGATACTTATGTCAGTTATTCTTAAATGCAGAGATGTAAACGGTATTTTATTTATACTATAGCACCCCATATAAAAACCAGTATTTCGAATTGCATTCGCAACGCGGCTGTCGCTCAAAAAATAGCCTCAACCTTCCGACCCTCTATCCCTTCACCCTAACATCAGGATGAAAACACATTCGAACACTTACTACACTTTCAATTTGTCATTTAATCCTCTCTTCACGCTTCCGATGTTTGACTAACAATTTGGACGTGCGTGTCTCTGTCTGCATCGTATTATCCCCTACCCATTATCACAGTTGTAGAAATCTTTCTAGGTATGTCTACTTGCATCCTTTGTACGGATTGAGTTTACGTGATTATTGGATTCTCAATCAGCGCTGTGATCAGCTAATAAAGGATTATATTCGGCACAAGCTAGCTCGTGCAAGAAAAAAGTTAGCTAGGAACATATATAACAAAAAAATTATATGGATCAAGTCAGCCAAACAGTCACATACAATTAGTCAATAGTCCCCAGTCATTTTACAGCATTGCGGTCTAGAGGTTTCTCCCCTGCCCTATCAACAGTACTGACCATCTTGGTACGCTGCTATGAATAAACTCGTCATCCACCCATCGGTCAGACATCAGTCATACCTTGATGCAGGTACATATATCTAAGCCCCCCCCGGAGCTGCGACAGATGTGTTGATAATATCAAGTTTTAAGAGAACATGTACCGGAATATCTATGATGCGTGAAATATAGATATAGACTTCCAAAAACCACAAAGCCTTTTGATCCTTGGTATAGTCGTAACATTATATCAAAATTTAATCAAACTTCGGCCGATATTTTCTAAGTAACAGCGGGCCAAAGATTAGCGGAAATATAGATCAAGTGACAGATAGACGGAAATGGGTGACATGGTTTTTATGATGTATATGTCATATAACTTTAAAAAGCATACGATCTCATTTTCGATTTATTTCGTTAATTCAACTTGTTTATTCAATTTATTTTATTCATTTTATTTACTTTATTTTTATTCATTGTACGGGTGACACCATTTGTACAAAGTAAGATTAGAAACTAAGGATATCTGAGAATAACATTCAACAGGTAACGATGTCAACATCTGACTGAACGAAATTGGGTAGGTAAAGTACTTTGTTGAGTGGAGAGTGTTGACCATAATTCCGACAGATTACTATTTCCCAATCTTCTACACGGTACTTTCAAATTTATCAACGCTGGCAAAATGTCACAATCAGTCACCCACAACAAAACTTTGAATGCAAAACAACCATCAAAGACCAATGGCGTATGCTCCAAAGAGGCAGTAGCGGCTACGTTAACATGTCAGCTCTACGATATTCAGTTCAGTCTAAAAAATGTATGTATATTGAAAAGGTTTTAGCTCTTTTATTTAATACTATACAGCTGCCGCCCCTCTTGTTTATTCTAAGAATAATCATATTGCCGAGCAAATAGATTTACCAAATCTGTCTTGTGCGTTAGTTAAATTCCAACACTGCCACTACATATTACAGATGACAAAAGAAAGCGGTTGGCTTTCGTATCGAGTTTTAATTTTACTGATAGGTTGTAAGCTTCTTGAGCGGTACTAGAGTTTCACTGTTAATACAATAAAGTTACACCAAGAACATATCTATATACCCTCGTAACGCAGATCAGTACTTATCCTGTTACCCTGAATTGTGTTTAGCTTAAATTGTAAAGTATTGTAATCGCGATACATTTAGAAAATGAGTTATGTGTTTTGTATGTACCGATCCGATTTTGATGAAGCACAGGGACGAAAAAGCTTTGTAGTTTTTTTAAAATCGGTCCAGCGGCGGAGTGGGGGCAAAAAATAAAAAGGTAAAAATCGCTCAAACTTCGTTTCTGACGTTTCAGAGACTTCTGATCATTTTCGAAAATTGGGGATTGCGGGTTGTAGCGGGTAGAGGGTTGTAAGTGTTACGTTTGCAGAATCATTCAAAGACGTTCTATAATTAAGAAGATTCTGATCCCAGTAACAAAATTAAATGATAAAAGTCAGATGTAGTCATAATTCTCCGACTGTGGCAATCACAATATGTAACTGACTCCAACTGGTGTACTGCGGCAATGTCGTCACCGCTACAGGGTAATATTTTGTATGCGGGTAATAGGAGTACGTACAAATTTCGCGTCGTTCTGCTATGCTTTTGTAAATGACAACTTAATTGTTTATATGTGTACGTACACATATCTTCAAGCAACAGAAGGCTTGTTTGAAAATTGATTCAGTGGCGGCGGAACTACGAACAAAAAATAAAAAACGGAAACATACATAATTTTTGCGTACTTACAGCTATCTAAGCATTTTGCTTTTTGTTTTTTATCAAACCAAAACGGCTGTAAAAAATACTGTACTGACATTTCTGCTGCCGCAGAAGGTACGTCATAATGAAAATATGAATTGGATTTTAAATTCAAAAAACAGGTAATTAAGTTGAAAAAATATATGATTGATAGTCAAGATGTAATTGCCGTGGCAGATTGTTTTTACATTTCATCAAATAAAAAGGTAGTTGATTGAATCAGAAGAGTTATTCCAGAGAAAAAGGGCTAAGGAGCATAATGTGGACCAACCAGTGTGGTTAAAAAATGGAAATCAAGTGAACTGAGAAACGGGCATAGTGTATAAAGCCAAAATGAAGGTTGATGGAAAATGGAAGTATGACATTCGAGAAAATGTTATTTAATGTTTGCGACTGTAAGATTATAACCAAATCTAGTAAAACAGAGTGCAGAAAATTGACTCGGGAAAACCGAGGATATATATTCAACATATTTTGGAACCACAAGAACTGGCAGGAAAGCAAAATGTACCTATATCCATAGTTTGGTGAAAATTCAAAATGTAAAAAGAAGAAGGGGGGCAAATGATAACGGTCTATTCACTAAAGTACTACCTCAAAGTCGAGACCAAAGAATTTAGAGTCTGCAAAAGAATCTTTCTAAATACGATCAGCATGAAAGAATCTACAGTATTGAACTGAACGAAAAGTAACAAACTGGAAGTAAGTGGAAAGAGAGTAAAGGATAAAGGAAGACTGAGTAGGAGTAAAATATACGGAGGACGAACGAGGCACTGATGAGTTTTTCGATTCATTACCATAAGTTGAGTCACACTATTGCCGAGCGTCAAGCAGTAAACTATATTTGGAACCAATGTGGACTTCAACAAATCAGTTGTATAGTTTTTACAAACGTCATCATTGCCCTGACAGTGGTGATGAACCCGTACCACGAACGGTCTTTTTCAAAGAATTTAACAAACGATATCTCGATATATGTTCCCACGAAAAACCTGTGTGATACCTGTGTTGCATACAATACAAGGAATCTTCAAAAACGAGAGCACGATTTACATCAAGAAATAAATAAAGAAGGGAGAGAAGGAAAAGAAAAAGACAAGAAGTCACCTGCGACAGTATTCACAATGGACTTGTAAGCAGTTGTCCTATGTCCAAAATCGACAGTCAGAGCAATGTATTAAAAGACTAAGTTGCTTGTGCACAATTTTACAATATATAATTTAAAAATCCAAGTCGGATACTGCTTTTTATGGAATGAAACGGAAGGTGGCATCACGTCTAACAAATTCTCATCTACATTGACTGAGTTTATAGAAAACACTGTCATTCCTTCACTAAAGGAAGAGCAGAAAGAAGTAATGCTATATAGTGACGACTGTACCGGACAGAATCGAAACTCTATTTTGGCCAATACTTACTTAAAATCACAATGCTCCATAAGATAACATTCATCCAAAAAAACCTTGAAAAAGGGCATACGCAAATGGAAGTCGATTCAATTCACACTTGCATTGAGAAAACGATTCGGAACCGTAAAATCAATATACCGGCCGATTATGTGCATGCTTGTGTGACATCTAGACAGAATCCAAAGCGTTATAATGTAAGATATATTACATCAAACTTCCTGAAGGAATTCGATACGCTCAATTACTACAAATCTATTCGACCTGGTAGAGATACAATGGTGAAAATATGTGCTTTAAAGTATGACCCATCCGGAAAGATATATAAATTAAGGCACACCGACTCCTGGGAACAACTAAATCCGACAATTAAGCTGTCCTCACCTAGACTAGATTCTTTACACAACATGTACCAAGAAAGAAGGAAGATAAAGAAAGAAAAATATGAACATCTCCAAATTTTTAAGAAAACTTTACTTCAAGATTACTATACCTTCTACGACAATCTTCCCTACGAAAAAAAAATAACCTTTTCACCATGTAATATGTTCTAACATAATGAATCTAATAAAAATATAATCATGATAAATTTGTGATTTTGTCTTCTGAAAAATAAGTATGTCCCTGACTTCAAGGACAAAAATTGCGTAACTCCATAAAAAAATTAAGTGTTATACATGGCACGTTTTTTTTCGCTTTCGTCTACGTGTGGCCGGTCTTTCAACAGTTAGTATAAATTTCATTGAGTTATTAGATAAACACAATCTTCAGGAAAGTTTTTTGTCTCCCCTGAAAAATTTTCCGATGGGGACATATGTGATTTTTTCCGGATGGCCACGTTATCTATAATAGGATTGACCCAGTATCATTCATTGACTGTGGAAACCAAGGGCACATCCGTCTAGCCTCCACTTATTGGTGTTGGCCTATGTTGCTCATCGTAAAGATGCGGCATTAGCTATTAAAACGCAATTCTATCTCTATATTTCATTTCCCACCCTGTACTCAACAATCATCATGGATGAAACACCGGAGCTCACCAGCATTTTCCCGGACGATCGATCGTTTTCCGGGGATTCGTCTCCCAAAGGGCGGAGCCTACCGCAGACTCCGGCGTATCAGGATAATCCGGGGGCAGGGCATCGAGTCGCCGGCGGCCGGTCCCTTTGTGGCCCTTGCCACCGAAAGCTCGTCCTAAGCACCCGCAGTCCTCAACACGTGTACATCCGTTACGACACGTGTCCGGAACAATCCGCTAACGGGTCACACACGTGTATGTGTGACATGTACGTTACCTGTGGTTTGTTTATGGGGTAAGTGACAGGATTTGTGTGTGTTGTGATTTGTGAGAAGGCAGTGATTTTTGTGCTTGTAAGTAGCTAAGGATCAAAAGAAATTGGAAACATTTTCTACTAGATTAAGAGAGAGGCAGATACTAAGAAAATGGTGTGCGTTACTCTAGTGCTTTCACAATTTATCTACTACGCACCTGTATATGGTCCATGTCTAGATCAAAACAGGCTTAATAGTATTAAACGTGTTCAGATCTCATGTACTCGATTCATATATGAGATTAAAAAGTATGAGCACGTTTCACAAATTGAAGGAACTAAATTGTCTAAGCATGGAGAAAAGATTGCCCTTATATGCTCTCTGCTTATTTCACAAAGTACTGTACTTACTATAAGAACCCCTTATCTTTATCGAAATGTGCCATTTCGCAGGATAGTTCTTTTTGAAAGAATCTTCAAATTTACTATTGCTAGAAATTATAATTCTCTTACTTATTATCTCTAAAATGCAATCCACATAAATATAAGGGACTAGTTTTGGATTACTCTATGAATAATTAAATTATTACAATTTCAATGTTTATTTTACGTGACCCTTTGCATGTTTCTTGGTTAGTTTTTGGTCAAGCTATTTTCTACATATTGTCTGCAACTGGCAAGGGCTCAGTAGAAAAACACCTCTAGGATGAGCTCTCCCTTGAGGTGTTACTAATATTATGTCTTTCGCATGTGTGTGCAATATAGGTATATGATGGAAAAATAAGGAACACATTATTATTATTATGAATGAAGCCACAAATGATAAATTAATAACTTCATCGCGGTTCTGGTTGATACGGTTATAATGTCTTTTTTCTGTAAAACATAGTTTCATTTGAAAGATGTTTGATTTCCACACCTTAACCTGGAAGAATATTGTCATTGCAAACATTTTTGAATTCGTTTTATCGTTACAAAAATGCATGTTCTCAGTCTCGTCTGTTGTTCGTAGTAGCTTTCTCTATAGCTTATACAATAACTTTGAATAAACTTTTTCTTAGTAGCAAAAAATAACCACCCGCATCACTTTGTGAACATTTTTATGGTTTGTCGATGTGTCAGGGCAAGATTTTTTGATCAGGTTTGTTTCCGGTCGCCTGCTATTTTGTGCTTGTTCAGAGATGGTTTTGTTAAGGCTTATAAGGTCCTGGAGCTCTCATTATGGCGCTTTTGAGCGGGTAATATTTTTACTGCACTATCTAGCAACAATAGAGCATTTCAGCAACATACGGGAATATTTTTTATATATTTCGGCAATATTGCTATACATATGACATCTCCGACATATTTTTGTATATTGCTATCAGATTCCCAAACTTTGGAAAAAAATTTGTAGAAGCATAGTGCACAGCACTCAAACATGACAAAAATTGATTCGAAATTAGTATAGCAACAGAAAAAGCTAACAACTCACGGTGTTCCCAAACTTGGTGTGGCCGTTACCTGATATAATTTTGTCTGTTGGTGGTAATTCAAGAATCTTTTGTTTGTTTGCTTCGATAGCGTATGTATGGAAAGTATGTTTGCCTGTGTTGTCTAACCTCTAACAAGTGCGTAGTATTACTGGAATCTGAAGCTTAATAACAGAATATCTCACTGATACCAAATATGCAACATTCACAGCCCCATAACATGTTTTTTGAAAATGAGCAGGGGTCTCTGACTCTTACTTACTTTTTTTTATTTATTTGTCAGCTACAATTACTTATTTCGTATTGATGACTTTCACGATATCTAGTGATCATTTTTATATAGATACTGGGATAGTATCACGTCTTATGCCGCAGAACATGAATCTAGAGGCAATTTCGTTCAATTTTCTTTAGCAGATTACAAAGTTGAGCATTTTTGAGGTACAAGCGATTCAATGCCCGAGAAAACCTGAAATAGGCATTTTCAGTACTTGAAAACTTGGTTAGAAAGCGTTATTTTTGAGATTGACAAGTCTAAAGTGTCTCAATAAAAATAAAATCTTCCTCTACAAAACCCCGGAGACTATTTTATGCTAAGTTTATTTTGAAGCGATGTTTAACCTCAACTTGGGTCTTCTGCTTTCAACTTGCACCTATAACGACTATGAAATGAAACAGTATCACGTATACCAAGATACAGTTATATACACGCCAACATACACGTGACCGACAGACACATAGGTTAATAAAGAAATGAAAATAATGAAATATTTGTTAGGAAAATTATTACCTGCTATGTCAAACTACTACATAGGCCAATTGAGAGGGAAGATATGCTCTTTTGAATGACGGCACGACGCACGAGGCTATATTCAATATGACACGTGGCAGCAACAATAGAGACACTTATAGGTCACGTGGACGACACACGCAGCAGGTGGGATTTGATAATACCACTTAAAGCTAAATTTAGCCTAAAAAACACTATAGCGTAATCCACTGGCAAGCACTGGAGCAATTTTGCACTTTAGTCGTTCTTACTTCCCATGACAGTCCACCAATTTTAAGGAAAGTATAAAAGTAGGGTGTAAAAGATAAATATAATCAAAGTTGAGAATCGTTATGACATTATGACTTAACACCCCATCGTGCACCGTACAAGTTCTTGGTGCACACGTAATACATTCATTGCAAAAAATTTTGCTATAATTTTGCCTGTGGAACACAGAATGACATAGACAAATGCACCTAAGTACCCAGCTGAAGCCTCTAATTAGAAAAAACACATAGGCACCCGCACGAATTTTTCTCAGAGAGGGCCGATCATCCGCAAGAGACTTTTTGTAAAAGTGTACCTGCCCCCAAAACTTTTAGAAGAGCAGAAGTGTAATTAATCAAAAAAAAACTGGGGGTAGTGTATTTTCGCAAGGGGGCAAATCCAAATCATTCTTTTCATCAGTTTTACAAATTAATACTAAAAACTGAAGATGTTTTGGAAACTCAAAATTCCAGAATCGGATTTAGTTTTTTTCAGTTTCTTGTATTTGTCAAGTGCAACGCCATATTTATTTTTTGACCTTTGAACTTAAAATTAAGTTAACGTAGTATGCAGGTCCGGACTTTTCACTTAATTGTATGACGTCCCTTGTGTGCATGATGTATAACTAAATCTAACGTAGGATTGTGGTCAAGCCTGTTTAGGTTTTTCTACATTCTGAACTGTCAAACGAATTTAATTAAGTTAGAAGCAGCCAAGCCTATATGTTTATGTTGCATTGTTTGTCGCCAATACTGCGTAATTTTAGTGCAAACTTTTGGCACATTTGCCTACCAAAGTGACAACGTTGTATCAACATAATAATAATACTTACCAATGGAATCACCAACCCTCCATTAGGCTTGTGCTGTGCAAATTATGTAAGAAGTAGCACGTCTTGAAATCGTCTAACATCACAATTATCGTACTTTTAAAAAATTACATTAAAACTACGAATTTAATCACAGACCAGTCAAAAAATTTACTTATGTCAAGTGCACTTTATTACACACTACAGACTCTGAGAATAAGGAGACAAACACATCCTTGAGTGGCTCCTTCTACCTAGTCTAAATTCGTTGGAATAGTCAAATCCAGTACACTTTGATACCTTTAACCGTTTAGTTGTATACATTAGTTGGTAGAATGAGGTCATTAAAAAAATATCGAAAAAACACATCATTAATTGTCCATTTTACTTGTATCGTGTACTGCTCTATTTTTGCAAAATAATAATAAATTCACAGTAAAACTTAGAGCGTTGTACTTAATAAAATACAATGAGATACTAGTTCCAATTTTAAAGCAAGAACCTATTGAGCAACGTGCCCGCGCATCCTGTCACGTGACGTTCATTCAACCTCCGACACTGTTGGCCAGGCTTTCACTACGCCATATTATCACGTCTCTTCCGGTGTTGGGTGGTTGCGTGGTTAAACTGCTTTGTTTCTCTCTAGCTGAGTCGATCTGCTTCACGTCAGCGTTTGGTCTCATCTTGCAACAAGAACACAGACGCAACTGGATAACTTTGATTACTCATTACTGGATCATCCATCGTACAGCCCTGACTATATTTACCTCCAAAACTTGGTGGAAAGCGCATGGAAAATAATGACATGTTGAAAAAAAGCAGTTACTAACTGGATAAACGTTCAAGCGGCAGCGTTATTTGACGACGGAATCCAAAAGCAGGAGCCACGACGACAAATGTTGAGTTTTTATCACGACTAAGTCACAAAACGAAAAAAATGTTCATAATTTGTCAGACTCCATTACTGGATACTTAAAAAATGATGCCCATAAAAAAACTCCGACCCTGGAATTTTGGGTTCTCAGAACATCTTAAATGCAACTGAGCTTTATTTGCTGAAATATCAATTAATTGATCGTTGATACCCTTAGAAATTTTTAGTTTTGTGTCACATTAACTGGTAAAAGTAAGATATTTGAATCAATTAAAATGTTTAACTAAAAAACAAAAAGAGGCGCAATCATTCTACTTTGCTAATTAATTAACATCATTCACTGGCTTTTTTGTACATAGTCAAACATTTCAATATGCAGCTTAACCCCTCAATTCTTTTCAATAGCTTAGCGCAAAGATAAGAATGCTGTCAAAGCATCAAACCAACTTGTTCTCAACAGCAAGGTACATGATTATCTAACATCATAAAATTAATATAATATTGGGTAATATTCCGTTTATCGTACGAGATAAGCTGGCAATAGAATAACAGCAAGGGTTATTGATTTTACTCTTTCAAATTATAGCTTACATCATGTGAACCCTTGTACTTAGTTATTGACAACCATCAGTGGCAGATTTAGAGGGGGACGCGGGGGGAGCGCGCCTCCCCCCAGACGCCTGACACTTGCTTTTGCAATCTGAAACCATTGTGTTACTTTCTGACATATCATGGCGACAGAGGCATACTAACTATAAGTTATAGCTATAGGAAGGTGCACTCTAATCTGAGAAAGAACGGGGGAGTTGTGGATTTTGTCCACAGCAGTCTTTCTTGCTCCAGAGATGTTTCTTTGCAATCAGACAGGAAGGACATTCTGTGGCTTCGCTTCAACTACAAAACATGCCTCAAATTTATTTGCTGCTTTTATCGCTCTCCCTTGTACCATAACTGGGATGACCTACTTAAATACCTTACCGTCAAGATCCACTTCCTGAACATCAATCACCCCGCTTCAGAGGTAGTTTTTCCCCTGCCTGTCGTCATGAGTCAATCGCCTGCTGGATCTCTTTCTGACCACCGATCCTGTCCCTTACAGCTCTGCTGTCCTGTCTCCCCTGGGTAACTCAGACCACTGTGTGGTGGAGGTTAGGTTTCGGACAGAACCCGCTGTGGCAGCACAAACTCGCACAGGCCGCAAAATTTGGCATTACGGACATGGCGACTGGGAGGGGCTCACAGACATCTTTACCTTTCCTTGGAGTGATGTCTATTTCACTGACGCGGATGCGTCGGCTGTCTGTTCTTCGATAACTTAAATTATCCACGTAGGAAAGTGCCTAAACCAGGTCCAACGGCTGGTTTAACAAATCGTGTGACACTGCTCGCCAGCAGAAGATCAAGGCACACAGCACCTTCTTACAAAACCCCACTGTAGAGAACAGACAAGCCGACGTCGAGTCCAGAAGAAAATATAACGAAGCGACATGGCATTTGGTCTTTCTGGACGCTGACCAAGCAGATCGAAAGGGACTTACGTGTCAGGATGGAACGACTGTATCAGACCAGGCCAAGGCGGAAGTGTCTGCCAAGATCTTTGCTGCCAACTCCACGATGGATGTCCCTCCAACGCCCAAGTGCCGTCAATTCTAAGGGTACCCTACACTATGCGGGAGGTAACATTCAAACATAAGACCGTAAGATGAGTGCTCTTGTCGCTCGACATCATCAAAGTTTCTGGTCCGGACTTGATTCCTGCCATTGTACTGAAGAGGTGAGCAGCGGAGCTTGCTCCAGTTCTTTCGCGTCTCTTCCAGATATCTTATGAATCTGACACCTTCCCAGAAAACTGGAAATTCGCTCATGTCCAACCCATTCCAAAAAAGGGATCTAAGACCGACCCTTACAACTACAGGCCTATAGCCCTGCTTTCTGTTATAAGTAAGGTGATGGAGAGGTGCATAAATCGCGAGCTTCTGGACTACCTCGAAAGTCACAGCTTGATTAGCGACAGGCAGTATGGTTTCCGGCACCAACGATCCACAGAGGGGACCTCCTAGCTTACGTCACGCAACTGTGGAGTAAACTCATCCAGTCTCATGGTGAGGCTCATGTCGTTGCTCTTGACATCACGAAAGCGTTCGATCAGCTGTGGCACGCTGCCCTCTTAAGCAAACTTCCATCCTTTGGCCTCCCAGAAAAGCTTTGCAGATGGTTGCTGACTTTATCTCTAGCCGCAAGATATCCGTCGTGATTGACGGGTTCTCCTCTTCATCCCACAACGTCAATACGGGTGTTCCCCAGGGATCGGTCTTGGATCCGACACTGTTCCTCTTACAAATCAACGAAGTAATTTCCTGCTCCGCTGACGACAACACTCTACATGTAGGAATTCAGAGTCATAAGCCGATCTCTGCCGCTGAGCTGGAAGAAAGACGACTAGCGGCGACTTCGTCTCTGACGAGAGACCTGGAGGTTATCACTGCTTGGGGACGCAACAATCTTGTACAATTTAATGCTTCCAAAACACAGTTTTTTTTACAAACAAAAAGCGTCCTAGCGCTCATCCGGTTTCGATGGATGGCCAGGTTCTGCCAAAGAGCCATTCATTTTGACATTTCGGAGTCAGATTACCGAGGACCTGATCTGGCACGAACTCATCTCGTCAATAGCAGCAGCTGCTGGGAAAAAGTTAGGCTATTTGTTAAGACCTAAGAAGTTCTTTTCTCCGCATGACGTTCTCACTCTATACAAGGCCCAGCCTCGAGTATTGCTCACACGTTTGGGGTGCTGCTGTCACGGCTACATTCTTTGTCTTGTCTAGCGTCCATACGATAATGTGAGTTTTCTGGTCTCATGTTCGTTTTCGCAATTAAAGACATTGTTTTATGTGGAATGGACTGGGATATGTCTCGGGGTCCCTCAGAATGTTTTATTTTTTTTTCGGTTAACAGAGCAATGAAGTTTTTTATGTTTGAATCTTTAATTATTACACTAGCTAATTATAAATGCCACGTACTTATTTTGCTCTTATTTAATAAAATATTGCCTTTCTGGGGATTTCTGAGCATTTTCCATGTGTTTTTTTCAAGCTGGCCTTGACCAGATAGAACACAATGGATTTAAGGAGCAATAATTGGTTAAATTCTAGAAGTTCCACTGAGGTTAAAAAATGACCAGCCTCAAATATCGTTTGTAAAAGGTAAAATGGTATTCTCCTCTATCCATTAATTCCATAGGGCTTTCCTCGTTTACATTTGAAAGTGCTGAAATCCTTCCTGAAAGGAAGGTTTCAGAAAAAAATTAACAGTGTTCTGTCGGCATCAGAATCTATCAATACTAGAGTCCCACTCAGCGTTCGGTATTTGCATCAATCCTGTTGATCAGGTGCTCTGATTCCCACTTACTCTACAAGTAATAAAAACAAAATTTACTTATTATGGATTACTAATACTAGTATCCTTGGTTTCAGCCAGGAAATGCAGCCCGATCAAGGTCTGAAACTACTTTACGCGGAACTTGAATAAGAGTTTATGATGGAAGAATTCGATATGGCTTCGACAATGAACCGGCACCACCACCATCACTTCTTTTTCGACACTCATCCGTACCTCACTGCAAATACAAACAGCAATGGCAGCAATGCTGGATCAAATGGCAGCAGCGATTTCTTCTTGTATGATGAGAACAGCAGCGATTCAGCGGTTTCGAATTTTTCTTACGGGAGCGATCAAGAGAACAACTCGGACTGTAAGGAGTGAGTACCTTTAGTTTAATCCTTGAACATAGAACTCCCTTGAAATTGTGAGAGGCTCTTAAGCCTTCACGTTTAATTTTTGGTTCGGAATAAATGGAAAACACATTTCATAGATTTTATAGTGTATAAGCGTTTGAAAACGCGGTTGTTATAAAAATTTCGGAAATTACATTTAGCCAAAAATCACCAGTTAAAGCTTATACAAAACCTCTTCAAAATGACTAGATCATCTAGGAGTTAAATTCTTACTCATATAGTTATTAGTCATTTCTGAATGAGTTAACTGTAATAATTTTCCAATTTCTCCTGGACCCAAAGCACATATGGGTTGGTTGAAGTCCCAAAGTTATAAACTTCAGAAATGCAGCAATAGCATTTTCTGGAGCCGAACAAATTTTTTACACAAAATTACAGATTTAGATCTATTTCGAGTCTTGCTTTTATCCCCCGGCGCATACAAATAGGTGCGAGTTTAACGTATGTATCTGTATATAATGGTCTAGTTTTGTTTATTTGTTAGGAACGTGGTTTAATCGAACGTGTTTTTGGTATGATTTCAAGGAACGACACGGTGGGCTTAATTCACTTAGATGCAAGTTGACAACAACTCAATCTTCTATGTTGAGTTGAGTCATTTTTACTGCAAAAGGTTCATTTAAATACAGAGAACTTTGAAAAATAGGCTGCTTAAACAAGCGTGTTGTAGACATCACAAAATAAAAAAATCGTATTTGAATTTTTTCGCAGCCACCCTTCCATATCAGTGGACAAGAAAGGCATATATTTGTTATTTCTCCTTGGTGTGTTAATTATTGTGAAAATCAATACTTAGTACTCAACTATTTGAGTCACATATAAAATAGTCTCCTAAATCAATTTGCAACCAAAGTATAGTTAGCGATATTTTGCTACGTTGCGCACCGTTGCTAGAAATTAATGTCATGCATTTTTAGAACACAATAGGAAAAACCACAAAAAAAAATCGCTATGGACAAACAAATGACTCGAGTGAATTGAAACTTGTACTGTAGGCGGCTCACTTGTTCCCCTGCCTCCCCTCCAAGCCCGACGCCCCCAGTGTTGCCAAATCAAACTCTACGTTGCCAGTTTCATCACTTCATTTACAGATCTCGTTTATGCCTGAGAAACGAAATCTGTTGAACCGAACTATTGTATGTTTTGGCGCGCTTTTATACAAACCATATGATAGACTTACAGTGCATTTCACTTACATTAAAATATAATGGTCTGCTCAACGGGGAAGACTTTATTGGAATGCAATTTGATGCAAACCCGTTAAGGCTATAGGAATATCAAATAAAATTAAACAAGATGAATCTAAATTTGAAAAAGGTAAAAAATGTGGATGAACTGGTAAAAACATTCCGAAGAGGAAAATGTAACGTATTACCAATATATCGTCAGAGGTTCAGGAAAGAGGTGAAAGAAGATGATGCGATGGTGGAGAAACTGAAGTGGAACGGTTATTTGGGATAAGTGACGTTCAGCAAGCTCACAACGTTTAATGGTTTTTTGAGCATTATGATAAATAATGAGTAAGCTGTCATTTTATTTTTTGCTGTCGAGCTAATGTTGCCAGAATGTAAATCATGCAAGCGTGTGTAAATCTTGGAGCAAAACTCCTTAACACCAAAATGATTTTCAAAAACAGCTAAATCCAAGAAAATTTCTTTGTTTTTCAAAAAACTATTGAAGTCATATTTTCTCGCGAACAAAATCTCAAACATCATATTACCACCTACCACCTTCTGCGTAGAAGAATCGTAAGTTCCTTATTTTGTAGCCAGTATACTTTTGCGTTCCCTGAAAAATGCCCTAAACTGGATTCAGTGGTTCTTGTCAACTTATTTATTCATATTATTCAAGGCAAGCTTTACCTGTAATATGCTGTAATTAAAAAATATTTTCTACTTTTCAGTTCGGTTAGCTGTTTTTTTGTTTTTTAAACTATTATTTATTGAGAAAAATATTCACCTCGTATTTTATCGTTATCTTGGAAGTTGTCATTATTGGGTAGGGCCCTTCGATTATTGCAAGATCGTCTATTCAGACGTTTGAGGACACCCGGGGTTGTTTTAAATATTCAATTATTTGTTACAGACGCATCTACCGCCATCGCCGCAGGAACAAATGCCCACAGCAACAGATTCAGCAGAGACAAGCTGCAAATCTGCGCGAAAGAAAACGCATGCAATCAATTAATGATGCTTTCGAAGGTTTGAGGGCACACATACCTACACTACCATATGAAAAACGTCTGTCTAAGGTTCGTAGGAAAATGATCATGAAATTTTTTTTATCGTAGGAAAAGATGACTTTAAAAAGGTCACCCCTAAATCAGAGAGCGAGTGGAAGACCGATTCCCACAAATTAGACTTGTCTCGTTCTTGTTAAGGAAGCAACACAGTTTCAATAATTTTTCAACGTCCAATGACCACCAGACAGGCACGCTAACAGAAATAAGCGACATATTTTTTAATTTTTGGCAATTTTAGAACTGTCTCACGCGTTGGCGTGGAAAGTAAAAATAGATACATGAGATATCAGCATTCAGTATTATTCAACACCCTTGCATTAATTTATAGTATATTATATCATTCATCCTGATATATAGATAGGAAGTTACAATTGTTAAAGCCTATCAATATGCTAATGATACACAGTTACTTTTTTTCTTTAGGGCAATAGTGAAGTTCAAGCTAACAATACTATTAATCAGGATTCACAATTGCTAGCGGAGGTGTACCAAAAGTGATTTGAATCTGAATACATCTAAATCAACTGTGCTCATTTTTGGCAAAAATCGAAATGCGGTAGAGTAAGATCTAAATTTGGTTATCAATGGCGAGCGTTTGGAATCCAAAACACTGGCACAAAATTTAGGCGTGGTATTCGACACAAAATTACACACCTTGAAATGTGCACACAAAGCTTACATAAACCTCAAAATACGCTACGCACACGTCATTTACTAAATCAATCATCAAAAATTAAATTATATAACAGTTTAGTGCATTTTAATCATTTTATTGCTCCATATGGCCCATGTCTTGATATATGTGATGAGAATCGAATCTAAAAGGTACAAAAGTTGTTTTAGTTTATATATGGTATAAGGAAATACATAGGAATATCCCACATATTGCAAGATGCAAACTGGTTATCTATCTCATCTCAATTACCAAGTGTCCACCTTCCTTATATAATTATATACTCGTAATAACATTTTCGGCAGAAATGATGTCCATCACCGGTCCCTTAGATATAAATACTTAATGCCATCACCTTTACAAAAAACGATTATGTTCTGTAGATTATTCTCCTATAATATACAGGGTATTCTCAAAGTTGGGACTTTACAGAGCATATAGGTGATAATAAGCATGTTTTTTTAATATATGTATATACCAAAGCTTTAAGATAACCGAGATAATAGGTTTCAAAAAGCAATAAATGAGCCACTCTGCCTCCTCCCTTCCTACATTTCCCTCCTACGCCATGACGTATGATGTCGATGTACTGAGTCAGTATCCAAGTCAGGCGTCGCGTGGTGTCTAGGATAACCTAGTTTATAAACAAACCACACTTGAAAAGCCGAAATTGGCACATTCCTACAGCAATAACGTAGTTATCGATTTGATATGAGCAATTTCAAGATCGTATTAATAATCCGCGAGTGTACTCAGAACGTCGCCGTCATCATCGATGTTTCCATCAGATACGCTTATATTTGTTCATATCGGGCGAAAGCCGACTGGTTGAACACAGTTGAAGACCTAGACAGCCCCAAATGTAGCAAATTTAGGAAGAGGTAAACAATATCGTGTTTGTGAATCGAACAGCGCCAACTTCAAGCAGTGCTAACAAACAAAACATGTGACAGGATAGTACTTGAAATGTCTTACCAAATGAATAGAGAGTATTTACCTTCAATTTCTTTTTTACGTTTTCGGTGTTGCTTTGCCCCAAACTGGCTTTGGTGTTGCAAACGTAGTTGACTCTAAAAGAAAGTCCCAAGTTTCAGGACACCCTGTAGATTATACAATCTAATTCCGCAGTTTATGGACACCTTCAGTTGCCATACATTCAAGTCCACCCTTTACATTCACTGGATATGCAAAATAGTGAGTGATTCCATTCCTGCTCATTGTCTTTTCTTTTTGTGTACTTCCTATTTTTCTTCTCTCTCACACTTTTTTTATTTTACGCATAACTATGTTCTATTCTATGTGTCGCCATTGTGATTATGCGTTATATTAGTTTATAGTTTTTTTTATGTTGTAAGCAGTCTCTTTTGCAGTAAATATTTCAAATTTGAGTTTCAAATTGATCCGACACTTTATGTATACACATATTCAATTACTATTATTACCATTATTAGCTACAAATTATTTTTTGGTTATTCATGAAACTTCAGTGAAGACAGAAACTTACACATACCAAATGTTTATCAAAAAAAGATATATCAGACCAATAGCTTTATTTTTATTCAAAGGTGGACACATTGAAACTAGCTATTGGATACATCAACTTTCTAAGCGAAATAGTACGACAGGATAAAAATTCGAATGCAGACTATTTCACTGGTCACAATAGGAACAATCAGAAAGACGAACCGAAGAAAATTATAGTTAGGGGTGAGTACATCCTAATCTTTCAGGATATAATACTTTATGTTGAGAGAAATTATCAGTCTATTTAAATGAAAGAAGTAAAACTTGTTGACTGGATCTGTCTTTCTTTCTGGAAGGGGTGAAGGATAGAGTGAATTACTATCTAAAGCCAGTCATTTATTTTTGTTGGGCATTATGTTGATCTAAGCTATTGTTACAGGATGTGGAGGATTGTATACTGCTCACTCTTTATCTTGGTCTAGAGTGAAGGAACCCCATCCCAATGGTATCATGCGTGCTAAAGTCTGGATACCAGAAGATCCCAGAGCTAACAAAGATAGCCCAAACAGCTCATCCTACAATCCATCTGAATAAATTTGTGAGAATCTTTATGACCATGTGAAATACTATGGATATTTAAAAAAGACCTTGCGATGAATTAACGCATTCAGTTTTTGGATGCCAATTTTGAAACTGGATTGCTCACAATAATATATGGATGTACTTGGCCATGGAATTGTGGTTATCAAGAGTAGCATGGCACTATTATAGCCATTGATATAGCAAAATATATTCATATATTCCAATAATATTAAAGTAATTATCTTCATGTAGAAGTGGATAGGTGCAATATTAAGAATTAGTAGCACTTTGGCTATTTATCGCATATGTTATTGGTATTGTATATACATATATCTCTAGCTTATAAGGAAAATGTTTTTCAAAAATATGCAATAGATGTCTAAGTAGAGAAATAGAATACACCTACTCATTAATCATTGATATAACTTCCAGTTATTAGGATCTGATTTGCTAGTCATTAGAAATCGTTGCTAGTCATTTATTCCTGTATATACGTAATATGATATATTTATTAATAAACTAATGCGCATCATTTCCACCTGTTTAAACTACAACTTCTCCCACCACAGTGAATTCTGACAGAACTTCGGCTATCCCTTTAAATACATTATTTGTTAAGAAGCCAATTTACAAACCTAAAATATACATCTTGATGAGAAATTTCTAAATCAGTTTAGGACTACGACAGACACATTTCGTCATCTATAAGCGCAGTCCGTAGGACTGCCTCTGTATCAAAGTATGTCGATCACTTTCTGTCGGCCTGGTTGTTCAGAAACAAAGTCAAATAAAAAGAGAAACGGAAAGAATGAAGGCAGATAGAGAGCAAAGAGTAAGAAAGACAGCTGTTAGGTGAAGGCACTCCTAGGCATTGATGAAATGACTGGAATGATTTTGATTCAAAGATCTGTCAATTCCAATCGATTCAACACATTGAAATTTTGAATAAAACCGTGAAAAAATGGTTATATTACAAATAAGGGTACCATCTGTTACACCAACGTAAGGATGTCTTTTGAATGGCACGATCTTTCTGTGATCATGGCCTGAAGAAAAAATCCAAAGGATCTGAACAGTACCTTTCAGATCAGAGGTCAATCTGCGTTTGTCCATTACAGAACCTTACATACATATATATTGAGACGTATTATCTACCTCCGTAAAATCTCGCCTCTAATTCAGTTTATATAATGAGAGAGAATATTTTAAGCTGGGGTTACCTATCTATAACTTTTCTAACGGAGGGTATCGGGTCCTTTTCACACCGATGAGCGGTTGGCAATCTGGCTGTCTTTTACCGCTATAACAACCGACTTTGCTCGTCTGATCTCTCCTCCATGATGTCGCCGCATATTGAGCCTGTCAGACTTGTGCCTCCCATCGTAACTCTGTCATATTTCGTAAGTCCAGAACAGGCTGTTACGACCACCCGTTTGTTCCTAGGGTATCGAATTGACCCTGAGGTTTAACGGATTTTGCCCACGTGACTCGGGTTACTTTTGTTTTAAATGCATCAGAAATTCTCAAACTACCACATTTAAAGAAATGGGTGGAAACCTCATTCCCATATAGGTAGGAGATGCCAATAAGTTTATGTGTCAAGGTATATATCCCCTCAGTTTCTATCAATTTGTGCAGTTAATACTACGTCAAATGGACAAATGGTCCATTTTCTGTACAGTAAAAACCAAATTCGATCATTTAAAAAATATTGTCTTCGCAAATACAGAAGGCACTGTTCGCTTATCTTACCACAAAATTGAGATAACTTTCTTTGCAAATTTCTCAAAGTCTATGAGTTTGATTGCAGGGCGGTACTGAGAACACATAGGAATATATAAAAAACGAGGTCACGTAACTCAAATCGTGGTTATTTGGCCGACATATTAAAAAATGACAGCCAAATTGCAGTAATTTAATAATTATTTAAATTTTTAAAGCTTATTTCACTCCTTTTTTGAAGGCAAACATATTTTGTAAGTATACATTTTTCGAATAATACAATAATTCTTGAGATATAGGCTCGAAGAAATATTATGCGATTTGGTCGCCATTTTTAAATATGACCTTATGACCGAGATTCCTGCCATGTGAGCATTTTTAAATGCTTCAATATGTACACAAAATATGTTTGCTTCTAAAAAAGGAGTAAAATGAGCCTAAATCAATTGAATCGTTTTAATTGTTACGAAGATATGTCGTACAACTTGGTGGTCATTTTTACACTTGGCGGCCAAACAACCACGATTTGGATCGCATGACCTCGTGCTTTATATGTTCCCATAGGTGCTGGATAATCTCGTGTATTCAAAATTAGGAGACATATAAGTTAATACGTGACCTCTGAGGGGATGGTCCTACTCTTTGAGAAATTTGCAATGCTATTTTCCATTAGCGCAAACTGTCTTTAGTATCAGTGAGTACAATACTTAACTACACATACTTGGGTTTTGCTCTACCAAAAATAAACCATTCCCCCTTTTAAAGTAGTATTATTCGAATAACTACACAAATTGGTGAGAATTGAAAACCTTGGCGTATATAACTACCAGAGGGAGGGAAGGGTGAAAATGAGCTTTAAAAAATTAAAGACCAGTGGTTATGAAGATATGTTGATTTGTCGTTTTACAACTTAGTAACCATTTTTAAATATGGTGGCCAAAGGTTCACGATTTGGATGGGAGAGTTTGATTTAATGTATACTCCTATAGGTGCCTAATCATGCTCCAGATTCAAACTGAGGGGACATATAACGGCACACGTGACCTTAATGACTGTTCCTAGACTAATAAAAATTCTGCAGGATATTTTGTGGTAAAGTATTATTTATTTACAATTTTACAAATATTACGTGGGTCCTAGCGTCTCTCAATTGGGCAATATACACTGGAGATCATAACTGAAGCGCCACCAACAACTTTCTGCTTACCTTTCCTCAGTTCAATTGTAACTTAATACCTCTTTCAGGGATGATACAACAAACAGAAACAATCAACATGGAGATTATTCTATTTGATTTAATAACAAATTCATCCCGGTAAGTTATACAGGGTGACTTCGAAGTTGAGTCATTTATTTTAACAGTGAGTAGATCTGATCAAAAGAAATGTTTTTTCCTTTAACATTTTTCTAGTAAAATTAAAGTAACAAAGTTATAGCCCTTTGGAAGTTTGAGTACCGCCTTGTCTCAATAATAATATTATGTGCTCGTGTTTGGCAACAACGGATATAATCCGCGTTATCGGTTCATCGCATCGGAAACAAAAAAGCGAAAGAATTTGAAACGTTTATCACGATGTTTTCAGTCGGTAACGCGTGAGTGAATAGTGGTGTTTGTTGCGTGGCTCAAACGAAATAAAAAATGGCACATGTTTACGAAAATGCTGAACTTGTCGACATGATTCTTATTTACAAAATGCTGCCGCGGCATCACGGATTTGTGCGAATCGGTTTCCCAATCGAGTGCAACCAACCCCTCGTGCCTTTGTTAATATAGTACAAAGGGCTCGTGAATCAGGAGACTTAAGACCTTACAGGGGAGGCCTGCCGGTGCTCCAAGACCGCACGATCAAATACAGGTCCGCACTGAAATACTTGTCGGGAGGACACTTTATAAAACAAGGTAACATTTTTTTTTATGTTTTTTTATTTTTACACACATATTTTGGTTTATCTTCCTTCTACAATCATTATCTGAAAAATAATGACTCAACTTCAAAGTCACCCTGTATAAAGTGACATTTAAGCCAACTAAAGAAAAAACAAATTGTTGGTGGGGCTAAAGTTATGCTCTTCAGTATATCTAAGAAACAGAACATCAGTATGAATTCGAAGCAGTTGCTATAGCTATCTCTTTATCACCCGGTATGTGAAACAGACACAAAACAGATCATCGAGCGCCCTTCACAGCGCCCATCTTTGAAGCCGTGGGAAAATCGGCAGCTTTGACCAATGGCTGCCTCCGAAAAATATCGACGATTGATGTCGACGCAGTCGCATCGCTCCGACGCGGCAAGTAAAACCCCTGGGAAAACGCACAGGTGGTTGTCAAGTGTGCACAGACGATTTCCACTGCAACGTATTTTGTAGCTACACAGCGAGTTTGGTAAAATCGTCACAAATATTTACTACAAAACGAAAACAGGTACACTTCATTCAATCATACTTCTATGAGACTAGATTCAACAGTACTCTAGCTACGGAACATACAAATTAATATGAAGTTCACTTGTTATACCAAAAGCGAGTGAAGTATTGTGATTATATTTTCTTTGAGATGACCTAAGGTCAGTTTTTTGGACAAAGAGGAAGCTGACGTTCGTTTTTTAACACAATCTTTCACCGAACAGGAATGTCCAGTTTATCAAAAATCTGAGTTGTGTTATAATAATAAAGTGTTAAGATAAGGAAGTTTGTACCCTTGGCTCTGTTTCTTATAAACTGTGCCATTGGTTCTAATGCAACGTTGCATCGAAACTTACATAAAACGTGATATTTCGATGGTTATGAATACGGCACTTCAATCAAGTTGTTACTTTTGGATTAAATTTAATTTCAGTTAACACATACGAGTATATCAGAAAGCGGCTGCTATTTCAGTTTTCGGAATAAACCGACAATTACCGAAATCTTCATTTTTTCTGATACGCATACGGTTCTGGTATTAAAAAGATGGAATCCTTACCTCTGTTAAAGAAGATATTCACAATAAAAAAGACTTCATTTGAAACAGGGGTTTGAACACAATCTACATATTCACATACATACTTCTGAAGCATCTAATTCCATTAAATAGTTTAAAAATTATGGCTTTCATCAATAAAGGTAATTTTGTAAAACAAAGTGATCATTTCTATCATTTTATTTTTTGGTATGGCATAAGTTAAACAGATAAAGTCGATTTGAACTATAATTATGAATTTTTGACGAAAACTGATGTACAACAAACAGAAATAACATAACAACACCGCAAAGTAAGTTGGCTTATTTATCTTCGAATGTTTGTCCTGCAAAAATGGACGTCTGATAAAATTAAACGCATTGGTACTAACCCGTAGCTCAAAGAAACCTGATCGGTGAAAATAATGAACTGAGAGCTGATATTCGTATAAGCTAACGTTCTTTATTTAGCATCTTTTCGTAAGTGTGTTTCAATTGTTCTTAAATTCGCCGACCTCTTGGATTATGTGATTCTCTATTCCCTTGGTACGCGATATTTTCGCAAAACTTCTCGTGAGTCGAGACTTTTTTAAACTGCCTTTTGTGACCGAAGGCCGAATGTGTACCAGAATCTTTATTTTCTTAACAAATGTGGTCGAAGACGAAATCGATGCCGAAGCTTCCGTCAGACCTTATGAAATAGGCATGAATCGTATGGCGATTGTGTAAGGCGTCAATCTTATCATTTTAAGAAGAATACTTCATATAAAAGTATGTCCTAAATGTCCTTAACTTTCGAAATACGGGTTGGTAAAGTTCTCAAAAATTAGTGGCTCGCCACTGATTTTTCTTAACATAAAAAAAAAAATCAATCACCACATGAAAAAACAAAAATATATTTCTCTGCATGATGAGATATTGTCATTAACGATATTGTTATGATCAGGATGAGAAACGGTTATCTTCTTAAAATGGACCCAAAAATCGCCCCCTTAAACATAAACATTCAATTAGGAAACCTCTGTATAACATAAACATGCCTGTGAAATACTCACATACCCACAACGACGTTGCTTGGGTCGAACAAGAGAGAAGTAGTTATTGACACACACAGCAGTAGTATGGGCTTATCGTATGTTAGAATACGTCTGATACTTTTTGGGATGGCTTGAGTATAAGCAACCCTCCAGTCCCCAAGAAATATCTCAAAGAGACGTGAAAGGAAGGAAGCAAATACCAGTGCACATCTCTCCAATACAATGACTGGAATCATGTCGGGAACCTTTGCTGGTATGGAGTGACACAAGTACCTCTCATGACCTACCCGTTTAATGTATAACACCCGTTCGTCCCCATTTTTGTACCCATAAGTACCTAGCTACAAAATACGTCGTAATGAACCACATAGCGACCACTTTAGGCGCTTTTCAAAAGCGATCTAACCGTTGAACGGTATTTTGATAAATATCACTTGGATTGCCAGTTGTCAGCTTTCGGATATAAAATTGAAAAACGAATGAAAATCTTACAGGTGATGGTTTAAGCGAAACTTTACCATTTTCTAGCATGAGATAAACCTCTGATAATTTAGCGACTTCAAGAATAGAGGTTGTAACATATTTGTAAGTAATAGTTTCGTTCTTTATATTTTCCCCTGTTGTTCATGAATTTTGGAATTTTCTATCACAATTTTCTATATTAGATTTATTTTAACAAAACATCTGCACTTTTTTCAAACCAGACAAAGCAAACACAAAGCACTGAACCCCATAAAACAGTATTTGATATACTACTTGATTAAGACTGCAACATATTTTGGTTATGATGGAAAAAATGACGACCGCTTAGCGTTCAAAGTGATCATGTCCGTTCATAAAGTGTAGCTATAGTAGCGCTATGTTGAGATGAACAAGACCTTGACCTGCCATTTAATTTAAAACAAATTCTAACATGGCGCCCACGTGACACATTTTTTTCGAATCTCGATTTCATAACTTCAAAATTCATCCAACAAATAAATGGGCAGGGAAATGAAGTAGATACTGCTTAAGATATTAGACATACTATACATATTCTGTGATATGTTTTTGGAACATTTCTTGATTGATCAAAGGATGATGCCAGAGATTGTATGGAATGTGGTAGGCAACTCCAATAGCTAGATGTACAGTATATTCAGATAAGAGATAGACCGGACATAAACAAGACCACGTGATCATCGAACGCTGTAACATTCGGCAGGGACGTATTAAGAGTCACGCAGTACATATTTTAGATAGTAGATGCTGCTTTGCGTAACTTTGTAGTAAATTAGCACAATTCTATGTGTATACGATTGGTGATGGATATAGGATCATGTGGGGGTGGGGTAAGAAATATATAATGATGTAAATATACATAAGGGTTTCAAAATTTTCGCTTCGATTTCCAGCTTCGGATGCCGCCTGATGTTTGGTGAAATACAGTCGAATATAATCTCAAAATGGCGTTTAAATTAGCCTAAATTAAAAATAATCGTATATCTCTTAAAATTGCTTTCAGAATATTGATTAGTATATTTTTTGATTTCTAGGTATATATGTAACCAAATTAAAACGTTCAAAACGTAAAAAAATGTGCATGGTTGAACATTGTCAGAAAGTAGATTCTTGAATAGGTTTTGCCAAAATGGGTTCAAAAATGTCAATAATTAATTAAAAAATACAGTAGCTTTATAATTACTTATAACTTACCGAATTTGATGAACGACATCTTTTATTGGAAAGATGAGCTTGATGAGCTTTCATCATCGCTACTGCCTGAAGCACCAACGTCAATAATGAATGGCTCGACTTGTTCCTCTAAAATATTGTCCAGTTCCCACATTCTCTTTTCAACTTTGTCTTTCACGTGCTTAATACAGTTTTCCCATTTTTGCGCTGTTATTAATTCTAGTGCTTCTTTGAAAAGTCCTTTGAGGTCACAAAATTTAAAAGTTGTATTGTGCTTAGCTATATAATTTTTAACCTCTGCCCATATGAGCTCAATGGGATTGAGCTCGCAATGGTATGGAGGTAAACGGAGCACAGTTTTATTTTGACTTGCTGCCATTTCGTCAATGGCGTATTTTTGATATTCCGCCTTGTGATCCTTGACAATTCTTAATAATTGTACTTTCAGCATTGCTTCTTCAAAGCTGATATTTTTCGAGCGGAGCCAATTTTGAACATCAACTTTCCTTGAAGCCGTTGTTGGAACCTTCTCCATTCTTCGAGAATGATAAGGCGCATTATCCAACACAATTACTGCGTTTTCCTCTAAGTTCGGTAAAATTTTTGAAAACCACTGTTCAAACGATTCGCCATTCATTTCCTCGTGATAATCTCCAGTTTTCTTAGACTCAAAGCACCACAGACCGTCAACAACAAATCCATCCTCACTGCCAATATGGCAGATAATGAACCTTTTCCCCTTACCTGGAAATCGAAGTACTAACTGGTGTAGATTTATTTCAGTAAGCGAACCTTTTTCAAATGTTTTCATCACATTCAGCGAAAAAACATTGAGACATGAGTATCAGATTGCTATAATTGGGATTATTTAGTCACATTGAAAGAAAGAATATTGAACGTCGTATGATTACTCAGCGCTTCACAATTTAATTTAAAGTTATAAACCTTTAAAAAATGAATGATCAGGAACCTGAAATACGCGCAAATATTAATATTAACAAATTATAACTTTATAAAGCTTAAAGTATGAATTAAAATGATTAGAAATATTAGGAACGGTACACAATATAAAACTTAGTAACTTTTTTTAAGTTTATAATATTCGACATATTTTAAGATTATATTAAAAAATTATTGAAATATCGAAAACACATAAAAACATGGCTTAAAAAAGTTCTCACAAATGAAAATGACAATAAAACATCCACGCATTTTATCGAAAGTTATAAAAGTTTTGTTACTTGTAATATGTTTTATCTGCCCCCTGGAATTAATGTTTAGAACCTTGTTCTCAAGTTTGAAAAACATCCGATTGTTGTCTATTACTCGTATTTACCTGCTGGATTTTTTAATCCGGTGGACAGTCCATCTAGAAAGGTTCTCCTGGATGAAGTTACAGAATCATCAACCCATACTTTACTTGTAGTGTGTCCTGCGTTTACCCACGTTTCATCAAGGTAATAAATCTTCCTGTTTTGATTTCTATATTTCCCAATTTTTGTTAAATAATCCCTCCTCCATAGCACAATTTCTTCTCTATCCAGTAGTAAACTATTACGACCCCGTTTTTTCCATTTGAAATTTAAATGCTTCAGTAACGCATGGAAAGTTGATCGTTTGAAATTTGGCAACGTTGTATCTCCATTTACCTCCTGCAGTACTTTATCTATAGTAGGTATTTCATTCCTAAAGAAGAATTCATACACTTTCCTCCTAATCGCATGCTTATCAGCTTCATCCAATGATTTAACAATACTTTTGCGATGTTTACTGGTGATTGGCTCAGAAAAGGTGTGATTTTTTTTGTATTGTCTTAACACATTAAACACTGATGCGCGACATACCCCAACTTTGTGAGAAACCTTCACAACAATTTCTTTGATGGTTGATGCCTCGTTCTCCTCGCGCTCGATCTTATATATATTCAAAATGACCTCTTTCATTTCTGCACTCAGGTGTCTTTTTTTAGAGCATTTCCTAGGTGGACTACAGGAGTTTACAACTTCATCGGCAGTATCTGTACTACTGGGCATTTTGCGCAAGCACTTGATAACAATAACAATCAATAACAAGGTATAACAATAACAACGACAAACTCAACAACTTAATAAGATAACAAACGAAAACGTCCAAAGAAATATCAAATTGCAATGATGCACACGACATACGTAACACGTCTGAACCTGAATGTGACTCTGCCTTGATACGACTGCTCTGCCGCTCGGTATAGGCATTTAATTGCGAATTGACCAATGAGGGCTCCTGTTTTACGTCGAGACGGCGGGGTTAGCGTGAAAATCACCCGAACCTTTTGTTTACATCCGGTCTATCTCTTATCTGAATATACTGTAGTGTGTCATTGGGTAGCTCTTTTTACGTTAAATAGAAGTTATTATGAAGCATAGTTTCAAATCTTTGTCCATGCAAAATTATACAGTACTTTGTATGCACATACGAGTATGTAGGTATATGTTATAGGCAACACCCGTTCTAGTTTTGACTAAGAGGCTTTGTCAGGACTAGAATTAACTGCTGCTAAAAAATGAATGTCAGTTAAAATTAGTTCTTGCTAGACTAAACAAACGCCTATTGTCAGACTTCACTTCAGATATCCTACCATGGTACTAAAATAATTTTAAGCCTTCGCTACATTGGGCTTTTTGGGGTTTAGCATTGGCCAAACTCAAACTAAGACCCAAACTAAAACTCAAACCAAAACCTAAAGCAATGAGCAAACTGTTTGGGTTATGGTTTGGGTTGTTGGTTAGGATTGTGGTTTGAGCTTAAAATTCAAATAGATATAATAATAATAAAACGTCTTTATTTGGCGAAGTTTAGCATGCGCTCATCTATCTACCTCTTCCACTTAACCCGTGCTTTAATAGAACTAGAATTAACTGCTGAATGTCAGTTAAAGCTAGTTATAACTAGGAAATCCTAGTTTTAACATAGGCACATAGTCAAAGCTAGTTTTAACTGTTCAAAACTCATAACTAAAAACGGGTTTTAGCTGCATATACGAGTATATTCTCCTTGTGGACAAAAACTCCATATCCAGCTATTAACACAAAAATTATGTAACACAAAATCTATACTATCTTGAGATTTTTGGTGACCCGACAAAGGATAATGACAAGACAAGTAGAAAAAGAACGACGATGGCCTTTGTCCGTTCTGCAGGGGTATTACGTAACTTGGAAAGTTACATTACGTAGGTTTTTTGACATTATGTAGGTATTATATGACATTATGTGGGTTTTCCTACAGGACCACAGATCATACAGATACGACACCTGCCGTCGGTCAGGCAAGTCATCGTTGGTTGTCAGAGCGGTCAGTGGGACCTTAGCTCTTGAGTCACAGTGTCAGTTTGTAAGTCTGTCAGGTCTGGTAACCCAGAAACCAGACAATTTTAAGGAAAAAAGGGAAAGGAAAGGAGAGAAGGAAGAACGAGAGCAAAGGGGAAGAAGAGAATCTTTTAGGAAACTGCCGTCGGTCCCTTTGATCTTCCTGTCCACAAATGCTTACCACATTTCCCGCTTATGTTCATTAACGTCCGAATGATTTTTTCCTAGGGGTTGTTAGGCTTTATTAGCCTGAAGTCCGAATGTCATACGTCAAGCATTAGAATTAAGAAATTTATTTGTGTTTATCATATACCCACATGACTTTTGGCGAGATAATTATTATTTTTGTTTCTTGAAAATCTTTTTATATTAAATATAACCAAAGCCAAAAAAACACGAATGATTTTGATAACCGTTGAATCCTAAATGTCACATTAACACGAATCTCACCAATTGCATAGGACATAAGTTGATAGAACCTGATTTTTGACAGAGTGTCGCATCTGGTAGTACTCTGTGACAAGACGTCAACGGCCGTTCACTTCATTGCTCATTTGTAGGTTTTTTACGACGGCCACCAAAATGTGAAGTAGTATAAATTTTTTGTATTTCATATTTTTTTACGTTAAAAGCTGGAGTAACCGAGAAAGTTGTTAGCAAAGTCCAAATATGTCACTTGCTGTTTGCCTCAGTAGACGTCAAAATGGATGTATACTCGAGAAAAGTAATATACAGGGTGTAAACAACATTTCGACTATTGCTATAACAAATTTTTATAAAGTACTGTATAATAATTCTGAATGGAATAAGATTCGAAACTAGGCGCCATAAATAACTTCTATTGAGCTCCAAAAGAGCTACCCATTGACGCACTAAACCAAAATTTGCATCACCCTTTGACTATTTTTGTTGGTTCCAGTTTTATCAAAAACTATCTGTTCGATTAATACTAGAAATAAACAATAAAATCGACCGGCCGCGACAGTATTTTCTACCGCTATCACCGAACTCCCACCAAGATCAATTTATGAACACCGTGACAATCATCGAGCGGGTCAGCCAAACAGGTGCGTACCATTTAAATTGTGTTATTACAGGGAGGGAGGGCAAATAATAGACGTGGGTATGATATATCCAGCTGTGCCTCTGCCAGCGATTTGTGTTTGTATAAATCGGCGTTAAGCCCCCCGGAAAGGGACGAGGGCGAAATGTGGAGTGGACGGTGCTAAGCCCTCTAGGCGTTAAAGGGATTTTAAAATTTCAATTACGGTTCAAACCTCCGGAATTAAGTCCGGATTAAACTTACATTTTCGTGAAGGGTGTGGACGATCAAAGTATAGTGGTGGTTTGATCTCCAATGTGAAGGGCGTTGTAGAAAAATTGAGGACTGCGACCGAAACAAAAATATTTTTTGCGCATTGATTTTTTAAAAACCAAATGTAAGACAGTCCAAAAATATATAACTAAACATATGGAAAATAAAGGTTCTAAGGTTCTGACACACAAATAATTCCGGGCTCAAATAATCGTTACCAATAATGCCGAAAAGCTTTTAAAAACTATATTTGAAATAATTAAACATTTCTTTGGGATTTTCTGAACAGATCATCGAATTTATTGAGGGAAATAACATTTTAACCAAATTTCAAGCTGGATTCAAGAAGAAACACAAGTGGTTTTAGAGGACTGGAGGAGATGTATCGGGTATGGCCAATAGGAAACATAGAGTAACAGTGTCTTTGGACTTCAAAAGGGCGTTTTAGACTATTGACAGAGATAAATTACTTACAAAATTGCATCACTACGGATTTAAAGGATCTGTATTCAAAATTCTACAAAACTGCGGAAGTCAAAAAACCAAATATTTATAATATTTTAGATTATTGTAAAATTCAGATATTTGCAGATGATACATTAATATACATATCAGATGAAAATATAGACACTGCTTTAAAAATGCTAAATTCTGACTTGGCAAAAATCGTAAATTGATTAAATGTAAATAAACTAAAATTGAATACTTGCTAAACAAAATGTATGCTAATAGGGAAATACCTAAATGAAAATACTATCACAGTTAGGTTAAATGGAGAAATAATTGAAAATGTTGAATCAATTAAATATTTAGGTATGTATATTGATAGTAAACTAAAGTTTGAGGATCATCACTATGAATACATTATTTCAAAAATTGCCAAAAAACAAATTACTTTCATAGGGCTTCTCATAGTTTTGGTACATATTACAAGAAAATAGTTTATAATACAATTATTCTACCGCATTTACTATATTTTTCAACTATCTTGTTCACTGTCAATAAAGCTATATTCTCAAAATTACAAGTCATGCAAAATAAAGCTACGAAAATAATGTTGCATAAAAATAAGTACACCAAAATAAAATCTATATTACAAGAATTGCACTGGTTGAATATAAAAAATTTCTTATCATATTTGGTTCTTATTTTTATATTTAAAATAAAAAATTATCTTTTGCCACAACATTTAGAACATCAATTCAATTATTATACAAGAGGAAATATAGATTTTCATTTACAAAATTGCAGTAGTAATACAACTAGCAAATCAAAATTTCAGAAAGGATTACTTGAATTTAATAAACCAAATAATGATATAATGTCTACTTGTAATTTAAAGATGTTTAAAAGAAAATTAAAGGAATATTTCATGGACAGTGAAAATTCTTAGAGACGCAAATTTTGTTGTTTTCTAAATATCTGCATGTTATTTAATTATTTAGTTTTTTAGAATGTAATTGTAGCAATCAAGCTAAATAAATCTAACAAACAAACTAAGGCATATAATAATAAAAATCATAGAATTATCAGCAGTCTGAATACAATAATGACTTACTAAAATTTCTGAGCATCTTTTACTAACGAGATGGAAAATTACAATGAAGAAGAGAATGCCCGATATTTTTATTTTGATTTTCAGCAAGTACACCGACACCCATGTATGAGATTTCAAGCAAATTAGTATCTTTATATAAGGAATACATTTTTTTCTGAATTTCTATTTTACGTGTAAATCCGCAACAACCCGCATATGTCATAACTGAATTTATACTTAAATATTATGTTTAGGTAATTATGTGGCCGAATACCGTTATCCTAAGGTACCGGTATTTACAAAAAGAAGGAGACGAGAGTAAAATATAGGGATGTGACATGCAGTGAAGAAATCGATTACTCAAAAATCTTTCTCTTTTCAGTATAATAAATCAATCTGTTTTATAAGGGTAGATATCACGCATTTCGTGAAAATTTATTCTGGTTAATCAGAACCTTAAAAAAAAACATTAATGATTGAAGTACGGATATCGTATACGAGGGATGTCTTTTAAGGTTTGCATATGGAAATAAAACAACACGGTAGGTAGTTTAAAATGACTTTACTGTTTTTCGAAGTATTCTCTACGAAGATTAATACACATCTGGATGCGCTCGAACCAATTTTCGGAGCACTTATTCCACTCGTTTGCTGGCAGATCCAAAACGGCATTTTTGAATGCGTCAACTGCTTCTTCTGGTGACTGGACCTTTGACCACGCAGTCTGTTTTTAATTTTCGGGAAAGTAAAGAAATCGTTAGGACTTAGATCGGGAGTATATGGAGGATGGTCCAATAATTCCACGTTTTCTTCCGTTAAATACTGTGTGCGAGCTTGCATTGTCTTGGTGGAGGATGATTCTTCTTTCGGGGTTGATTTTTCGAAGCTCGGTGATGACTTTTGGCAAACAAATGGTATTATACCAATCCGCAGTAACAGTCTTTTACTCACCAAGATGACGCAATATGACCCGCTTTTGACACAAATGTCGCGACCATCTTTTTCGAAACACTTCGAGAATTGATGACTTTTGTTGGCTTTTCTTCACCTTGGAACACCCAAACAGCCCACTGTCGTTTATTTTCTGGTTCCTAACAATAAACCCACGATTCATCACCACTAACAATGCTGTAGGTACACATTTTTTGAGTTTCCCGAATTGAAACGGTCAAGCGTTTTTTGACACCAATTACCCTGGCTGCTTTCTGCTCTTCAGTCAACAGGTGGGGTATCTAACGAGAAACTAATTTTCTTACTCCTAATCCTTCATGTAAAATTTTTTGAATTGAGGTCTTTGAGATCTTCAAGGACGCTTCAATCTCGTGATATGTCACATGTCTATCTTCAATGATGAGTTTGCGCACAGCATCGACGTTTTCCTAGGTGACTGCCGTTTTTGATGCACCCACCCTGGAATCGTCGCTAAGACTCACCCGTCCACGTTTCAATTCTCCATACCAACGGGAAATTGTCGACTGATGTGGCGCTTCGTTGCCGAAAACAGACAATAACTCAGCAAGGCATTCTTGTTGCGATAATTGTCTCTGAAAGTTGTAATAAATTATGACGCGAAAATGTTCTCGGTTGAGTTCCATTTTTCTAATGGCTTGGTGACACTCAAAAATTCACTGTAGTGAGGACACTGCACGTATTGTTGTGAAACTTTGCGCGGCCTTCTATGTTTCTATATGCAAAACTTAAAAGACATCCCTCGTATATGGACACATCTTGAAAATATGCTGCATTATACAGTTTAACCGCATATCAAAGTTTTTTTTATATCAACTGACCCATATTTTATTGTATTGTAACGCGCTCGTAACTAGAACAATGAGACACGTTCCTAACGTCGAAGCTTAGGCAACCAATTACGCGACCGTGCGCCATCGCGATCGAGTTTACGCTCAAAAGTGTTCGGCATAATCGCAAAACGCTTGAAGTATTTCTAGACTCGTCCATAGGGGAAGAAATATAGGCGGAAATAGATCAAGTTATAGTTCAGTCGACATGGTTATACATTTGTCATAAATTAGTTGGAAGTCTTGCGATGAATTTGTGTAAGTGTAATAAATTAGACTTTGAATAGTCAAAACTTTGTTTTCATTAGTGTATTTGGATAAATCATTCTTTGGGGTCTTTACCGGCCCCCGTAGGTCCCCAGCGCGCACAAGGGGACGCTATCGCCCACTTCGAGAAACACTGGGATAGATTCTTTCAAAAGGAAAAAATTGACATGTTTTGCTTATTAGTTATTGGGTTATAATCTAATTGATGTACAACAATGCTCAATTCTGACACCTCGCGTCTACTACTACTACTCTAAGAGATACTGAATCGCGTGTTGTGTAAAACATTTTCCTGATAATAAATCTGTTTGTCGTTTCTACACGGTGATCAAAAACTAAAAACACTTTTTTCCAAAATTTCAAAAGAACACCATGAACGAGTTTTTACAAACATCGCACAGACAGTGCAGTTTGCATAAGTTGGTTAAAATATATAATTCACGCAATCGATTTATTAAAAATTGTTTTTTAATACTAAGAAATCCGATAATTCAAAATCGATTAAATCGAAAAAATAATTGATCAAAATGAAAATCGATAATCTTCCAAAATAATCCTACGCAAGGCTGGAAAACTCATAGCGAAACATGCTAGAAAATAGCAAAGAAATTCAGCTTTGTTGCAGAGGTCATTTTCAAACGTCAAGCAGATGTAAAAGTGGAAGAAACAGGTGATGGCCGCTTAATCTCCTCTTTTTCACCACAAGTGATAGTGCCTCGGCTACGTCCCTGTCCATAGAGAATCGGTCAAAGAAAACTCGAAATGATTTTTCAAAGAAATATATTTAGTTTCACTTAAAAATAACGCTAAGGTGAAAAAGAAAAATATATAAAATGCCATATTAAACAATACTGTATATATGAATTTAGCTTGAATTGAAGAGCGAAATGCTTAAGTTGCTTCTTAAATGCGTATCTATATAAAGCTTCTTTGGACAATACTGACCAATAACACGTAGCTTATAAATACATAGCTGGCACTTGATAAGGCTTAGCAGAAGAATTACTTGGTAACTTCATGCATTGCGTGTGCAAGGTATTCCACGTTTTTCGATGTGACACCAGCCATCGAAATACGACCATCTTTGGTAAGGTAGACGCTATGTTCCTTAATTAATTTTTCGACCTGTAAAAGAAATAATTATAACATAAAAGCGTTATTTGCAGCCACTCAATCATGACATTCTTTTCTGTCACGAAATCCTCTTTTTTCCGCCACGAGTGCAAATGACGGCAATATTTCAGTCAGGACTGTTGACTTGTCAACTTGACACGCACAAATACGTAATGAAGTGACAATGTTTTCCAACTACTGTCCTGCCATAGCAAAAATCGAGATGAAAATCCACTATTGTGACAGGAGAGAATGGCATGAAAGAACGTTCCGGTATGGGCTACAATCGTCTATTACAAAAGTTAGGTATGTCGTGCATTAGACCACCCAGGGCCGGCTTCAGAGTTTTGTGCGCCCTGAAGCAAAGAATAAAATATGCCCCCTTTCCACCAAATTGAGAATGTTTGCGTCCTCTCTGACATTGCGCCGTGAGGCGGCTCCCTCACTTGCTTAGCGCCTGTAGCCGGCCCTGAGGCCACCGGTAGCGGCGACCGAATAGCTGCCCGCCCACTGAGGCGGAGCGACGCGAAGAGAATCGCGGCGACATTTGTCATTTGCACGCGTCAAACATGACACGTATTTTCCCATCCGTTATTTGATTGTGTGTAAAGGAACCCAGCGGAAGCGTTACGCTTGACGATGCTCTTAGCTTGCACACTCCTCAATAAGCGTACATCATAAAGTTACTAGGAGGTGTAACAAGTTGGAAAATACAATTTTTTGTTTTATGGTATCGGTGCTAAAATGAGTGCTTCCGAGCCAAACGCTAAGTCCGTCCAAATTCGGTCGTTATCCACTAATCGATGAAAATTTGGATACGTCTAGTTGCTCAGCTTGACCACTACAGTGTAAAGTATAGTGATGTCGACTTGTGGCAGTTACAGATAACATAATCTGCGTCAACTCTTATACAAGACTAAATTATCACGTATTTGAACTTTATTGTTAACTTACCTGTTCAGGTATCATTCCCGTGAAACAGAACATACCAATCTGATTTGTAATATGCTCCCAGTTGCGAGATGAACCTTCTTTCTTGAGGTTGTCTCGTAGTTTGGTACGGACGGAGATAATTCTGTCGGCCATTCCCTTCACTTCTTGTAGCCTGTGCAAATTATTAAAAAGTATATGTAAGAGTTATTCGGTTGCCAACATCTTTTGCCTCAAAAAAAGCTCGAGGGGAATAGAAATTAATCAACCTCAGCTTATAAGTATTATGCATGCCGATCTTCAAATATCTAATAAATCGAAATTCCATCCCTAACAGTTCTTTTTGATACAAATTCAGACATCCAAATCGCGTAAACAAATGGATTCTATGGTTTGTATACTAAGGGATTTTTGCCGATACCGATATTTCAAAAGCGATATTATCCGTCTACCGACCATTCATACTTTTCTGTACATAATCGGCACGGGTATTACGTATCTTGAAAAGTGACATTATACCGATTTTTTTGACATTATGTAGGATTTTCTACAAGATGTTAACTTAGCACTAGCTGATAGACACGTTGTGAACTCGTTTTGTAATTGTACGTGTTGCCTAAACTTCATGAGGCTTCATTTATCAATGTTTGGCTCTGATGTGATGTCAGATCTGCTTCAGAGATGACATTACTGAAGGTCTAAGCTGTAAGTTGTATGTGTTGATGATAATTAAATTGAATTCTTGTCTCAAATACACTTACTTGAGATTCAAAGCTAGAAATTAGTCTCGCATCCACTTTTTCTTGTCCATTCTGGAAATTACATATGCAAATTTGATGAATTTCAAAAATGAGTTAGATACGAAATAATTATATTCACTGTACACTGTCGAATTACAAGTCATATAAATGCTAACAATAATTACACACAACGCGGGCGCGGTGATGATTTCCCGTAATTCTCCTCAAAGTTTTTCGTAATTTATAATATTGAACATAACCTGTCTTCAGAAAGGACAGCATATATATATATATATATAACTCGTCGGGCACATCTCATAGATATACTTAATTGGCAGCATATTCAGTAATGGTTCTCTCACACAGCAAATATCACTGATTTTATACACATGTAGACCAATACACATAATCATCCAGATCCGATCTTGCTATTCAACCCACTTTCTTCTCAGAGATGAGAACTACAGCCCACTCGGCTTCACAAAACATATGCAACCAACAATGCGTGTAGTTTAGTTGAGTAATTCTTCCATAGATGGACACGTACACAATGATCCTAGTGAGCCAACGTGGAATGTTTGCGCCCTAAAAACTAACTAGTCTGCAAGATGACATCTTATAGGTTTTTTTTGACGTTTTATCGACTTTTTACATAATACCCATGCGGATGTGAGCATGTTTCTCCTTATGTTGCGTTGGCAGTAAGACGACTAAGTTAATCATAAAATGATGCAACCCCTATCATGGAACCGTTTTTGAAAAACGTATTTCAAAGAACCGATTGCATTTCAACATCCGCATAAGAAAACTTCCATTGTCAATCGCGACAGTAATATACATGCTCATGACGGCAAATATACGTTTGCGTACTTAATGTTCCTTTGTCTTCATTTTTCCTTTAACTGCTGTGGACACCTTTAAAATCTAAAAGAGAATCTTTAAATTCCAAATTACATCTTCAAAAGTCAACTAGAGTCTCAGGAAATTATTCTATAATGCCCGGTTTCGAAAAATTTCGTTTCGTGAAACGCAATGTTCACAAACCTAAGTTTTATTCTAGACATTTTTTCTGTCGCAAGCTAGTGCAGTTTCACAAGACAGCTTTCTCCAGTGTAAGTTGCATTTTGATTTGTTTTGAAGACATTTAGTTAAATACTGTACGAAAATATTTCGACAAAATATATGTATATATATTTTTTTTTCTCAATTTAATAATCCTTATTAAGTTTCTGATTTGTACCAGTGGGCCTGTATTATGGGAAGTTGAATCGGCCGATTTGTATATCTACAAATTAAACCAATACTGCCGATATATTAGTGCCGATACGTATCGGCTTCTACATAAAATTGCTTTATATCCATCCCTGCACACTATAGTTTCATAAAATCAATGTACAGGGTGAGTTTTAGGTGTAGGCTCGGTCGAGAACTTCGTTACTACCCCTGGTATCTACGTAGGTTAAATACGAAAATTGAAGCCAAAGATATGCTCCTGAGTTGGAAAATATGTTTATCTCTACAGGGTGATTTATAACTACATGGTGACCCAAACACGCATTTTTTTAAATGGAAAGGTTTACTTTTTATTGCAGAATTGGATACCTATGCAAGTTTAAACGAAGCAATTTGGCATAACATACTATACGGTTTCATTTTCTAATTATTGAGATACTGGATAATATATATATATATATATATATATATATTTACATCTCCATGTGGATCGGTAATCCTTTCAATTCCCAGCAATAAGTCACCTACCAGAAATATCGAATATATATCAAATTTGATTCGTGTATATCCAACAAAAAGGCAAACTGATCCAGGATCAGCTCAAAAAACTGTACATTAACATTTCGGATTTTCATATAAAGTCCGCTATATAGGTCTACCTTTTAAAAACCGTAAGATGTGTCCTCTACCGGAATACCCTTCAGATCACAAAACGGCATTCGGTCCCCCAGAATACTCAAATTAACTAAACACCAGTAGATAAGTCATCCGTGCAGTGGTGCCAAGTTTCATTTATTTCTCTTTACATAATACTACTGAAGTCTTCTAACTTGGACTTGTATTATTATATTATTTTTCAAGGATCTCCAATGGATATAACCAAAATTCTTTCCAGCAACTTTGAGTACACTATTTGCTCGATTAAGACTATACAAAACGTTGCTAGCATACGACAGAAGGATGCCCAACGTTTCGTAAATTATAACTTACCTATGCAAAAATTATCAGATCATCGAGCAGCCCACACAATCAAGAATACTTTTTTCTATTACATGTCCAGGAGGTTGTATGAACTTTCAGATCGAGCACTTTGCTTTTCCAATAGCCTATGTCGTATCGACGACATCCTAATGATGATAAGCTTTAGACGCGTAATTTCCAAATCTGTGATATTAGCAGTTGAAATACTTCCCTGCCCTCCGGTTCGCAAAAAACAGCATTGAGTATCCTAAAATACTTGAATTACCTAATCACTATACTGAGCCTTACAATCATGTGACGTTATCTTTGGATAAGGAAATCACCATTCATGTTTGGTACCATCTATCTATGAGAATATTCCTAATCTTGAAATAAAATCGTATATCAACGATTTTCTCTAATAGCTCAGACTTAACCATATAGTCACGCCAACCAAAAGCCATATGATACAATCGTCCATCAAAATACCTTCGGATTCACAAAAAAACAGCACTGAGTCTCCCAAAATACTTGAATTTACTAAACCCTGCTAGATCGGTCTTCCGTGCAGAATAAATACACTTCTACCCTACGATTCACAAGAAACCAGCACTGAGTCTCCCAAAATACTTGAATTTACTAAACACTGCTAGATCGGTCTTCCATGCAGAATACTCTTCTACCATACGATTCACAAGAAACCAGCACTGAGTCTCCCAAAATACTCGAATTAACTAAACACTGGTGGATCAATCTCCCATGAAGAATACTCTTCAATACGCAAACCAGTGCTGAGTCCTCCACAATACCCGAACTAGCTGAATGGCGTACGTCTGACGTCAGATCGGTCTCCCGATCATTTTAATTCCAGTCAATAAAGCGCGTGCGCCCGGGGATAGGGTTTGTCGGTTTGTCTAAGATCTGAGAATTCATTTTATTGGCACCAATCGTGCTGGAAGGACGTTCAAATCTGTTGTGTATTCAAGAGTGTGTCTGAAAGGACTGTTGAGGTAAGTATGACTTTTTGAACTCTTATGCAATCGTTAATAGGATATGATGGTAATATGACTGTATTACTTACATTTAATGGAAAAGCAATGAATATTGAGTAGCGTGAAGGATAAAACAATGCTGTTCAAAAGGTCAACCCCCATAAATTTTACGCCAAACTTTATCTAATCTTGTTGGTTTAGTTTTGTATAGGTGATTCTTGAATGTAAAGCTACAATGTTTTTTTTTTCAAGTTAAAGAACAGGGTCAAGTAGATTGAGTGTGACCATACATCACTGAAAATTTAAAAATAGAATACTTCAATCAAAGCTCATTTTGGCTTTTTTCTAGCTGCTGCTTTACATCTTTTTTAGGGTACATACCTGTATATGTACTGATTCCGTTTTTTGCATTATAATACAAAATCACTACAGACTGTGCTTTTGACTCACGGTGTCAAGTAGCTCGACTTATGTCTATGTAGACAATGATAATTTTAAACGGGAGATTGTGTTGATTATTTCCTATATGGTACAGTAGCGGGGTGATAAAATTCTAAATCTAAAATTGCAAATCAGAGATATCATGTTTTACTTCCCACGTCAACGGTCGAGGAAGTATTGTAATCGCAAGATATTTTGAAAGTGAGGTATTATGTTTTGTTGGATGCTATATGACATGTAGATCACGGAAAACCATGATACTCATTTCTGCTATAACGTGGAAAGTACCATTGGGACTTTGATGAAATTTAGACACAAGGTTGCTACGAGGCTATGGACAAGAAAGCTTTAGCTTTTAAAAATAGGTCCAGTGGCGTCAGAGAAAAGGGCCACAAACGAAAAAATAGAAATCGCTCAAACTTTGTTTTTTGACGATTCAGGGGCTCTTGATCATTATCCAAATAAATTTTGAGGGTTAGGAGTTGATGAGGGAGTGAATCGTAATTTCCTAAGGTTTTCTATCGGATCTATTTGACATATCTGACTTTATCAAACATTTGCGTAGAAAACAGGAAATCATACCTATTTCCTGTATCTGTACACTCAAAAATTTCTAGTGTTAATGCATGGATATAGTGTTTAATGATAACACATTACGTATTATTGAGTTTGGTAAAATTTCGAACATCATTCACTGGTATTGCTACTAGAATCAATTAAAAATAAAGTATTTTACTTTGACAATCAACATATACTATTGCTGCACGGAAAAAAATGGCTTGTGGATGTCAGTTCATTGGGAAAAAAGCTAATGACAAAAATTACTCTAATATAATTGGCTTTTTGACATTTTTGAGAGCACTCTTATCAAATATCTTTTCACTAAAAACAAGCATGTTGTATTCTTCCTGAAGATAGTCGATATTGTATATCTATTATTTTTTGGAATGGTATTATTTCTCTAAGTTGAAACGGAATAATTACAAAACAATATATTTGAACTTTTCCAGGGAAAGCCTTTCAATATGAGCAAAAATTGGTTTTGTAACAGAGGTCTATCACCTATCACACAGCATCCAAGAGATGAAGAAAAAGATAAGACTTCTGAAACAGTGATTACTGATTCACGTAAGGTGTCATCTGTGGTTAAACAAAACAGCGACCACAGTGACTGCAACTCGGTAAAACATAAGTATGTTTTTTTTGGTAGAGTTCCCATATTTATGATTTATTCTAGGTAATATCTTCTACATCCCCCAAGATATGCTGTACACCCCCATCATCATCAATATCCGGTTTATCAGAAAATGTTCATTGCAGTAACTTGTGCAAGGACTCTGAGGTAATAATCATTCACTGCCTAGTCTGTGAACTTTTTTATTCTATTGAACCTTTTTCAGTACAACGTTACCTCGAATAACGAGAGCATAGTGGAAGATCCAGACCACCAAAGTGAATCTAGCTCGGTAAAGCAATATTATGTATTCTTTATGAAACATGTCTGATATATGTCATTCATTTCAGTTCATATCTCTTACTTCGCCTAATATATGCTGCACACCACCATCATCTTCTGTAATTTCTGATGCAGAAGATGAAGATTATAGTCCCCACACTAGTGAAGAGGCTGAGGTAAATATATTACTATTATTCTACTCAAGTACCCATTGAAAAATTTGGATTGGGTGGAGTTGTGTAGCCAATCCGATATTTTAATTTTGTAATTTTACAATTTTAATATTTTTCAACTTTCAAATTTTTTGATTTTTCGACTTTCCAATTAATAACTATAACATCTTTTCCATCAAAACGTTGCTATGTGAGGGGAATCTATGATGTTTAGAATGTGTCAAATAGATTGCGAAGAATTACTAGGGATGGAAGTGTATCATTAAACTAAATAAAAAAGAGATATACCCGTCCCACCCTCTACAACCTCCAACTCGCTAATTTTCCACCACAAATTTTTTTCTCAAAAATGATCAGTATCTGAAACAATAAAAAACGAAGTTTATGAGATTTCTTTTTTTGTTTTTAACTTTTTCTCCGCCGGCACTGGAACGCTCTTAAAAACTATATAGGTAGCTTTTCTGTCCCTGGTCTAGTGGTAACCTTCCCCCTCAAGTAATCAAGGACTCGACACAGCAGCAGAGCGGCGGACAGACTGACGGAAATGAGTGATCTACATGTCATATAACATGAAAATACTTTAGAATACTTCCTTGTCAGTTTTCTGATCTTCAGTCCAAGGAACAAGAACCGGTCTTTTTCTTCGGTAACGTTTCATCCACTTGTTGAGATTCCGAATCTGGATGCGGTTCTTGGATTTCTTCATATTGATATAGAGGCTCTGGGTGGTCATTATCCTGCTGCGCTTCTGATATCAAATTCTCGTCCAGATTCAATTCAATTTTTTCTAGGGATTTTTCTTTGAAATGACCTGCCTCGCCCTTGTCTATCAACGTCAAAATCTTGGAGAGTCTAGCCGTTTGGTAGACATCATCTGGTAATCGGTATCATGCACGGTGGATACCTAGTGTATGTCCCATAAAAGATGCGAGTTGTTCCACGTCATTTTCTGACATGTTTAACAATTGGGTCAAAGTTGCTATGACCTTTCTCAGACGGGTGCTAGTCAGGGCATGCGGATTTGTAACCGATGATAGGTTCTTATGAATTGGGTTTACCGAAAAGATTTATGTTCGACACCGTCTGAATATTATCTTTACACTCTAGTTTTAGATTCAAGTGCTCATGTACATCCTTGCTTATAAGAACTGGAACACCTCTGCCTCTTTTTCCACGAATTTCCATTCGTTTGTTAGATCTCATTAGAATTCTCTCGGTTTCCGTTATTGCTTCCGAAAACTCCTTATAGGCTTGATTGTGTTCGTCAGATATAGCGGATTTGTAAACATTTATGGGAAGTCGTTGTAGTTTTCCAGGCCGCCTCCTCTTTAATGAAAGCATCCTACATTAAACTGTCTCCAGTCAAGACGTGCATGCTTTTTCATTACCTGAACTTTTTGTAGCACTGACACCTGATTTGCAGCTACTTTCATAAGATAATCCTTCAATAGTTTAAGATCACTAGCTAATGGAACCAATGTTTGCATTATCTACTGTTGGCAGTGACTCAGATTTTTTTCAAAACGTGTAAAAGAGCCACACCGCAACATTTTTTCAAGGTTGTACCCATGTTCATAGCATATGTCGGGGATCTATAAGCTTGGCTTTCATCATCATATCCTGATGTTAACTTAGTTGCTTTCACAAGTATGTCATATCTATGTGTTTTTATAGCAATCAATAGGGTAATCACAGACAAATCTAATTCCATTAGAAGTCAAGCCACTTCTCCCATTTTCCTAGAAACGACTTGGACAAATTGTAGTTCCCTGTGAAGTTTCAGATATCAGCAAGCATGCGCACATATTATCATCTTTTGCAACTTGAAACTTTGTCAGGTCTCATGCGATGAAATGCTTTTGCTTTGAGCTCATTATCTACCTTTATATTATTCAATAACAAAGTTTGTCCTAAAGTCTGTGATCGTTTGCCCGACGATCCCTTCTCCGGGTTTGCATCACATTGTTTGCGATGACGCCATAAGTTCTTGGCAAAATAGTAACCCATATAGTGGATGCATGATTCCGTTTTTCCACACCTTTTCTAACAGGTTTTACCCCCTCGACCTCCGAAGGCGATAAAATTATGATTTTTCCTTAGAGCAAAAAGCAGTTGTTGCCTTTTACGGATCAAAACAGGTAAATGTAGATATTCAAAAAAACGTTCAAAAAACTTCGTATTTGACGTTTCAGAGAATCCCGATCATTTTCAAAAACATTTTTGGAGGGATTAAAAACTCTTTCGTCTCTGGCCTTCTCTCACTTGCCAAACAACAAGCGACAAAGCTTATCTCTGAGCGAAGTTTTTACTGTAAAAATAGATTTTATTATACCTATTTGAAAAAATGGTGTCAAGTAGGTTGACTCTATACGTCCTACCCCTTAGAGACAGCTTTTAGTGCAATTTTCAATATAGTGCAATCGAGTCTATAAATTTGCTTTCAAAAATGACGGTTACAATCTGAATTTGAAGTTCAGTATAAAGGAGTGATTTTGATGCCCTTAAATATCACCTAAACCTTAGATATCATCTATAAGTAAAAACTTTGAATTCAAATTGTAACCACTATTTTTGACAGCAGATTAATAGATTCAATTGCACTATATTGGAAATTGCACTAAGAGCCATCTTGAAGGCGTAGGAAGTATAGAGTCAGCCTGCTTGATGCCATTTTTCCAAATAGGTATAATAAAATCTATTTTTACTGGAACAACTTTGCTCAGGATAAGGTTCTCCGCTTATTGCTTGGCAAGTGAGAGAAGGCCAGAGACGAAAGAGGGAAATGTGGTTGAAAAACAATGGTCATTCCTTAGCATAGACGGCATGATATTTTATGAATTGATCAATGAAACAACATACAAAATTGAACGTCAATACTAACACTATTCACTGAACATTTCATTTGATACGCCTCCAATGATAAGTATAAGTACTGTCCACCTGTCGCGATGCTTATGCATTTATTGTATTTATATTTATTTTTCTTTTGAAAGGACGAGGAACTGGACAGGAGCGATGAGGCCAGAGACAACTTACATTCGGCAAGTGTCAAGAAGAATGTTACTATACATGCAAAAGCTGAATCAATTCCCACCGCAGAATGTGATCAGTCTGCACCCAGTCAGTCTGGTTCTTCATCAGTGAATACTGGACTGTCAGGAAAGAAGAAAAAAGTTACAGTTTTCTGTTGTTTTTGTGAATGTGAGGTTTTTCATTTTCCACGTCATTTGAAAAGAAACCATACGAATGAAATTGAGGTACAAGAATTTCTAGCTTTACCTGTTTTAAGCCGTAAAAGGCAACAACTGCTTTTTGCTCTAAGGAAAAAGGGTAAATTTATCAACTCTACGCCTTTGAGGGGAGAGGGGATAAAACCTGTTAGAAAAGGTGCGGAAAAAACGGAATATCTTCCATGCATCCACTGTATGGGTTACTATTCTGCAAAGAACTTATGGCGTCATCGCAAACAATGTGATGCAAACCCGGAGAAGGGATCGTCGGGCAAACGATCACAGGCTTTAGGACAAACTCTGTTATTGGGTAATATAAAGGTAGATATTGAGCTCAAAGTAAAAGTATTTCCTCGCATGAGACCTGACAAAGTTTCATTGGTTGCGAAAAATGATAAATTAATATGTGCGTTTGCTTCCCGATATCTGAAACTCCATAGGGAGCTACATTTTGTCCAAGTCGTTTCTAGGAAAATGAGAGAATTGGCTCGACTTCTAATGGTGATAAAAAAATTAGATTTGTCTGTGGTTACCCTATTTGATGCTCTAAAACCACACAAATATGACATACTTGTGAAAGCAACTAAATTAACATCAGGATATGATGACGAAAGCCAAACTTATAAATCCCCCACATATGCTATGAACATGGGTACAACCTTAAAACAATGTTGCGATGTGGCTCTTTTACACGTTCTAAAAAAATCTAAGTCACTGCCAACAGTAGATAATGCAAACGTTGAGGCAGATATAAAAACATGCATCCAACTCATAGAGGCAAATTGGCGATTCGATATTTCAACCAATGCTGCTAATGACCTCAACCTAAAAAAATGGAATAAGGTCACTTTGGTACCGTTAGCTACTGATCTCAAACTATTGAAGGATTACCTCATGAAAGTAGCTGCAAATCAGGTATCAATGCTACAAAAAAATCCAAGCAATGAAAAAGCATACACGTCTTTACTCGAGACAGTTTATTGTAGGTTGCTTTTATTAAATAGGAGGCGGCCTGGAGAACTACAACGACTTCCCATACATGTTTACAAATCCGCTATATCTGAGGAACACAATCAAGCCTATGAGGAGTTTTCAGAAGCAATAACAGAAACCGAGAGAATTCTAATGAGATCTTTCAAACGAATAGTAATCCGTGGAAAAAGAGGCAGAGGTGTTCCAGTTCTTATAAGCAAGGATGTACAGGATCACTTGAATCTAATACTAGAGTGTAGAGATAATATTCAGACGGTGTCGAACATATATCTTTTCGGTAAACCTAACTCCCAAGAACCCATTATTGGTTACAAGGTAATCAAAAAGTATGCGTCGTTATGTCAAGCGAAAAATCCGCATGCTCTGACTAGCACCCGTCTGAGAAAGCACTTGGCAACCTTGACTCAATTGTTCAACATGTCAGAAAATGACATGGAACAACTCGCATCTTTTATGGGACATACACTAGGTATCCACCGTGCATCATACCGATTACCAGATGACGTCTACCAAACGGCTAGACTCTCCAAGATTTTGACGTTGATGGAGAAGGGCGAGGCAGGTCATTTCAAAGGAAAATCCCTGGACGAAATTAATTTGAATCTAGACGAGAATTTGATATCAGAAGCGCAGCAGGATGATAACCACCCAGAGCCTCTATGCCAATATGAAGATATCCAAGAACCGCATCCAGATCCGGAATCTCAGCAAGTGGATATAACGTTACCAAAGAAAAAGTCCAGGGTTCTAGTTCCTTGGACTGAAGATCAGAAAAATTTAGTCTTGGTTCACTTTGGAAATCACATTAAATCTAAGAGGGCCCCAAAAAAGGCTGAATGCGATAACCTCATCGCAAGTCATACTGAATTATTACATAATAAGGACTGGCTAAAAATCAAAGTTTTCATCCAGAACCAGTACCGAAAGAAAAAATGAATACCATCTCAATTTATGAGCGAACCCGTTTTTTTAATAAAGTAGAAATTAAGTATGAACATATGTATCACAAACTAAGTATAAGCATTTTTTAGTAGTTTCATTTTGTCAATGTATAAATTCAGTTTTCTTCTTATGTATTTTCGTAAATAAAATTCATACCGATATTATTTGCGTTTATCCTTCGCTCCTATAACCGCGTGGTTGTCAAAGCACAAAATGTTGAAAAATGTAGGTCATTGTCCGAAAGCGAAGTTTATGCAATTTTCTCTTCGTTTGTTGACCACTCTGCAACCACTGCAGCTAAAGCGAATTTTTTGTGATTACATTAATTCCCTGCCAATAGGCGCGGTAAGTAAAAGCATATTTTTTAAATTGTAAAACTAGGATTAGCATATTTGTTTTTATTTTATTCTATAGGAAATTGGATTTGAGCATCACCTTTATCATATTTGAGAGTGTTTTTTTGTGAACATTTTTCCTTAATACTACACCATCCTTGATTTTCTATTCATGTGGTTGTATTTGCATAATGGTCTATCTATATTACCCTTTTTAATTTAGCTTGAGTAGCTTTACGCTAAACTTTGCTCTTTGTTCATATAATCATGTATTGTACACATCGTGACCCAATATTCCATGGACGTGAGATTACTAGTTATTTTCAGACTGAGAACAAGTCGATTGCACATAAGTTATCTGTATTCGAAGGTGCTTCGTTAGGGGGCATCAAAGTTTTCTTTTAAAAACACGTTTTCCAAGATATTTCAAAAGCCGGTAGGTCGATTTTAATGAAATTTGGAACACATATGCTCTGCTCAGCGTTCTAATATTTGCCTTTTACGAAAAACTCCAGAGCTTTTTGGAAGGGTGAAAACTACCCCCACACCTACATAAATTGTAGCAGAATTTTTCCCAACTTTCCTCATGACCGATTTTTTTATTTATTCCATCCTTTGTCTCTCATTAAAACGAGATATCTTTCATAGTTTTCGAGAAAAAAAAACCTTTTTTGGGGCTGGTTTCTAAAAAAATGTTTTAACACATCAAGCGTAAAAATCTAGTTGGCAAATAAACGAAGCACTTTTGCATAGAGGTGACTTATGTCAAATCGACTTGTTATGAGTCTAAAACCTGATTGGAAAAACATTTTTTTCCGAAAACTAGTAATAATAATCGTAATCATAATCATAATCACAACCATAATCGTAATCATAATTATATTAATAATGATAGTAATCGAACAAATATATTATTGCTGCATTACGGTACTCTCGGTCACGGACGCCCCTATTATAATGCCTGACGGCGAACTGGGCCGCACCAGACATAGAAAGGTGAAAAGCCGATCCTCTAACACAGCAAATATAATAAAATACCTAATACAGCGATGCCAATATTAAGGAGGATCTAAAAGCGATAATCTGGATACTGAATACCCGGCAGATGACCGATCCACTGTAGACCTGACTGGTAATATTTGATAATATACGGGCTGAATACCCAAGCGATCGTGAGTCCACCAAATCGGCGCGGCAAAACCCTGAACTACGGTACCCAAATTCGGCGAAAAACATGATCTAGGTCATCCCTCTGAAATTTTGCCAGGTGACAGAGGGGGGCCTGAGGGGCCGATAGGTGGAATTTGCGATAGGTCCTCCTTATACGGAGGACCTATCAGAGCGGAGGACCTATCGACTCTAAAAAGCCCATGAGTGGAGGACCGATCCATCAGAATCTACATATATATATATAATATAATATATCGGAAAAAAATACTCAACTTTGACTACTCGCACCTCCGTAACTGTTATTATAGCCAGAGCATTGAATTTTTTATCAGAAAACTTCTGTAACCCCCATATTTTCACTTATTCAGGTAGTATATACAGGCTTGCAGAACTCAAAATAAAGAATTCTACAAAAATTTCGGTTCTTACGTACCTGAATGGTTCCGAATCGTTTACTTTACGTTCTTGGCCGACCTGCAGAAACTGTGAAAAAAACTGAAGAGGTAAGCGAATAGAAAGAAAATAATTTTTATGACGAAAAATTTAGTACTCATGCTACAATAGTTGCGGAAGTGCGAGTTGTCGAAGTTGTGTATTTTTTTTAATACAATGTCCAATATGTCAACAACTTGAAAATACAGCTAGCTCTGTAGTACATTTATAACAAACTGCCTCAAATCTTTAATAAAACGTAGGTCTTTCCACTTAAAACGATGTATATTTCACGTAATTATGGATCAACTTGCAGAGATAAAAAGATTTTCCAGCTAAGAAGCATTTTTTTAGATACGATCCGTGATAACGGGGTTACCGCCCGAGCCCACACTAAAAACTGACCCTGTATGAATGTACCTACCAATCACTTTTGAGTTTAGGATCGCTCAGGATTTCTGTAACAATCCTTGCGCCGTTAATTGGCGGGTTGGAATACAAAGCTCTGATGAGAATTTTCAACTGAGACATTACTCTATCTGCTTCTTCTTTGGAAGGACCAACTACAGTAAATGCACCAGCTCGTTCTCCATATAGACCCATATTTTTGGCGTAGCTTTGCGCAAGACAGATCTGATGACCATCTTTGATAAACTGGCGTACCTATAAGGTGATTAAAAAATATTCGTTGATTTAATATTCTACTGGTCTTTCAAACGGCACAATGGCCATGTTTACACGGTACGTAGCCAACACTTAGACAGCTCCAGAACAGCATGGTTTTGTGCGAAAATGCTGTTCTGTGACCGTTTACACCGTGTAAACGTTTAGCTACCTACGATATAAACATGGTATAGGTGGCTATGCCAGTGTCCGTTATTGAATCTACTGAATTGTTCTTGATCTTTGACTAAAATCTTCAACAGCATTGCTCCACATGGCATGGAGTTACGTGACTCCATTTTACAAGTAATCTATTTCTTTTGAACCGTTCGCGCCGGCTCCAAAATGTGTGCCAGCTTTCTTCAAAGTACACAGTATGACCCATTTTCGAAGCATGTTTGTTTTATAATTATCTGAATATTTTCTACCTATTACGGATTGAAACGATAGCGTCTCACAAACGTAGTTTATATCTGTTTGTAAACTAACTCAACCATTATTGATCATCATAAAACTTTGTCAGTACATTTCTGTCTATTTTCGTGCTTATCTTTCTAATGAAAACACTGTTTGCAAAACACTCAAGCAAGCAAAAATAAATTATACAAAAAACAATGAGTCTAAACTGAAATATTTCGGTTTTGTATGAAACAACAATGATTTTGTGAAATAAATCAAGCAATTTTAATCTTAATTATAGAATTACCTCATTATTTTTCTAGTTTTTGTTAATCACAATATTCAAACAGATAATAACCTAAGCAAGCTTCAAGGGGAAGACAAACAGATTATAACAAGCATAGGAATTGTGAAATGCTGTGTTTCCAAGATACATACTCTCTTTTCAAAAATCCAATAATTCTGTTGACATTTTGTATCCACAGAGATATTACAGAATATGTATAACAAAAAAGGCTGCAAAAGGTAAAAAGCCACAAAATTGAACGGATTTACTGATAAATCCTGAGATATACGTGTCAAAATGGCTATCTTGGATTTAAAAAAGCATTTTTATTCGATTTTATTTAAATTTCTGCCAATAGCTACATTATTATTTTTCAACGAAAAGCGATTTTCGTAAAAGTCTGAACCTCTGTAACTTCAAAATAATGAACATCTGAAACTATGTATGTTCTTTCAGTATTAGAATCACCCAAGCAACCTTTCCTTGAAGTTTGGCCAAGTACTCTATTTTAATACCCTGAATGGAATACATTGTAGCACCACTAGCCCTTGGAACATCTCTATTAAGGTACAATGATGAGGAATGGTTTACAATGTTTCAAAATACCTACAATGATAAGCTAATTCGAGTAACTGCCAATGGTACAATAGACTTCTCAATATGTGAACAAATTTACCGTATGGGCAGCACTGGCTAAGAAAACAACAATAAAAAAACAATCTTGAAATTCTTTCAGATGTTTGTCAACAGTAACCGCTAAAGTTTAATACCTCCCCTATTCTAACAATTTAATTGGGCTAAGTTTAAATATTTAAAACAGTATTTAAATTGGACTAAATGTTTTAGGTATACTATGGACTACAATATCAAGAAAAGAGCTACATTTAAAATTGATAGCAGTCATGCTTGAAAAAAACACCAGATTTTTTAATGGTCCTTCAATCATTATAGTAATAAGATATATTGGCAGCACAGCAGTGGTTTAGTAGTTACTATGGGTCTATTAATTAGTTTCAGTGAGATGCATGGGTTCGAATCCCGTCCTACAAGAAATTTTCTTTTGGCTATGTATGTCAGAAGTCTCCAGAGTACCACGACATAATATTTTTTATCATCTGCCAAAAAGCAACAGATACATGCCTGTCAACAAATATAAATAAAATATGAGAAGCATCTTGAAGCCTGGTGCCTTCCATAGTACGGATGAATTTCTCTAGCATACATTTTAAAACTTTTAGTTTTTTGTTTGATGCCTTAGTCTCTACTGTTTTTTTTTTCATTTTAAGTCAAACTGGACTTGTGTATTTCACCTGTGCAAGTACATAAGTATATTTTCACCAATCAATTTGAATTATAATGAATTATCTATAGGTGTCTCAGGCTGTCGAGTGTAGAGTACTGCCTCTCGGATCACTAAGGTAGAGCCAGAATGTGTACATGTCACGTGACCACATGTTTCCTCTCTAGAATCCATGTGACGTCTCCCCTTCCTCTGAACCCCCCTATAGCCCTGCGCTGCCCCCAAACATCAGGCCTTATTCTCAGATGGTGGCTCAAGTATGAAAAAATATATAATACTCGGCTAATGAGCTGAAAGTCGATGCTGCTGTGGGTTAAAAAAAATAATACTTACTGCAAATGCATCATTGTCCACACTTCCGGTTGCAAATCCTTGGTATGCCATATCAAAGAAAACATATAAGTTCCTTTTTTTCACTAACTGTGATAGCTCTGCCCATTGCTCTTGATTGGGATCTACACCTGTTGGGTTGTGTGCACATGCATGTAGAAGTATTATTGATTTCTCTGGCATTTTCTGGCAACAGGATAAATTGGATACTAAATATATAACTGTCTTCGGTGTTGCTAATACCTACTTACCGAAATATCGTCCAAAGCACCCTGAAAGTCTAATCCACAAGTTTTTGCATCATAATACTTGTATGACTTGACATCCAGCCCAGCATGTTTGAAAATGGGAGTGTGGTTACCCCAAGAAGGTGTGGGGAGGTAAACAACCTTGTTGCCTGGGAAGAATCCATTTAAGAAAGCTGCACCAACCCTGAGTGAGCCCGTTCCTGAGATGCCTTGGACAGTTGCATTCAGCCCATTTTTAATAACATCAGAGTTCTCAGATAATGCAAGTTCAATACTATGTTTGCAAAACTCTGGTGTGCCTGAGATTGGAGAGTATTCTTTATCTAGATTCTTAGCTCTTAGCTGGTCTTCAGCTTTACGAACACATGGAAGTACATATGGTTTTCCATTATCATCTCGATAAGCCCCTACCCCAAGATTGATTTTGTTTGGGTTTGTATCTCTTTTGAAAGCTTCTGTCACACCCAGGATGGCATCTGGGGGGCCCATTTGAACTCCAGACCACCATGAGCTACAAAAGATTAGATTTTGTTTGTCAAGCCTACAGTGATTCCAGAAAATATAGATGTTCAACATACCTTGCTCTTTGTGCAATACAATTAAGCCCTGCTTTGTTGTTTAGGATATTCACAGACTGCTTGAGAGACATTTTTGTGAAGTAGTTTCGCCTTGAACTTGATATTCGGTTGTATAAAGATTCCCAGGATAAGATGGGAAATTTTTCGTGTGACACGAAGTCACACCACGTAAATAATACAAAATATCACTGGAAATATGCAGTAAAAAATACGTTATTTTCGAAGATAAGAGACAGGTCACCTAGAGGTCAATGATGAGAGAACAGTCAGCAATCGTCAATGCAAATGTAACTCCCATCCAACAAGTGCGAAGTGCGGCAAAGTGCGGCTCGGATAATTATTTAAATTTTGAAGGTTATGTTGCGTCGTGGCACTTGTAACACAGTCTTCTCTATCAGTTGACGCCCTTATGCGAACTTTATTAGATTTTTTATTTCGCTCATTATCAGGAAAATCACAAAAATATACCTATATCTTGTAAGTTCACAATCTACTTTTATAAAAAAAAAATAGCCAGTATTAGGGGATCTAATAATAACTAATAACTGATCCATAAATAAATACGATTATCATCCACCTTCCACCTTGTTAGGCTTATTAGATACACAGGATAGATAATCAAAATTATTCACAAACATTTTGAAAGGGTTGAAGTTTAATAACATTTTCAAAATTCAAAAATTGAAAAAGATCTTGGTACTGCCACCTACCAACGTATAGATTTAACTTTGATCGTGCAAGGTCTTGCGAACATAGGAATCTGTCAACACCATGTCAACACTCTCACTGGTGAGCCACCGTGGAGGTTCCCAAAAATAGGTAGCGCTGACTGTAACAGATGGAATGATTTTCGGTATAAACTGGAATGGCAATCCTAAATATAGTTCAGGTGTATTTGTACGATTGGGAATCAATTTCCGTTCGATTAAATTCAAATAGTTATTTGTATATTAACAGCAGAAAGTGCTACTTTATCATTCGAAAAATACGTTCCATCAAGCGTCAATATCTGACTGTGACACAAGTTGTTTGCTCTTCGAATTGGATATTATTCCTTATTTTTTATCCTTTAATATGCTACACTTATAGTACGGCGATTTTTAATACAGTATGAGATGAAAATAATATCTATGTAATCCGTTAATGGTACTGGTCGATGACCAACTGGATCGTTAAAAATAGGTTGCCAGCAGGGAGGGAATAAGCATTAGAATTGTGATCGGAAAATTTTTGATTTTTGAGTAAAAGTTTTGGAATACGTTATCATGATGTCTAGAACACGAAAATCGATGTCACACAACCCCTTCGGTATGTCTGTCTTTTGGCCTAATGTCGTCTATTTATCTTTTGGTGTATTTTCTGTCCGCGTAACTCAGAAATAGTTGTAATGAGATTTTGATGAAAAAAGCGAGATACGTTTTGGGGACATGATTGGGAATTTTAGTGCTCTAGTTTATTGGTTATTTAGATTTTCCACAAAAGCGAGACAATCTCCGTAGTTACAGATAAAAGGGGAAGGCTTGTCTCGTAAGGTTATATTTTCCTTACTCAGCGCTGTTGTCGAAATTTGTAAAGCTGGATAAGCTTATACAGGGTGGCCAAACACGTGACGTCATAAAAAAAATTAGATTTCCCCACATCGAGAGGAACCCAAATCACCCCCATATAATATATATTATATGGTCCGATTTTGTTTAGTTTAGGAGTTATGATTTTTTTTCGGATTTTTCGAGAATTTTTGAGTTCTGTGTTTATTTTTACCATAACTTCGTTAATAATTGTGATAAATGCCTGCTTTTTTCACGATTATGTAGCTAAGACCTAAGGCTTAACTATCATATAATCATTCAAGTCATGTAACTAATACTACTTTTTAATTTTTTTCAAAATCTTCGAACATAACAAAAAAGTAAAAAAGTGCAACAAATTTGAACGTTTATAAAAAATTGAAAAAACATGTTCTTACTATTCGTAAGTATCTTAAAAACTTCCTTATGGTAGCAGCTATTTACCGTAAAAATTTCATCAACCTAGCTTTACTACATGCTACCGTAATTGTGGCTCAAATAGAACCGAACCCAAAATTGGATAACCCTCTGCTCAATAGAAATTGTTAGTTTCGGAAAAAAAAATTGCAAAAACCACAAAAACACGTTTGATTTTTACTGAACAGCAGATTATTATTCATTTATGTTATTTACAAGAGGTTTTCAAAATGTCTGCCTCTAACAGAAATGCACAGTGTACACCTACGTATGAAATTTTGTTTTAAATCTCTAAATGCTTGTGTGTTGTTTTTCAACACATGTGTCGCTTCTTGAATTTTGTTCCTCAATGAATTTTCATTTGCACATTCTTGGGCGAATGTTATGTCTTTAAAATATCCCCAAACAAAAAAATCAATGGGGTTGAGGTCAGGGGAGCGTGGAGGCCATCGTATCGGTCCGTTTCGTCCGATCCATCTGTCTGGGAACCTTTCGTTTAAGTAGTAGAGGACACGTCATCACCACCGACCAGCCACGTCATCTACGGCACAGGACACGTCAGCCGTTCTGGTATAAATAACCCCGAAAGGCTAAGTCACCTGCAGACGAAATAAGAGGCCATATCAGCCGAAACCTCGTGCTCTAAAAAATTGGATATTCCGGGACTCTGCTTTGCATACTGATTTGGACTTTGTTTGCTAAGAAGTTTGTGATGCATTATACGTTGCGTGAATATGCAGAAATGCATTATTATTATGGCGTTGCTCAAGGCAACGGCGCTTTAGCAGCTCAGCTGTACCGGGAACAACTTATACGCCGAGGCGGACCACAACCGTTTTAGTGTGAACATGTGGTCAGGAATATTCAATATGGAATTTATCGGTCCATTTGAACTGCCGTCAAGGTTGGATTCGGTAGCCTACAAAAGCTTCCTTGAAAATAGCCTACCATTATTGCTGGAAGATTCAAGCCTGGAAGCCAGACGGAACATGGTGTTCCAGAATGATGGTGCACCATGCCACAACGCAACGATCGTGCGAAACTACTTAAACGAAAGGTTCCCAGACAGATGGATCGGACGAAACGGACCGATACGATGGCCTCCACGCTCCCCTGACCTCAACCCCATTGATTTTTTTGTTTGGGGATATTTTAAAGACATAACATTCGCCCAAGAATGTGCAAATGAAAATTCATTGAGGAACAAAATTCAAGAAGCGACACATGTGTTGAATAACAACACACAAGCATTTAGAGATTTAAAACAAAATTTCATACGTAGGTGTACACTGTGCATTTCTGTTAGAGGCAGACATTTTGAAAACCTCTTGTAAATAACATAAATGAATAATAATCTGCTGTTCAGTAAAAATCAAACGTGTTTTTGTGGTTTTTGCAAATTTTTTTTCCGAAACTAACAATTTCTATTGAGCAGAGGGTTATCCAATTTTGGGTTCGGTTCTATTTGAGCCACAATTACGGTAGCAGGTAGTAAAGCTAGGTTGATGAAATTTTTACGGTAAATAGCTGATACCGTAAGGAAGTTTTTAAGATACTTACGAATAGTAAGAACATGTTTTTTCAATTTTTTATAAACGTTCAAAGTTGTTGCACTTTTTTACTTTTTTGTTATGTTCGAAGATTTTGAAAAAAATTAAAAAGTAGTATTAGTTACATGACTTGAATGATTATATGATAGTTAAGCCTTAGGTCTTAGCTACATAATCGTGAAAAAAGCAGGCATTTATCACAATTATTAACGAAGTTATGGTAAAAATAAACACAGAACTCAAAAATTCTCGAAAAATCCGAAAAAAAATCATAACTCCTAAACTAAACAAAATCGGACCATATATATGGGGGTGATTTGGGTTCCTCTCGATGTGGGGAATCTAATTTTTTTTTATGACGTCACGTGTTTGGCTACCCTGTATAAAAAAATTTAAAGTTATAAAAACATATTGCTTAATATACAGTGCTTTTCTTTAATCTCCCCCTTCCCTTTAAAAATGTAAAATTAAAACTTGAGTCAATGAAATTGACAGAGGAAAAGGTCAAGATGGCCGCTGGGCGCCATCTTGGAAAAAAAATATATAAAAACGTGGGTCTTGTGGCACATCATGTTGAAACTCCTGACTAGTACTTTATAACCCTAAAATCTAAAGTCAATACCTTTACCTACTACAAAATGGTTTTACATTGAATGATTACCTGAATACATTCACATTTAACTTGGTAATTCGAATAAATACGTTGAGTTCAGTTTAGAAGATGCTGGAAATGGTTGCCTTGAACTTTTTGACACAATAACAGCCGGTCCGTAATTTCGCGTCGAACATTTTAAAATATAGTAACATCGATATTTCTACAAATATTTGTTATTATCAGCCGTATTTCCAATATTGAAGCAGGTTCAGTTTTGCTTCAAAGAGCACCATAAAAAAAGGTGTAAAATCTGGCGAGCGAGCTGGCCATTCCACAAGACCTCGACGGCCAATCCAACGACCAGGGAAATTGTTATCTAAATAATTCCTAACTTGTCTGTAGTAGTGTGGTGGAGCACCATCTTGCTGGAATACAATATCAGTATCGAATTCATTAGGATTCGCTTCGACGATTTCGGTGATTAGAGGGTCAATAGTTTTTTCCAGCATATCCACATATAGTTCTCCAGTTAAAGCTTGTTCGATGAATAGAGGCAACACAATATGATTTCCCAATATCCCAGCCCAAACGTTAATTTTTTGTGGATATTGAGTATGAGTTTCCCGGAAGATGTGAGGATTGGTGTCACTCCAATAACGATAATTTTGTCTATGCACATTACCGTTGAGAAAAAATGTACATTCATCACTAAAATAAATATTTTATATACTTTGAAGTTGAGTCATTAATTTTCAGATAATGATTGTAGAAGGAAGATAAACCAAAATATGTGTGTAAAAATAAAAATAAAATAAAAAAAAATGTTACCTTGTTTAATAAAGTATCCTCCCGACAAGTATTTCAGTGCGGACCTGTATTTGATCGTGCGGTCTTGGAGCAGCATGCCCTCACCTGTGAGGTCTTAAGTCACCCGATTCACGAGCCCTTTGCACTACATTAACAAAGGCACGAGGGGTTGGTTGCACTCGATTGGGAAACCGATTCGCATAAATCCGTGATGCATCCGGGAGCATTTTGTAAAGACTGCCCCCCCGTAAATAAGAATCATGTCCACAAGTTCAGCATTTTCGTAAACATGTGCCATTTTTGATTTCGTTTGAGCCACGCAACACACTACTATTCACTCAGGATTTATCGACTGACGAAAAACATCGTGATAAACGTTTCAAATTCTTTGGCTTTTTTGTTTCCGATGCGATGAACCGGTCAGGCGGATTATATCCGTTGTCGCCAAACACGAGCATATAATAGGCAGGGCGGTACTCAAACTTCCAAAGGGCTATAACTTTGTTACTTTAATTTTACCAGAAAAATGGTAAAGGAAAAAAACATTTCTTTTGATCAGATCTACTCACTGTTAAAATAAATGACTCAACTTCGAAGTCACCCTGTAGGTAAGATGCTGTGCAATGGTTTCCGTCATAGTCTCGCAGAATTCTGTTCTTCGATCAGGGTCATCTTCAGTTAGCTGATGTACCATTTGAATTTTGTATGGGTGATACTTATTCTTTTTCAAAAGTCTCCACACAGTAGAATTACAAACCTCACATACATTCGCGATGGAGGAAGTAGACTGTTGGGGATTTACTATGATCTCACCAATTATTTGAGCTTGCTTTTCTTCCGGGATCGTCGGATGACATGGAGGCTTTTTGTTGTTCATACTACCAGTAGCTGTAAATTTAGATACAAGTTCCCTTAAATATTTTCTACAGATAGGACGATTCTGGAAACGATCATTAAAAATCCTTTCGGTCTCGTAAAAGTTACACGTCGCACCATAAATAAAAACTGAAAACTAAATAAGAATATTTTAACTGTACAATGATGTTCGTTTTCATACTGATATTTTTGTCACTGTCAACAAAAAATAACAAAACATGTTTTTATCGCTGTTGCTGTGGATACGGCAGGTAATTACAATTATTTGTAGAGATATGCATGTTAGTGGGTTTGTGTTCAAGTAATTATTGAATGTACCATCATTTTGTATTAGGTATAGGTATTGACTTTATATTCTAGGGTTATAAAATACTTGTTAGGAGCTTCAAAATCAAAATCATCTGCCACAAGACCCCCGTTGTCATATAATTTTTTTCCAAGATTGCGCCCAGCAGCCATCTTGACATTTTCATCTGTCAATTTTACTCTAAAATATGGTATCCACGCATCAATTTCATTGCCTCAAGTTTTAATTTTCTGAATTGATCCGTTTAAAAAATCAAAGGGGAGGGAGACATTATAGAAAAGCACATCTTGTGATTTTAATACTTCCTCGCCAGGTGGTGACCTTTGTTTCAACCTTGAACCTCGCCTTCAAGGTCATATCAAGGTCAGGAACATTGGCAATAGGACGTTTTACGTTATAATACGTTCTCATGTACTATTATGGTCTTGAAGGTGAGTCTCAAGGTCGGTCAAATACTTGATCAATATTGAAACTTTTGCTAAACTTTTATGGATTTTCCTCACCTCACACACTCTGCCACAAGTGAAAAAAGTGAAGTGGTGGAAGGATCACCCTAGGTCGAGATGGCAAAACATTTCATAGAAAGACAAAAACCCACCAAAATACAATACAGGATACCCGAGAGGATTACAGTAGGTTTACTAACAAAACCACTGTCAGTTAGATTAACATATGGCACTCTTTCCTGGAAGTCCTTGGGTTACAGCCTTGATTAACATATTTTAAAAAAGATCACGTGATCCGAATAGTGGCTGGAATGCGGACCGCGCGACTCTTTTTTAAATATTGTATAATTTTATGAGCTTTCGGAATATAATTCAAAACACATATCGGTGCACACGTAACCATGCTGTAGTCCTGAGTCTTAATAGTCGGCGTTTCCACCTTTGTAAGATTTGTAATGCCTAGTTTGATTTTGTGGCCACATATGCCAAAACTAGCTTAGGATTATAAATGCAATAATTTTAATCGTTCGAAAGTGGTTTTAGCTCTACGAAAAATGGAACATTTTACATGTACTTACCTAGTGTTATTTAAATGCATTCGCAAAAACCTTAGTATATCTGAATTAAGTTATTGGATTAATCAAAAAGTGCATAACTGCAAAAATAAGTTTGTATTTGAAATGGGGGCAACTGAGCTTAAAATTAAAATCTGAGCACTAGTTACGAAGATATGTTGAAAAACTGTTGTTCAACTTTGCGGCCATTTTTAAATATGGCGACTGAAAATTACGATTCGCGTGACCTCGTTTTTTGTACATTCCTATAGGTGCATAATAATGTTCAGCATTTAAACTGAGGACACATTAAGTTCAGCTTAGCAGACTCTGAAAGATTTCAATTTGTTATATGGTTAGTTTTTGGGTAGTTGAACCGTCGTAAAATATTTATTATTTATATTTCAATTTTATGGTGAGACTAGCGAGAACTGTCTTTATAACTGCCCAAAATTGTTACTGATACTCTTGTTGTTACTCTACTAAAATGGACCATTTTCCCATTTAAAGTAGTATTATTTCAATAACTGCACAAATTAATAAAAATTGAAAACTTGTGTATCTGAATAACTTATTCATAAAATGTGTAATTCTCAAAGACTGGGATGTAAGCACCATTTTATTTTAATTTAAGTATATACAGTTTAATTTGTTACTCAAAGACTAATTTATTACAATACTTGCAACTAATTTATTACAGAAATTACTATGTTGACTGGGATATCGCGTTTCGCGCAGTTGCTGACTCATCGTCAACTCTGCCCTCTACTGCACTCTGTATATGCATTTATTTTCAAATCGAAGAGTCTTTTTTTTTGTGAGGGGGGAATGCGTTTACGCACCATACCATAGCCCGAGCTACGGCGTGTGTGGGACTCCAGGTTGTCTTGAGGAGACCACCTAATACCCACTAAACCCTAACCTCCGCGTGGCCCGACTCATCAGCGTCTCGGTAGGCCATGTGTTGTGCGTGACCTGCGGTCTGCTACAACGTCTCCTCATGTGTTTCAGTCTCTGGGAACGCCGGGTTGGTTCCCTTTACCTCGCACATTCTATCGATGTCGTTAAGCGATCATCGATAGAGGGTCTGCTAGGTTCTCTTGAAACTCTTGTTTTCGAAAAATCAAGAGTTTCAAGTCCTCTTACCAATATGTTGTTCCTGGTCCTGGTCCTGAAGGGTCCTGGTCCTGGTGGGTCCTGGTCGTGGCGGGTCCTGGTCCTGTCGGGTCCTGGTCCCGGTGGGTCCTGGTCCCGGTGGTTCCTGGTCGCGGTGGTTCCTGGTCCTCTGCATCCACGCCGTGGGGGGGGGGGAGCAACCGCGGGTTCTCATGATCTCCTAGTCAAGGTTCCAGTTAGCGGGTGCCAACTGAGACCTTGGTCTAGGGTACCTGGTTCTGCGGTTGCGAGGCCTCGTAGTCCATGAGGAATCTTAGCTGCTCGTTCGGGTGGTCCTGAGCGTTCTGGAAGGTCTTCTCCGCTTTTTTCCTCATGTACTCGTGAATGGTGTCCCAGTGCAGGTCCCTACGCAAGGTTGAGTTTCTTACGTAGGATGGTGCACTGGTGGCGATCCGGCGAAGAGTTCAGAAGCACCCTTGCCTTTTCTAGGCCGAACTCGCGCTTCGAAGAAGCTTGCTAGATGGCGGTCGATGTTATGAGAGTGTCCCATTATTACTCTAAGTCCTAGTTGCAAGAGCGTTACAATACGTTCGTTACTCATAAAAAAGAGTAAAATGGCCTTTAAAAATTAAGATCGACACACGGATTAAGAAGATGTGTTAAATAAGAGACTTACAACTTGCTTGCTTATAGACTAATAATGGAAATTCAGTTTTTATCATGAAGGTAATTTTCAAAGGACGAATAGAGACACAAAGGTGGAAACAAGAGGTGGTGACTGCGTTATAGCTCCCCGCCCCTTCCTTCTTTCGCTGTAGCTGGTAGACGTCTCTGCCCATAAAGCGTCAGTCAAAGACAACTCAAAATGATTTTCAGAACAAATAATATATTCAGTTTCACTTAAATAATAACTTTGAGGTAAAAAAGAAAAATATACATATACGAAATACATATTAAACAATACTATATTATGCAAATGACGCTTGAACTGAAAAGCGAAAAACTTATTAAGTTGTTTCTTAAATATATATCTGTACAGAGCCTCTTTGTAAAGGACTGTTCAATAACACGTAACATATAAACTCATAGCTGGCACAGGGTAAGTCTCAGCAGAAGAATTAATTGGTAACTTGATGTATTGCACGTGCAATAGATTCCACGTTTTTTGATGTGACGCAAGCCATCGAAATACGACCATCTATGGTTAAATAAATACTATGCTCCTTAATCAACCTTCCAACCTGTAAAACGAATTATTTTAAAAGTTTTATTGTATAGTATTAATAAGTTTGTGCTGTGGCGCATTAGGCCACCGTAAAGCTGCGCGCCCACTGAAGCGACGCGGAGGGAACCGTATCGTCATTTGTCATTTGGCCGCGATGAAATGACACGTTCGTTCCTTTCGCGTCGCTTCAGTGCGCGGCCTCTCATTTGATTGTGTTTAAACGAATCGATCGGAAATGCTATGTTTAACGCGTCTTTTCTCTTCTCTTCCCTTTCTCTCAGCGGGCGTGAATCTTAACACTTTGCGGCCTATTGGTCTTCTGGGATGACCACCAGTTTACTTGGCTCCTGATGGTATTCTGACATTACCATTATGATTTCTGGTTGCCTACGATATATTTAGGCTTTTTATCAGTAATGAAATGATAAATCCTCTTCCGGCGGCTGGACAAGTACCATCTCCTTTCAATCAAATGAAACCGCTATTCTCTCATTTTACCCATCAACAAGTATTTTTGTCATATTTGCTCACAGCGTTAAACGCGAATAGCTTTTTTCTTATACTCCTGTCTGAATCTCTGGATTTTCAATTAAGTACCTTAATCACAGAACACATGTATTCAGTTTCCAATAATGCACTAACAAACATACAGTGTTACCAAGCCGAAAAACGCAGAATCCCTATTTTATTTATATTTGCGTCAAGCTGAATCTACAGAGTGACAGGTAAATAGGTGTAAAACATTTTAGGAGGTGATAGTACAGCCCCTTTGCTATCGAAATTAGTATATAATACCATACCCTATATTCAAAGGTTGAAAAGTTATTGAAGATTTAAGATTTTTTAAAAACAATCCATATCCACAAGAAGTGCTGCTCATGCAAAAGTAAAATTGCAAAACCCTAGACACACAGCTTGCCAGAGTCACGTTTACTGTATAGGTCCAAAAGTTTATAATGATGTGCCAAATAGTATTAAGAGATTGAGATATTCTACTGTTAAAAAGGAATTAACAAGATGGATTATTGATAGTCAATACGCCATTAATTATGTAATATAAAAACCTGTAGCATTAAAGGTATTAAGTTCCTAAAATTTAAGATAAAACATAATAGCTTTGAATTTGTTTGATCTATTTTTATATTTCTTTTTCTCTTTGTAACCTAGAATTAAGAACCTCAATGAAAAAGTTACACTTAACAATGTGAATGGGGTGCACACACAGTATTTTGAATACAATTGCGCATCTAAAACTATTAGCAATAGTGGGTAATTTTAAGAATAGCTGGCTGGATTTAAATATTATACAATAATTGTAAAGTCTATATATTTAATATGATGTAAAAAACTGTATACATGTTGAATCTGCTGCTAATAAATAAATAAAAAAAAAATATATTTCAGAGTAAAACAGTCGAGAGAGAAAAAAGTTGGCGATTAAACATTTGTTTTTTGTGGTTTTGGGTTATTATTTCAATAATTAACTATTATAAATTAAAAAAGATTCGAAAACAATACCAAACAACGTATTTATTTTCATTCAAAAATGTTTAACTAAGAAAAACAAATAACGTTTTACGGTAAGTAAGGTGTTTTACAAAAAAATCAGTATACAAAAAAACGTACAAACAATTTAAATAATATCCTTGTTTCATAAGGAATCTAAATTGGTATGATAACTGCACAAAAACTGTGTGAAACTAAACATAATGTATTGTAATACAACAATAGGGAGTAAATTTACCAATGGCTTGTCTCCTATTTTCACAACTCTCTGATTGATAAGAAAGTGTTTTTGTGAAAATAATGCAACTGTAAGCTATGGGATATTTATTATTTTAAACTACGGTTAAGTTCCACGATTAGATTATTTACACAGTTGTAATTGTACTACAGAATAATAAAAACAGACTAAAAGTTACTACAATTGGTCAGTAAAATACAATAATGAAATGAAGGTAAAATTCATTGCAATTGTTCGAACTGACGCCCGCCGTTTCTTATGTTGGTACGCGTGATGCGGCCAGTTAGTTGTCCTCTGATAGTGTCAGCAGCAGCAATCATTCTTTCTTTCAACTGTGCAAGAGTGTCTATGGGCTCAGCGTGCACCAGACTTCATGTGCCCCCATAAATAATAGTCACACGGTGTTAAATCTTGGCTCCTCGCTGGCCACGATGTCGGTCCACCTCGGCCAATCCAGCGACAAGGATATTTCTCGTCCAGCCACTGTCTAACACCCAGACAGAAATTCGCGGGACAGCCATCGTGTTGGTAGATCATCTGCATCCTGATATTCAGAGGCAGTTCTTCGAGATACTCCCAGAGTTCGGATCTCAAAAAGTTTTCATAGGATTCGCCATTCAGGTTGTCAGGCAAAAAACTGGTCCAATTAGATACGTATAAATGATTCCCATCCACACGTTTGCCGAAAATCTTCTTTGATGGGCTCTTGGCTTTGCCATGTGGGGATTTGCCTCTCGTGGGGCCCAATATTGTAAGTTGTGATAATTTGTTGTCCCCTCTCTGTCAAACTTAGACTCGTCGGTCCACAATATTGTAGTTAAATAGTCGTTTTCTTCTTGATCCCGATGAAGCATATATCGACAAAAATCAATTCTTCTTGCGGGATCTCTTTCTTCTAATACTTGAACCGGTGTGTAATGGAAAGGCTAAAGTCTTGCCGAATGCAAAACGAACCAAACTTTCCACTGAGTTAAACCAAGCTGCTTTGCTATAACTTGTGTAGACGTCGTCGGGTCTCTGCCGTAGCATTCCAGTATTGCCTCTCGATCTTCGTCGTCAAACAACCGACGTCTACCAGCATCATGACATCTCTCATGAACCTGTCCACTTTCCTTGACGCGTTGGTACACAGAAGCAAATACTCGATGACTCGGTATTCGCCGATTCGGAAAACGGTTTTCGTATTCTCGCCTGGCTTCAACGGAATTTCCATCACTTAAACCATACCATAACAAAACAGAATATCAGCGTATTCTTCGTTACGGTAACTCGCCATTATTTAAACTGATCAAAAAAGTAAAAGTACGTCCTACCGCGTTAAAGGTTGATATTCTACTAACTAACCTAAGCGTTAGTTCCCTTTCCTTGATCCGTCAGCTGTGTCAATTCATAACACACGCAGAGCTTGCTTCCGAGGAGCGACGACAGATTCCGAATACTTAAACCCGAATAACGCCACAGGGCACAAATAATAACAAAAAGGGTCGAACCATGAATGGCTCGGTTTACCTGCTCAGTACAATGAAATGCGCTTAGCGGTCCTTTCTAGCAAAGTAATATTGTGTTGTTAAATGGTTTACTTACTGATATGTTATTATATCATTTTAGAAACCTAAGGAAATGAGGAAGTTTTTGCAGTTATTTGTACATTTTCTTTATTATGATTTTTTGGAAAAAAAAAGACTTCTTAATGTGAAAGTTGAAAATAAAAATTTTCATTTAACATTTAAATGAAAATAAATACGTTTTCAGTAGTGTTTTCATATGTTTTTTTAATTTATAAGAATTATTTATTTAAATAATAACCTGAAACCGCCAAAAAAAGAATGTTTAATCACCAACTTTTTTTTATCTCAACTATTTTACTCTGTAATCTGTGTTGTTTTTTTAAAAAAATTGAATCTTGCATAACTTTTTAACCTTTGAATATAGGGTATGGTATTATACTAATTTTGATAGCAAAGGAGCTGTACTATCACCTCCTAAAATGTTTTATACCTATTTACCTGTCACCCTGTATAGGCAACCAAACCTACGCAACCCTTTTACTTCCACACCATCATCAGGCTTACAAATTGATCAGGGTTGCCAGGTATGGTGATTTTTTACCCGTTTGTATCCATTACATATTTGCTAAGAGTCTGTATTTTATTAAATGTATCAAAGAGATCCGAAAGTCATAAATATTAATGGTATTCGCCCAGGGGAGGGGTCATAACCCCCATGATCCCCCCTTGATCCGCGCTTGGTCTACATTAGCTCGTAACACCAAGATATTGGATAATGTCATCAACGTATTCGAATTTAAATGGTAACTCACCTGATCAGGTGTCATTCCAGTGAAACAGAACATACCAATCTGATTTGTTATGTGTTCCCAGTTGCGAGTTGAACCTACTTTTTTTAGACAGTCTCTTAGTTTGGATCGGACGGAGATAATTCTATCAGCCATTCCTTTTAATTCCTGTAGCCTACAAAAAATATTTGAATAATATGGACTAAGATGTGAATGTTATTATTATTTAATTTTAGAGTTTCATACTTTAGTCAAACCAGTATCCTTTTTTTAGTTTGAATACCCTTTTTCAGACATAGTAAATGTTTCAATACTATAATTGATAATAAAATATACTATGCCTTTTACTGGCAATGCAGCATTCTAATCTCCAAAAATTTCGAAAATGGGATATTTGGGTTTAACATGTACATCACAAGAAAGCATGTCACTCTGTCGGTTTGTCCGCTACTCCTTGACCCGTCTATAACAAGGAAAGCACGGCTTGGATTTCGATTAAATTTCCAAGGTTTTTCAAAGTTACTACCGTGCCAAGGACGAAAAAGTTGTAGTTTTTGAAAATCGAACCAATTTTGGCGCCGCTAGGGGCAACAACTTAAAATAACAAAAATCGCTCAAACTTGTTGTTTGAAGTTTTCGAAGCTCTTAAACATTTTCAGACAAATTTTGGTAAAGGTCAAAAATTGGAGGTTGGGGGTTTTAGGAGTTGTCAGCTCTATACCGTTAGTACAATTATACGCTTGACGCTTCCAGCCCTAGTATCTTCTTCGCGCATATTAGGCATATTTTAAACATCATGGATTTCTCCGTTCAATTGATTCGTCGCTGGATATACGTGTGTCGCATTTCGGTGACGTCTGTGTTTCGCAGTCAATAGGTGCATTGAGTAACGAATTCTGGTGGAGTACGATCAACGGTAGGAGCTGTTGTACTGCGGTGGATAACGAGCGGCGAGGTTAGTAATAGCAACGCTCATGGGCGCTCGCAGGATTTTGTCTGAGAGAGATGGGGGGATTTATCCGCAAGACATACCATTTTGTGGAAATGTACCGGAATACAAAACTTCTTGAAGAGCGGGGCGAGCTAATTTTCACGGGGGAGGAGATCCTAAAAATACCAAAAATTCTACATCGAATTATGTTAAATATTATACAGGGTGTTCCTTAATGATATGGGAATATTTAAGGGTGTGAATCTACATGAAAAATTAATGTTAGTTTGCCTTATAAACTATGGTCCAAAAATGTTTGCTTACAAAAACTCGGAGTTTTAGGGAAAAAAATGGAAATTAATTAATATTTTCAAAACCGCTTTAGGTATTTCACTGATATTTAGCACGTAGTTAATAAAGTTACATGTTTTTCAATCCAAAAATAATTTTTAGCTTTAACAGTGGCGTGCGTACGGGTATTGACTTCGATATTTTTTTAGAAAAAAATGGTACGCCAACGGTTTTTGGCCAAATAAATAATATTTTTGAATTTCCCGTTCAATTTAAAACAAATGGTCTCTCTTGAATTGTTTCCCTTCGATGTGCTATTTTCGAGTAAACAAATAAAAACCGTTCTATTGTCCGAGAAAATTAATGTAATAATTGAGGAATGCAATTTAGCAATAAATATCTGGAATATGTCACTGGCTCTTGACATCTGACAAGTCTCTGTTATTTACATTTGTTCGCTGTGACATATTTTTCATTATTTAGTTTTTACAATCTTGTTAATAACGCTGAATTATTCAAATGCAGAAATGGCGGAAATGCATTACGTATGTGACCTTGCCGACGGTAATAGTGAGCAAGCCAGACGGATTTATCACCAGAGATATCCCGATCGTGCTTTGCCAGATAGTCGAACTTTTCTAATATTCGTCGTCGTCTTGTTGAAACTCGTTCTGTCCGAAAAGGAACATCTGAAGGTAGACCTGTAAGTGTGAGAACACTTGAAGTTGAGGAAGCAGTGCTGCACAAAGTCGAAGACCATCTTGAAACGAGTTCGAGGAAGATCGATAGACACTTAAATATTTGCCATCAAATTGTTTGGAGAATTTTAGTGGATTTTTTGTTATATCCTTACCATATTTAAAGAGTACATTAAATCACATTGATTCTCAAAGGCGTGTGACCTTTTGTCAGTGGTATCTTCAAAAAAATACACAAAATCCGCAATTTGAATCAATGATTCTGTTCACGGACGAAGCTAGTTTTTCTCGAAATGCCATTCAGAATTTCCACAATAATCATTTGTGGGCAGAAGAAAATCGCTATGCCGTAACCGAAACCCATTTCTAACACCAATTTTCGGTTAACGTATAGGTAGGAATTACTGGCAATCACTTTAATGGCCCATTCTTCTTGTCGGGACGACTTGACGGACAGACTTACCTCAATTTTCTTCAACAACAGTAGCCTTTGCTGCTTGATGATGTTCCGTTAGTAATACGAAACAATATGTGGTACATGCAACATGGTGCAACCAGCGCATTTCAGTGTAGCGATTCGCAGTTGTTTACAAACTGTTTATCCAAATCGTTGGATTGGCCGTGGTGGGTCCCAAAAATGGCCACCAAGGTCCCCAGACCTCAGCAGTTTAGATTTCTTTTTGTGGGGCTACCTTACGACACTAGTGTACACAAGTCCCATTAACACTGTAGAGGAATTGAGAGAAAGAATAGTTGCAGCTTGTGATAGAATAAAAAACACTCCAGGGATATTTCAACGAGTGTGCAATTCCATGAGAAGGATGGCGGAAGCATGCATACTAAGTGAAGGGGGGTGCCATTTTCAACCATGTTTGTAATTATTTCATTGGTTTCAATGTTATGTTTATGTTGTCAGTTGTAGTTGTTCATTACCCCTAATGTGTGTAATTTTTCCAATTAAATTAATAATAATTTTGCAAGTTAGACAATAGAACGGCTTTTATTTTTTTACACAAAAATGGCGCATCGTAAGAGAACAATTCAAAAGAGATCATTTATCTTAAATTGAACGGGGAATTGAAAAATAATTTTTTTTTTGCATAAAACCGTTGACGTACCATTTTTTTCTTAAAAAATATCGAGGTCAATACCCGTACGCACGCCACTGTTAAAGCTAAAAATTATTTTTGCATTGAAACATATGCAACTTTATTAACTTCCACTACGTACTAAATATCAGTGAAATATCTGAAGCGGTTCTGAATATATTAATTAATTTCCATTTTTTTCCTAAAACTTCAACACCCCGAGTTTTTCTAAGGAACGATTTTTGGACCATAGTTTATGAAACAAACTAACATTAATTTTTCATGTAGATTGACAACCTTAAATATTCGTATATCATTAAGGATCATCCTGTATAATTATATGAGCCTGCTTGACTGACTTGATTCATTTCATTTTTTATCATACTTGTTCGTAGCCAGCTTTTTTCTTAAAGGAACTAACTTGTGCCGAACACAATCCTTTATCAACTGATGACAGCATTGCGTGGGAAGTACTTGACACTACTTGACACTATTTTTTATCTGAATCTTGTAGTGAACCCAGAAGTTTAATACATACCAATCACTCTTGAGTTTAGGATCACCTAAAATTTCTGTAACAATCCTTGCTCCATTAATTGGTGGAAAGGAATATAGAGCTCTGATAATAATTTTCAATTGAGACATCACTCTATCTGCTTCCTCTTTGGAAGAACAAACTACAGTAAATGCACCAACTCTTTCTCCATACAGACCCATATTTTTGGAGAAACTTTGAGCAAGGCAGATTTGATGGCCATCTTTTATGAACTGGCGTACCTACAAGGTAAATAAAAAAATTTCCTAAATGGAATATTCTACTAAAATCCGTCTAGTATTGAGTACAGTACAGTATTTCATGTTCCAGGATCTATCTCCCTTATCCTGGCCAATAAATGAAACGACAGGGATTGAATGAATTACGATCGGCTGCCTTGCCAACTTTTTTTATATTTCTTTTTTTGCAATTTATCAAAAATTTCTTATCTATTCTAGATTTGAACAAATTGCAATTATAGTATTTCTCAAACGTAGCTCATATCTGCCTATAAGCGACATAATTCCATGATTATTATTCAAGGTGAAGGTTTGTAAATCTACAGTTTGGTTGTAATTTCATGCTTATCTATCTATGAAAACTATGATAGCAGAACCCTCAAAGTCATATGGAGAGGCAAAATAAATGATACACTCGAACAAACATAAAAAATTTGGAGAAACTAAAATATGTTGGAGCCACGATGATATGGTATTTGGTGTGAACCCGAATGAAGCAATGAAATTAGAAATCATGGAATTATACTTATAGCTTTTCTAGCTGCTATAAGCTAGTGCTACGATAAATCTGCTACATGTTCACTGAATGAATCCCCGGATTGAGAAATCATTATTTTAACAACGGAACTGAAAGAATATAAAAATTACATGTATAGAATGAGTTACTAGGTTAGCCAATTATTCGCATCCTTACCAAAAGCGTCAAAAAGAAAATCAGTAAAACTGTTGTTTTATTTTCGTGATTTTCCGGGAGACATCCAAATTTTTATTGTGGAATCTAAAAGAATGGACAAAATGCATATATACGCTGGGTCCTTGGGTTAGCCAGCCTACGTTTAAATCCTCAAAAATTGGAGAAATTAGGTGAAAATACGGTTTTTCCCATTCTTGACGATTTTCCGGGGAAAAATTCATAATTTTGTGAGTGGATTTGAAAATAACGCAGGAAAGCACTGATATACAGTGGATTTTGAGGTTTGATAAATTTTGATTACCTAACAAAAGAGTTGTCGAACCTATACGTTGCACAAACGTATCAAAAATCACGGTTATGTAGAATATAACAATGTAGCGACGGTAACTTTGCCTCAAATTTTTTTTAGCAAAATTGAGCCCTTAAAAAATATTTTTGGAAAAATGCGTTTTTAAGGTTAGGGGCCCCTATCTATATGAAAATTTGGCAAAGATGATTTGACCAAATATAACCTAATTTGGATTGATCCAGATTTGAATACCTTAGGGGGCAATTTTCATAAGTAGTTTCGCCTATAGCCTTTTAAAATCTTAAAATTGACTTATATAAGCACTGTATATGACACTCGTTATGCTAAGCTTTGCTAATTGTCAGTCGATAGCGATCGATATTCTTGAAGTGAGCTAAGCTATACATGACGCTAGCTCGTAGCAGCCCAGCGTGGTGCAACTAAATTATAATTATTACATTGCTGAGGTACATTTACAAGAAACATAATTTTTGATTTAATAGCTTTGCAATATTCCAAAGCACCTAAACTAATAAGATAATTGAAATAGCTGGCACTGATATAATAGACTTCTGAATAGGTGTAAAACTATATTTCAGTGCAGAGAAAGAATTTAGAATTACTATAAGAGTAGCAAATCAAAAGTGTTATTGAGCACAATTCCCAAATGTTAAACCAATTTCTAAACATTAGTATTAGTCTGTTCTAAAATTATACAGCACAATAGTTTTCATACTGCAATAAAACGGAATCAGAGAGCATCCCTGTTTTGTTTCCTGATTGAACCCGATATTGGATGTATAATAGATTCCTTGAGGTTTTTACAGGAAACTATCCCACAACCGTTCTGAACTACAAATCGTCATCTGGCGCTGAAATCAACATATTAGGCAGAATCAAAACGAGGTTTGACAGGTTCATTATAATGCCTCAATAACTCTAATATTTATGTAAAACTCACAGCAAATGCATCATTGTCAATATCTCCAGTTGCAAATCCCTGGTACGCCATATCAAAGAATACATACAGGTTCTTCTTTTTCGCTAACTGTGATATCTCTGCCCACTGTTCTTTGTTTGGGTCCACACCTGTCGGATTGTGTGCACATGCATGTAGGAGTATTATAGATCTTTCTGGAATTTTCTGTAATCGTATATTATATTATTATATATATGCTAAATATATGACATTGTTCTTTAATTCCTACTTACTGAAATTTCATCCATAAAACCCGTAAAATCAAATCCACAAGTTTTTGGATCATAATACGTGTATGCCTTGACATGTAACCCAGCTTGTGTAAAAATGGGAGTGTGGTTACTATAAGTAGGATTGGGAAGGTAAATAGCTTTGTTGCCAGGGAAGAACCTGTTCAAGAATGCTGCACCAATCCTGAGTGATCCTGCTCCTGAGATACCTTGGACAGTTGCATTTAGCCCATTTTTAATAACATCAGAGTCCTCAGATAATGCGAATTCAATACTACGTTTGCAAAACTCTGGCGTGCCAGAAATTGGACAGTATTCTTTATCTAGGTTCTTAGCTCTTAGCTGGTCTTCAGCTTTCCGAACACATGAAAGTACGTATGGTTTGCCATTATCATCATAATAAGTTCCTACACTAAGATTTATTTTATTAGGGTTTGTATCTCTCATGAAAGCTTCTTTTACACCCTGGATGAAATCCGGAGGGCCCATTTGAACTCCAGACCACCATGAGCTGCAAATTATTAAATTTTGTCAAGGATATAGTGATTCCAAAAAACAGATACATGTTCAACATACCTTGTTCTTTGTGTATTACAATTAACTCCTGCATTGTTATCAACCTTATTTAGAGGTTGCTGGTGAGACATATTTGTGAGGCAGTTTCGCGTTGGATTTGATTTCCAGGATTAGATCGGATCTTTTAAGTGTGACAGTCTAGACACTCTTCGCAAGTAATAGAATATCACTGGAAATGCGAAGTAAAAAATATGTTATCTTCGAAGATAAGAGAGAAGTCGCCTGAAAGTCACTGATGAGGGAAATGTCAAACGTCAATGCAAGTTCAACTCCCATTCAACAAGTGCAGTTTTATCAAATAATTAATATGCTCCTTGCACTGCCGCGATGTTGCATTTCCTGCCCACACACTGCTTTACTCGCGGAATTAGTCACGACACTCCGCTCTAGGTCATATAGCTCCGGTCAGGGGCGGATCTAAGATGACACGCGTCAGCCCTCGGAACTCAAGGGAGCCCAAGAACGTGACTTATGGAGCTCCAAACAAGATACAGTTCATGTATCCAAAATCATGACGCACTCCTCTCCCTCTGGACTTATACAAGGCCCCTTGCGAACTTTGTACTTCGGGACCTACAGGGAGCGTAAACGGAAAACAAAGAACACTTCCAATTGCATATTATCCGTACATAGACTGAAAACCAGATACCACTGACGACGTAATGTGTACGCGATAAGTGTGTGACATGTATGTTAGAAAGAGTGCGCTGGCGGCTTCCGTGTCCTCGTACTCGGGTCGCTAGCCAACGAGGTGCTTCCATTTTTTCTAACATACATATCGCACTCTTATCGCGCTTCCTCTCGTACATATTACAACGTCAGCCAAACTTTAAATGGAAACGGAAAGTGAACGGAAGAGATGTCCAAGATTCAACTTTTCCGTTCCGTTGTCCTCTGGGTGCCAATCAAGAATGCTTAGAATGTATACATGTGTATTAAAACTCACCATAATTCAGGGCTTAAATATTCTCTCCTACTACGCTTTAGCAGTTTTGGCTTAGGAAGACACAGGAGACTGTTAAACAGACATTCTTTTATATTTGAAAAATATTTCAGGATATTTTGTTTTCATATGTGTAAAAATATTTCGAAATGCCCCTAAATATCTACACAACGAGTGTACATCAAGTTAACAACCGCTAGTTCCAAGTTCACATATAGGGAAACCTATACAGAGTGTAAAGTTAGTAGTGGATCAACGGGAGTCAGGTCATAGAGGGCCTTAGAACCTATCGAATGAACCCCTGTGTGTGGTCCAAAATTTTATAGTCCAGGAGATATTTGCATATTTGTGAAATTTCGAAAAAAAACGGGATAATGAACTTTCAATCGCAATTACAACTAAACCATTAGGTTTGGAGCTGTGTTTTTTTAGTTGAGCTAAATGGTTAGTTATAGCAATGGTTATGCCACTTTTCGTAATTGCAATTGAAAGTTCATTATCCCGTTTTTTTTCGAAATTTCACAAAATTGCAAATATCTCCTGAACTATAAAATTTTGGACCACACATATAGGGGTTGATTCGATAGGTTTTGAGGCCCTCTATCACCTGGCTTCCGTTGATCCACTACTAACTTTACACCCTGTATATTTGTAATGTCAAAGAACGACAATCTCTCTTTTCAAGATACGAAATACCTTTGCCGGGCTATATCGAGTTTATATTACTAGAAAAAAATTTGGAACGGATGGTCTTGAAATGTCCAGTTTTTCTAATTTCTTTTGCCTGAAAAATTGAAATTGTTTTGACTCAAAAATGCTACCACAAAACATCTAAGCTAAATGCTATTTTGAGACCAACATTTTTAGTTCTGTGATTGTCATAACCGTAGAAAGTGTATAGAGGTCCGACAAAAATTGTACAGAGCCAATTCATTAGAGGTACGAAAATTATAAGAGGTACGACAATATTGATACTTATTTGACATTAATGTGATACGCTTAAATGCAGTGGCGTATTTACAAGAGTAGTTGATGCTACGGTCGCCGCCCATTTGAGCGAACAGTGCACCAACGCTTTATGAAAGTATCTCTCCTCACCATCACCCTCTCCCTCTTCAATTTTCAATTACCTCTTGCTTGCTGCCGTTACTCCCACCACCACTCTGCAATTCTCAGTCGCCAACCATTCCATATTTTCCTTTTAGTCTCAACCCTCAAACTTTTTGCCTGATATAATTTGTTACAGGCTTAATCCGGCACTGTTTAAGAATCTAGCAGTACCGTAAATATCAACGAACAAAATATGTGCATACACACTATTAGCATTTCCACACGTAGCAGCTGTCATTTTATTCTAGGATAGCGCGGAAAGCGCTAGTACATTTTAGTTTATTTAGGGCTGTGGAGTTCCAAGTTTAATTTGGTTCTCAATATGTACATCAAAACCATATATTATTACATTGAAATCATTTGTAACTACCACCAGGCCAGCTACGAGTGGAAAGAAAGTGAGGAAGCATCAGGGCGCAGTGCCATGGAGGACGCAACATTCTCATTTAATGTACTTTTTGATGTTCTTTTGCGCCAGGGCTCACAGAACTCTGTAGCCGCTCATCCGGTCTACCACATAGGTAATAATTTGTACCACATTTTATGTTTAAGATGATAACTACGAAGCAGTTTAATACGCTGAGTGCTTTCATCAAAACATGAACATAATTTATCATTAAAAAAATCAATCCTGCGAATTTCGTAGTCACCGGTACCTCAATGGCTTTTTCGACATTATAAAGTGTGTTTTAACAGTTTTGTAATCTTTCTCGCAGTATTAAAAGTTCAATAAGACATGGCTCCGGCACCTAGGTACAATGTCTCAAAATGGCCCATGGCCCATTAAACTGCTAATATGAAATGTTCCTCCTCAGGATTCGGTCCTAGGACCAATTCTTTATTCCCTTTTCATCCATGATGTCCCTTCCCCCAGCAACTGTGAAGTCTACCTCTATGCTGAGGACACTGCACTTGTCGCCCAGTCGTGTACTGGTGATCTGGTTTACGATGGGTTGCAGAATGCGGTGGACGAAGTTCTAGAGTGGGCGGAACGGTGGCTGATAAAAATTAATCATTCGAGAACGCGGGCTATTTATTGTACCAAAAAACGTCGCGGCCCCCCAGCAGAGGTTTCTGTAGACGGAAATCGTGTACCATGGACAAATTCTGCCAAGTATCTCGGTGTCACCCTTGATAAAGGCATGACCTGGCAGAAACATACAGCATCCATAAAAACAAAATTCCAAATTGCGTTTCGGCAACTATATCCTTTGTTATGTAGATCCTCCAAATTGAATTTGATAAACAAAGTTCGAATATATAAAATGATTATTAGACCAGCCATTACTTATGCATGTGCGGCATGGTGTTTTCTTGCCAAGACACACATGCAAAGTCTTCAAGTACTGCAAAGCAGAACTTTGCGGACAATTTGCAACGCTCCATGGTATGTCTCAAATGAGACACTACACAGAGACCTTGACATTCCTTACTTGAGGGATTATGTCAAGCTTCAGGCGCAGCGATGTTATAGTCAAGCGGAATCGCACAGCAACCCTCTGTTGCGTGACTCAGTGGACCACACAGTGGAGCAAGTTCGTAAACATTCAAGGCCACGGCTCGCACTGTAATCAAAAGTTAGCGTGAATCTTTAGTAAACTCAAAATTACACTCTAACAAAACCGAATCAAAAAATTTGTTTAGTTCACCTCAAAATTAATCCGTGTACCAAGTCAAAAAGCCTAGGTGTTTCCTCTTAAACTAAGCATATCTGTTTTTCTTTGTTCTTCTCCTTTTTTCTTCTCTTTCCCGTTCTCTTTTTCCTTGACTTTGTCTGGTTTCTGGGCAACCAGGACTGACAGATTCGACTAACGTACATCAGGCAGTGACTAATGGGCAAAGGTCCTACGGACCGCCCAGACAAATAAATGACGAATAGTAGTATGAAATGTTCCAAGGATGTGTCATGTTTAATGGGGCAGCGGCCATCTCAGGAACTGGATACTTATTCCCAGCAATTTCGTATAAGCATTTTTGTCATATACAGGGCGATTCACAAGCTGTGACCAAACATCATACACAGGACCGCAATTTTAGGGAGGCATGTAACTTGTTTGCCTCCAATTTTACTCAATTAATTCGTTTTTATGTTGAAACCTTTACATTTTTAGTGGTATATATTGTTTTTATTGTTTATTGTGGATAGACATTTTACGGGTTGAGTGGTAGAATAGCTTGTGCAAAACTTCGCGCAATAAAGACGGTTAATTATTTTCTGTAAGACCACAATAGAAAAAACAAAACAAAAAAGTTCCGCATAATCGTCCCACACTTTTCAGCGTAATGGAATAAAATTATTTTTCGGTCGGTCAATAAATATAAATATCGAACTTTTTGGATTAAAAAGTATTGAATATTTCAGAGTCCATTTATTTTTCTAAGCTGCTCTTAGAAATGTTCAAAGAACGTTTTTGGGCGTTCAAAATTTCGCAAAGTCCGCATAGTTTTAGAAAAGTTCACATGCGATTTTTATGTTCTTAGTGTCAAAAGACTTTATTTACAATTTTTGTGAAATTAATATCGTTAGATTCACCATACTCTATTTCTTTTGCTGCCAAAGTTTTATATCAACCCTTATCGGTGATTTAGGAAATAAGATTAAGATTCAGTTCTTTGACACCATGGTAAGAACGAAGTTTTTGATCACCAAATGGAGTACAGTAAATCCAACCGTCTCGACGTACGTAGAGTAACTAAGGCAGAAGTGATTAATGCATAGGAAGTACCGGAACCTTTCACTTGTTTTATGTCTCATGCTTTACTGGGGAAGTATGGTAATCACGAAAAATTTAGAAAATGAGATATTATCTTCTTTGAATGTTATATAACATGTACCTCACGTTTGTGGTGTAGACTTATCTATTTCGGGCTTTTGCACCCTTAGTAACACAACTTGATTTCAGGATGAATAACTTTTATTATTTATTTTTTATTATTTATATACTTGCAATACCTAACAAGTTTCTAATAACAATATACAGGGTGTTCCTTAATGATATGCGAATATTCAAGGATGTGAATCTACATGAAAAATTAATGTTAGTTTGCTTTATAAACTATGGTCCAAAAATGTTTCCTTACAAAAACTCGGGTTCTTGAAGTTTTAGGAAAAAAAAAGGAAATTAATTAGTATTTTCAGAACCGCTTCAGATATTGCCCCAAGAATGGCGACCAAGGTCCCCAGACTTTTTGTATAACAATACAATTTCCAGCCTCGGTAGTTCCAGGCACATATTAGACATATACTAAGTGACATATAAATCCGAACACCCAGTTTAAATGGTTTTATTTTAATAAAATTTTGTATAAGTACTTAATGAAGCATAATAAGTAAATGATAAAAATGTCAAAATGATTGCACTGCTTTAAAACCCTTTGACCTTTAACAATGTGTGGATGCACCCTGATGTGCTACGCATTCTCCAACGCGCCTAGGCATGCTTCTGATCAGGTGGTCAACGTCCTCCTGTGGTATCTCATTCCAGGCAACCACCAACTCCTCTCGAAGTGCTTCTAGAGTCTGAGGAGGACGTCGCAAATTGAGCAATCTCCTACCCATCATATCCCACACGTGCTCAATTCGGGATAAGTCGGGAGATCTTGGTGGCCATGGTAACAATGTGACATCATTATGTTGAAAGAAGTCTATTGTGACTCTTGCAACATGTGGTCGGGCATTATCTTGTTGGAAAGTTGGATCTGCCAGGGTGTCAAGGTAGGGTAAAAGATGGGGTTCTAGAACTTCGTGGATATAACGCTGCGCGTTCATGTTACCTCTGATGAAGATTAAAGGTGACCTGGAACCATAAGCTATAGCACCCCAAACCATAACTCCAACAGTGTGATGAACATGTCTTTCAACAAAAAACTGGGGATTCCTCCTTTCACCACGTCGCCTTCTAACCCTGGCACGACCATCGTGCATGCCTAAACAAAATCGAGACTCGTCACTAAAGACAATACTGTTCCATTCCTGATCCCAGAGTGACCGTTGTCTGCACCACTCAAGGCGATTACGTCGGTGTTCTCGAGTTAAAGGGAGGACCCAGTGTGGCCGGTATGAAAACAAGCCACAACTTCTCATTCGTCGGTAAACACTTCGCCAATAGGTCTTCCGTGTTCTGCAAACCATTCATTTGCAATGGACCTGGTAGTGGAGAAACGGTCCCTTAAAGCCAATAATCTTAGGCGGCGATCTTCACGGTCTGTTGTTCTACGGCGGCGTCCAGTGCCCCTTGCTCTTTGCGTACGGCCTTCTCGAAGCCATGCCTGACAACACCTAACCACAGTGTCTACACTTCTTTGCACTCTAACTGCAATTGCCCGAAAAGAAAGTCCAGCTTCCCGAAGTCCCACTATACGGCTCCTATCAAACTCACTAAGTTGACGAAATCGTACAGGTCTCCGTACTCTAAGCATCGTAAACGATCGTAAAGGATGTCAAGAACCAAAACCCGCCAACGTTGATTCTTTACTGCGGCTGAAATATTCATTTTTAGAGCGTTAGTGAGTTAAAAAAAAAGCAGTATAAAAACCGGAATGTCCAACTGATAAGGCTGAAAAACTCTGTGTTCGGATTAATATTTCACTTAGTATATTTAAAACAAAGCGATAAAGAAATATTTTTGAAACGCGTCCTCAAGTGTCCTCGCATGACTTGCGCTGCGCCGCGTTGTCGCGCCTGAAGCATCGTAGAACCAGGTATTGAGGAGAGGCGACGTTGCCACAAGAATGGTACTACGGGTAGGGCAGGAAAATGATGTCTATGGGCTAATTGTATATAACTGTTTGACGGATTTGATCTATTTAATTTCTCTATGATCCAACCTAAACATGCTGATTTCCAGTCAAAGACAGCCAACAATGGACAGCTGTTTCGTACTTTTTTGGTTACTCATCAGCATATTCTAGGCTTAGTCTCTGGGACAACGAACGAAAGCATAGTGATCATTCTCCTGAATAGATGGCTTTGTCTTATTTCGATAGGGTCCAACTTGTGCTGAACATTATCCTTTATGAACTAATAACGACACTGCGTGGGAAGTTTAGAGACAACCAACTTGACGCAATTTTTAACTGTGTAATCGGACTGTACCGATCCCTGCATTTTCCAGCCCCCGCTACGCCACCGACGCGAATCAGGCGCCGCGGCGCGTCATCAGCGGCGCGTCGGCGTCACCCCAATCAATACAAACACACAAACTGACAAACACATACATCCTGCAGTGGCGGTAAAGCAACGTAAAGCATACGATTTCGAGCTATCTAGATGATGAACGCCACCAAGATATCCCCTAGAACGCGAAAAAGGCGCTTTCGCGAGGAAATGAAAGAACAAATCGTCGCTCAAGTGCACAAAGCGGTGGTGAGCAGTGAGAGTACAGAGGACAGTGCACCCGAAGGGAACAGGACCTACACCAAGAACGAGGATACTAAGAATGAGAATGTCAGCATTCATACACCTAGCAGGTATTTACCTTGATACTTGCACAAATATCATTTTCAAAGTTTTGTTGAAAATATGTCTAGGCTGACCTTAGCTACTACTTCCACCATTTAGATTTTCTCTCATTTTTTACTCAGTAAGATAGAAAAAAGACCTTTCACTATCATATTTAATATCATAAATGTCATAATCAAACACAAATCTAACGCAGCTTTTATTTGCACACAAACACAAAAGAAAACTGTATAGGTTAAAGTTTAAGCTGTTTGAGTAGGACGAATCTAGGTCAGTGGTCACCCTTTAAGATATTTAGCGTGAGTGTAAAGCAGCAATATGGATTTTGAAATGCGCCTAGACAGACATAGCAGATACTGATTTAACATTTGTATCTGAATATAATAGGAATGTATTGATCTTTAATTCAATTGATGTAATTACTATTAGCATAATAAAATTCATAGATTTCTGTTTTCAAAAAATTGAGTAAGATACGGTTAATTAATGTGCAAAAGAGATATGCTCATTTTCAACGCAAATCTCATAGCCGGCCTTTTGACCGGTGCTACGTTAACTTAAGCAACGCTTAAAGGATCGGCACTAGAAGAAGAAATGTTATCTAATAAGTCTGGAGATCGAACAGGCTATAAGTCAAGTCCTTCTCGATCTACCTACCAGTGCATTTGAGAAAAAAAATATGAAAAATTTGTTCTCTTTACCTTTGAGACGACATGGAATCTCGAAATAGATTATTTTAACCAGCTTTGAGTTTCCAACAAATACTTGTAACTTTTTGTACTGTTATAGGGACATATCTGTGGATGGTGAAACCCAAATCAATTCTAAAATACTCTCACTCATTGAAACCGAAATGAAAAGGGACATCAACAAGCATTCGCACTTCACAGATTCCAGGCCGCAGAGTTTGAGCTTCTATGAGGACGAGAAAATACCTGAAGAATTATCAGGTACTATGAACATTTGCAAAATATAACTATCAGATTGCTCACTGGTAAACAGTCTGAACGTCTGAATGTCCAGAAACAGCAACAAAGAAATACTTACGAGGACGTATTGCCAGGACCGTAATACGTATTTCCTCTAAAAAATACTGGCTTCCCAACACATGCCTGAACAGTATTTTGTTTAATAAGGTTTAGTTCATGTATGAATGTGTTCTGGGTTCATTCATTCCATTCTGCATATAATTTTATGTGGTTTCTGTTAGTTGAGCTTCATTATATCTTATGCAAGCTCTGGAAATAACGTACCTGGTTTTTTGAAATTGTCAACTAATAACTTGTTATACTTCTGTACACAAATTCAGATAGTAATCATAAAGAAAATATGTAATAATAATCCAAAGATGCATATTAGACCATTTACATTTTAGGCAAGTTCTTTTCATGATTTTAAAACACTGAGTAACGAATCCCATTGATAACCCCTTGTTAGAGGACGTCATAGGGAACAAATAAAATTTATATTCTTGTAAAAAGGATCAGATGATAAATTTCTCTTTAAGGGAATTTGGAACTTCTTAGTCCCGAAGAAAGAAAACACTACAAAAAGAAAAACTATATCCCTATGGACCCCGACGAAATGAATGCTTACAATACTCTACAAGACTCTTACATGGCTCGTGATGGTGAAGATATCATGACGTCATCATTGAAGAAATCAAAATCGCGGAAAAAACGACATGCTGACTCTGAACTGGGGATGGGTGACAGTAGAGAAATGATGATTCCGAAAGAGAAGAAGAAAAGCAAAAAGAAAAAACGGGAAACTTCGCCAGCTGCATCAAACAATACAAAACGTAAGTAATTGGGCAAATACAGAAATATATTGAGTTACTTTGAAAATCGTACTGTGTTCACATATAAGTGTGAGTACATGTTCCTCCAAGAGGAAATTCCAGACTAGACAAAAAACTGATCAGGCAGACGGCTAGTAACATCTCGAATAGTCTGGTATACAAAATACTTCGGGGACAAATGAGGAGCAGAAGCCGGAATCTTTTCGATACTCCATTCGTAGTTCATTTACGCCCAGACAAAACACAGCATACCCAAAAGCGAGATTGTTCAAGTCCGCATTTTCCTCAATGGTTTTGGAATAATCAAACAAGATAAATCATTATTTTTATATAAAGAAGCGCACATAATTTTCACAATTCTTTATTCTCTGGAAGTACTTGTACTTGAATCATCGTCCGAATGTTGAATATAAATTATTACAGGTTCAATTTGAATATCGATCATATTGTGCAGATCCCACATCTTTGTGTCTTGAACGTGATGGATGCAATCTTTCCAATGGTTTGCTGTCACTCTGTTGATAGCTTCATGAAACAAATTTTTCACGACAGAAAATTTGAATGTTATATTGTTTGATGCCACGTAGTTCTTTTCATATTTGCCCAAATCATTTAAATGGGACTTAAGGGATAGCCTTAAATAATATTTGTGCCGTCTGACTAGACGGATAAGTTCTGCTTTGACCATATTTTCATGTTTTTTGATAGGAGCCATTGTTGAATTTCTTCCTTTCTTGTGGACATTGTGGGATTTTTTTCTAGTTTTCTAGTCTAGAAGGCTTGTCTTGCTTGTTTATTTGTGGAGTCAGCCCATACTTTAGGTTTTGTATGTCCTGCATTTATTCTGGTTTCAACCAAGTAATAAATCCTCCTGCCCTGGTCGCCGTATTTCTTTATTATTAATATTAAATAATTTCTTCTCGATAAAATAATCTCTTGACTGTCCATCAATATAGTATTTCTGCCTCATTTTCTATACTCAAAATGAAGTTCTTTGAGTAAACTATAGAATGTGGTCCTTTTGAATGCAGGTAAGTTTAACCTCTTGTAAAACTTTGTCTTTGGTGGGAAGTTCCTGCCTTTCAAAAAATTGACGGACTTTGCGTCTAATGGCATTCCGATCAAAGTTATGAACTGCATCCAACTGCCGGTGTCGGCGTGCTGGCGATACCCCGAGCCTGAGTTCTATCCTGTCGAATCCTAGACTTGATCGTATTTTTATGGCCGAATCACCCGCTTAGGCGGGTGCCGCTTTGTCGCGCTGAATCTTTGTTGATGGAAATGGATTACGAATAGGGTATATATACCTATTTTGTGCAATCGTAGGGAGTCTCGATAGCTCGGTGGGTAGCACGTCGAGCTAGCAACCCGGTTCTCGAGGGTTCAAATCTCCGCCTCGGATGTTTATTCCCGTGCCATGGATGTTACGTTGTGTGTTGTCTATATCAGGCATGTGGTTGCAATATTAAATATAGGAACATCTTATCACTGGAGATGGTTTACTATATCAGTAGCTCGCTTGCAAGTCACATCTAGGGCGCTCCTGATCTGGACAGCATCAACCTCACAGAGCTAAGCCTTAGTATCACTAAATTGGTTTCATTATAGGAAATAAGTCGTATTCCGAGAAAAACATTTTATTCTGATTTTTCTGTTTCACAAGCGTTAAATATGATTTGTCCGTCGTCAGCAACCAATCGCCTTAATGTTGATAATTTTTTAGGTTGTGCAATATTATTCTAAAATACGAAGTTTGATTCTTATGCCCCTACATTCGATTTTTTAATATTTTACATTATAACCACACCACTTCAATCGGTGATCTACGATTTCAACAGTGCCCTGGCAAAAATGTTGAATAATTGCTGAAAGCCACTCCTCTACGATAGGTAATACTTGCAATATCTTCTTTGGAAATGTTTCTTCAATGTTGGCAATATTTAAATCATTGGCCATGGTTACACCGTGGATAGCAAACCACATAACATAACTGTGCTATTCCGTGCGTTAACACCACGCTGTGGTAGAAGATGTGGTGGCAGCCATAGCAATTCAGAAGGTATGGCTGAGAACATTACCCCGATGGAACACTACGTCAATTTTTAACTTCCACCGACGTTTCTTTTATCTCGCCACTTGAGATTTTGTATAACAGATCCTTGTCATATCTCCACATCACTTTGTTAACGTTTTGGCCGGCATTTACCATTACAGGCCGACTACAGCCATGTTGGTTTTCATAATACGTAATTCCGAACTTCAAATATCGATACCATCAGAAGCTGCGAATCCTCTAACAGTCACCAAGATGTTTTCATAAATTTCAGTGGGCGCCATACCCTTTTTGCAGATACTTTATTTCCGGCTTTCTGCTCAAAAGAATCCATTTCTATTAAAAAAATGCTCCGTCCATGAACCAAAAAACACATAATTGCCATAAAAACCTGATATTTTGTTAGCTAATACAACTTTTTTTATTGTCAACATTCATAAAATAGGCATCTGCAAAGAGGTCATAATGATCAACCAGCGTATTCTTTTGTTTGGTAGGTAAGCACAAACGAAAGGAAGAAGATGAGCTGAAGAACGACGTAGCTGTAGCCCTTGAAGAGTTACAGGATGACGTTTTTGAGCACGACCATGAGCAAGAGTTGAGCACAAAGGCAGACAGAGTCCGTAGAAGTCCTAGAAAGACTGACAGACTCTTCGTACAAAAGAAAAACAAATTTGAAGTGATAACAAAGCCTAATCTCTATAATAGTAAGAGTGGAGACGTCGAAGACGACAGGTTTGGAAAAAGGTATGTCATGTATGTCACGGTTTTTGGCAGGTAATAGGTAATAAAACTACCAGCGCTACCAGCATCGCCTGCCTCTGTGCACAGACATATGTTCTTTAGTTTCCATCCAACAGTGTCGGTACGACACGACCAAGTTTTTTGGAGTACAACTTGATGCTGGATTAAAATAGGATGTCCACATTGACATATCTGCAAAAAAGTTAGATGCAAATGTTTTTTTTGTTACAAAACTTGAAAAACTGTGTTTTGAAAAGTGCACTTAGAGCAGCTTATTTTGCGGTATCCCATTCCCAAATAACTTGTGCTGTGTTGGTGTGGGGACAGACTACGACGGCAAGCCGTCTGTTTGGGCTCCGGAGGAAAGCCATTCGAGTAATTTCTGGCAATTGTTACAGAGACGACTGCAGGGAAGCTTTCAAGCGGTTGAGTGTTTTAAGATTCTCTTGAATATACATCCTGGAGAATTTGCTGTATGTTAAACTCAATCTGTCAGGGTCTGAAACACATCAGCAAATTCATCTGTATGATACTGGAGTGTAAAATTTTATAATTGTTTACCACCAGTGGTAAAAGCTCTTCTCTACGAGAGTTTTAAAAAGCTTATTAAAGCTGTATTTTCAAAAAATCCACTATACTTGCTGGATGAGTATTTTACCGGTTAAAGATCTTCCCTACGAAAAATTTACAAAAACATATTAAAACAGTATTTACAAAAAATCCACTATACTCTCGGGATGAATATTTTAACAAGACTATTTTAAATTTCAATATGTTTTTGTGATGTATTTGAATGTACGTTCCTGACCTGGGTTAGCCATACTACAGAAACACTCATAAATTGATTTTGATTTTTGCTTTTGAGTTACGTCTCACCACCTCGAAAATTGTCTCGCTAACGTATGAGTATTTCTCAACTATGCTTTTTACTGTCAGTGTGGTATTCCACTTGACATGGTGGTAATAATTTCAATTTCCCTTTTATTGATCTTCGTTATATAAAACATAGTAGTACCTGAAAATATAACTAACAGATAGTTTATGCCAAAATTATTGGTGTCCTTTGTTAACAAATTCACGTGGGCAGCTGCGTTTAAGATTGGTTTACTCAGGTTGCAATTTCCCTATGGAGCTTCAGCTCCATACATGGTTCAGTTAGCCGATTTACTTACTTATTTCATAAACCTTAAAAAGAACATAATTTTCCTCGAACGCAAAAGCTTGAATGGTTTACTAGTACAGGGTGGCCGATATGTAACTGACTTGTTTGTATCTTGAATATTTGTGAAATGAAATAAAATACGTCCATTTTTTTTATCTTAATCTTTTATTGAATTTAAGAAATTAAGTATGAAAAATAATACCAGACAAATGTCCGCCTCTAGAGTCGGCGCTAACATGAGCCCTCTTTTGATTACAGTTTCCATCACTTTTTGGTAGGTTTCATGAGGAATATTTTCCGTAATATTGTTCTTCAGCTGCTCTGCAGTATTTTGTTTGTTGGCATAAACCACATGTTTTGCAGGTTAAATTGTTGGATTTGAGGAGCCATAAAGTTTTGCACCATATCAAGGTAGCGCTCGCCAGTGACAGTAAGAGAATTACCTGCAGCGTCTTCAAAGAAGTGAGGTCCAAGGACACCTCCATACCAAACGCCGCACCAAACTGTGATTCGACGAGGATGTAGTGGTCGTTGATGGACGACACGAGGATTCTCTAATGCCCAGATACGTCAATTCTGCTCATTAACAAATCCGTTCATATCGAAGTGGGTTTCATCGCTCATTATCAGTTGTCGGTAAAAATCGTTATTTTGGGTATTAAGCTGCAATATTGCATGACTGTATTGTTGGCGACTTTTATGGTCACTAGGCTGTAGTTCTTGGGTTAACTGAATTTTGTCTGGCCGCAAATACAAGTCTTGTTTTAAAATAGTGCATAATGACGTGCGACGAATACCCAGTTCTTGAGAACGATGTCCGGTAGACGTATCAGGGCGCTCCTCTACACTTTCACGAACTATCTCGATATTTTCCGGAGTACGAACAGTTCGAACACGGCCCGAAGTCTTTAACTTCACCTGTTTGTTGAAATTTACGCACCAACTTATGTTGACACTGGGCACATTATTCCGACCGAAATCTTGTCGTAGTTTCCGAATCGTTGCAAAAATCGACTCATTAATTAAGTAAAACGTTTTAACAAAACGGACACGTCACCTACTGATATGGGTGTATCAAAAACTGACGCTCAATTTAAATCAGTCAGTTATGTATATATTGGCCACCCTGTAGTAGTAGCAGTACTAACATACTGTATAAGCCTCATATGGTATCAAACTTTATGGATTTTCAATATCTATGAGATTACGTAAAACGGACTCCTCCTTTATTACGAGAATCAATCAACAAAGTCTGCGAATATACCAGGCCGTACCTTGTACTGTGATCACAATCAAACGGTAAACTTTTGTTGCAACCAAAATTATATTTTTAATAGAACCTCCACCAGAATTAAATTTGAAACACCGCCAAGTCGTGCCTGGGCATTTTACTCTACAACTTATCGACGTCCTCTCTTTTCACTCTTCATTCATTCCAATCTCACCTTTACAAATATTTTTTCATTTGAATTTGGCTGGCATCTGGAAAATCATGCGTGGAAGGCTATCAAACCGTTCCAACAGTTATCTTTTCTATACTTGTTGATAATGAGAACAAAATACAGTGCAGTCGCTTAAACGTTTTTCAGATCGTCAACGTACCCTGTAGAAATTGCTCTGCCATTCCAGAGGTACTGGATGCGTTTTTCAACGTTATGTCATGGCCTTTTGGGCGGCCTAGCTTTAGGACACTGGTTGTACCTTTTCTGTAATGTTCATCAGCAAGACTACGAGTTTCTCGTTCATTACGCTTACTACAGTGACACATACGTGGGATTATTCTTCGCACTATGTGTTTTATGTTTGGTATCTATGTATGATAGGTAAGTACTACAGCACGTATCGTTCGGGTACCAAAACGGGGGAAGGCAGCATGTACATCACTGTTAATGCGGCGTGCCTTTGTATCGGCAAAATCGGTGCGCGCAGATCCCACCGTATTCCACGACATACTGCGTTAGCAGTGATATACGATGTGTTATGTTACTTTCTTCCATTTTGATACCAGACTATAGTTTAACATCGTTTTTTTAACAAACCTCGATATAAATCATTCGGACTGCAAGTTTATCATAGTTTTCTATTTGAAAACGCCATGATTCCAAGCACGAAGAGGCAACCATTCCGCAGTCGTAACGGTATAAACTCATCTCGTTAGTAAACTAAAGTTCAACTTCCATTTGGTGCATGAAAACTGAGTGTTATCCCAATATAGAGATGTTTTTTTATGTTTAAAAATATAGAGGAAAGAAACCAAATATGGAAAAGCATGGCCTTCTCGCTCCCCGGATTTAACGCCTTGCGATTTTATTTCTGTGGGACGATTTGAAAGAGTTGGTGTATCATGATGGAGCAGTAAATACTATGGAAGAACTTCAACAGCGCACTGAAAATGCTTGTGATTTAATCCGACACCAGGATTTTATTTTCGAAGCTTGAAAAGAGTCGTGAAATCGCCAAGCAAGATTTTGGGTTAACCGAACGAATGTGGACAATTTTGAAAAGTATTTGCACATACATTTAATTTGATAATGATTTTTTTAAATAGTTTTTAATAATGTAAACTAACTCTCTTATTATGCAACTTTTATATAGGTGTTTTTTGATATATCAACTTCTTTCTACTGGCTGTTAAAATAAATGACTCAACTTTGAAAACACAAAATTTATTTTAATAAAATGGTTTTTACATTTTGATAATTGATATATTTAAGAAATTCTGCTAATTACTACTTAAATATCTATGACTGATTAGTAGTAAAATTAAACCTTTTTCGTCCCTATCTAGTTTTCTTTTTATATCCCTTAATCAAAATGGTTTTCCATGTTTGGTTGCTTTGTTTCCATATGATTTATCTATAAATTTTGTTCATCAGGATAGATATCGTTCGACTGAACAAAGACTACGTCACAGAATTGTGGAAACAACGCCGCAGCTCTATTGTGATAGTTCTCTATCTGACGTGCTTCTTAATCCACCTATCGATGACGAATTACGACGATAAGTTGGCAATGTTGGCATACGACAAACACACTAACATATCAAACGTGAGTACAATTTTTGAAAATACATTTTTAAAAGCAGGAACGTTCATTCCTGTACATTTACTTACTTATTTTTTAATGGGAACTAGCATAGCAGGATTGAGTCACGGACATAGGTTGAATGGGGCGCCCGTTTTACATATTTCAAAACTTTCCACCACGGACTTATCGAAAATCAAATGAAAAAGCGCAGAGACACGTCAGAATGTTTGTGAAGGGAGACAACGTTTTAATCAAAAACTACCTCACCCCCTTTCACCCTCGGCCCCCCAGGGTCAGTCCCTTAAAAATGTTAAATGACAAGGAGTCGAGTAATAGCTTGTTTCAAAGGTCTTTCGGAGTCCTTTATTTTGACGTTTGATTTTTTAAGATCACTAGATTCGTTTTCGAGAAAATTAGAAAAATCTTTATTCATCTTAATTTGTTCAGATACAAAGCAAAAACACACGAAAATATCACTTATTATTTCAATAAGTGTTCAAAATGTTACCCGTTAGGGTTTGCCAAATTTACAACTCGTTTATACTTTAAAACGGCAACTACCAAGATAAACAGCAATTCGGAAGATTAGACGTGGCAACAACCAAATAACAACCCGAATTTTTTTCCGCATTATTTTCATCAACACAGATATCCTGGGCGAAATGTATTTATTGTTATACCTGTTTAGTTATTTGTTGCTAGGGGAAAGAAAGACTTTAATTTGCTGTCAGTTACCTTTGTGACAATCTTGAGATAGTGAAAATTAATTTATTGATACAGATTTTACTTCCAAAATGGAAGAGTGGAAATGATTATAATTTATGGTGCCCAATATCAATGTGCTCGGCAAACTGCCATCACGTTTAACGCCGGGCGAAGATAACTTCGCATAGGTATGTTTTGGACCTTGTTACTAAATTTACTCAAACTGGATCTGTTGCAAATAAAAAACGTACGTGACCATCGGAGAGTTTTGGATGAAGCCGCTCAACTTGAAGTTTTGGGTCATTTTGTAATAAATCCTAATACTTTATCGCGCAAATTTGTTGCTGCGACTGGTGTTTCATTAGGTTCGGTACACACAGTTACTAAACTCCATAAATTTCATCCATTTGAAATGAAAATATTTGAAGAGTTAACCGAAGATGATTTCGATAGGCGAGTTGAGTTTTGAGAACAAATGACTGCAGCGATTATTGATAATACCATTCATGTAAAGAATATCTGCTTCCGTGATGAATGCACATTTTATCTAAATGGGTTTATTAATAAGCATAACTGCAGGTATTGGAGCAATGAAAATCCTCATACTTTTTCTAGAAGGGCAGGACAAAGCGATTGGGCCATTGTTTATTAATGGAAATTTGAATGGAGACATTTATTTAGATGTTGGAAAATACCATCAGTCCGCTTATCACTGAAACCATTAAAAACAAAATCGAAGAGGATGGAAACCCTATACTTGATGAGGCTGAAATATATTTCCAGCAGGACGGCGCTCCTCTTCACTATGTTCTTCTGGTTAGGCAATAGCTAGACGACGAGTTTCCAGATAAATGGATCGGGCGAAGAGGGCCTATGGAATGGATTGCTAGATCTCCTGATTTGATGCCATTAGACTTTTACTCCCCGATCTGAAAGTTAGGATGAACTTCGTCAACGCACCATCGAAAGATGCCATGATATCCCACAACATGTTTTTGAAAAAGTCCGTCAGGAATTTGAACATACATATACGCCAAACACGTGACGTCATAAAAAAAAAATTAGATTCCTCACATCGAGAGGAACCCAAATCACCCCCATATATATGGTCCGATTTTGTTTAGTTTAGGAGTTATGATTTTTTTTCGGATTTTTCGAGAATTTTTGAGTTCTGTGTTTATTTTTACCATAACTTCGTTAATAATTGTGATAAATGCCTGCTTTTTTCACGATTATGTAGCTAAGACCTAAGGCTTAACTATCATATAATCATTCAAGTCATGTAACTAATACTACTTTTTAATTTTTTTCAAAATCTTCGAACATAACAAAAAAGTAAAAAAGTGCAACAACTTTGAACGTTTATAAAAAATTGAAAAAACATGTTCTTACTATTCGTAAGTATCTTAAAAACTTCCTTACGGTATCAGCTATTTACCGTAAAAATTTCATCAACCTAGCTTTACTACGTGCTACCGTAATTGTGGCTCAAATAGAACCGAACCCAAAATTGGATAACCCTCTGCTCAATAGAAATTGTTAGTTTCGGAAAAAAAATTTGCAACAACCACAAAAACACGTTTGATTTTTACTGAACAGCAGATTATTATTCATTTATGTTATTTACAAGAGGTTTTCAAAATGTCTGCCTCTAACAGAAATGCACAGTGTACACCTACGTATGAAATTTTGTTTTAAATCTCTAAATGCTTGTGTGTTGTTTTTCAACACATGTGTCGCTTCTTGAATTTTGTTCCTCAATGAATTTTCATTTGCACATTCTTGGGCGAATGTTATGTCTTTAAAATATCCCCAAACAAAAAAATCAATGGGGTTGAGGTCAGGGGAGCGTGGAGGCCATCGTATCGGTCCGTTTCGTCCGATCCATCTGTCTGGGAACCTTTCGTTTAAGTAACATTCCAGGACGAGGAAGCAATGAAGGATATCCTACAGCTGATCCGGATCGCAGAGAAGTAGTACTTGAAGAAATTAGCCGGAATCCCTCAACGAGTACGAGATCTATGGCACAAAACCTTAGAATACCACGAACATCGATACAAAATATTCTTCATGAAGAAGGTTATCATGCCTATCATGTTCAAAGAGTTCAAGCGTTGATGCCTTCAGATTACCAGTTAAGAGTGGATTTCTGCGAGACAATGCTGCGAAGACAACGAGAGGATCCCGATTTTTTTGATAAAATTTTATGGACTGACGAGTCACGTTTTGAAAGAACAGGGATATTCAATATCCATAATTTACATACTTGGGCTGTTGAAAACCCCCACCAGTCAAGGCCGTCGACATTTCAACACCGTTTTAGTGTGAACATGTGGTCAGGAATATTCAATATGGAATTTATCGGTCCATTTGAACTGCCGTCAAGGTTGGATTCGGTAGCCTACAAAAGCTTCCTTGAAAATAGCCTACCATTATTGCTGGAAGATTCAAGCCTGGAAGCCAGACGGAACATGGTGTTCCAGAATGATGGTGCACCATGCCACAACGCAACGATCGTGCGAAACTACTTAAACGAAAGGTTCCCAGACAGATGGATCGGACGAAACGGACCGATACGATGGCCTCCACGCTCCCCTGACCTCAACCCCATTGATTTTTTTGTTTGGGGATATTTTAAAGACATAACGTTCGCCCAAGAATGTGCAAATGAAAATTCATTGAGGAACAAAATTCAAGAAGCGACACATGTGTTGAAAAACAACACACAAGCATTTAGAGATTTAAAACAAAATTTCATACGTAGGTGTACACTGTGCATTTCTGTTAGAGGCAGACATTTTGAAAACCTCTTGTAAATAACATAAATGAATAATAATCTGCTGTTCAGTAAAAATCAAACGTGTTTTTGTGGTTTTTGCAAATTTTTTTTCCGAAACTAACAATTTCTATTGAGCAGAGGGTTATCCAATTTTGGGTTCGGTTCTATTTGAGCCACAATTACGGTAGCATGTAGTAAAGCTAGGTTGATGAAATTTTTACGGTAAATAGCTGATACCGTAAGGAAGTTTTTAAGATACTTACGAATAGTAAGAACATGTTTTTTCAATTTTTTATAAACGTTCAAAGTTGTTGCACTTTTTTACTTTTTTGTTATGTTCGAAGATTTTGAAAAAAATTTAAAAGTAGTATTAGTTACATGACTTGAATGATTATATGATAATTAAGCCTTAGGTCTTAGCTACATAATCGTGAAAAAAGCAGGCATTTATCACAATTATTAACGAAGTTATCGTAAAAATAAACACAGAACTCAAAAATTCTCGAAAAATCCGAAAAAAAATCATAACTCCTAAACTAAACAAAATCGGACCATATATACGTATATGGGGGTGATTTGGGTTCCTCTCGATGTGGGGAATCTAATTTTTTTTTATGACGTCACGTGTTTGGCCACCCTGTATATCATTGTTTGGCCAATAACGGGCAACATTTTGAATACTTATTAGAAGTAATATTTTCGTGTGGCTATTGTTTTCAATCTGAACAAATTAAGATAAATACAGATTTTTCTAATTTTCTTGAGAACGAATCGACCGATTTGAAAAAATCAAACGTCAAAATAAAGGACTCCGAAAGACCTTTCAATCAAGCTATTACTCAATACCCCTCGGCATTTAAAATTTATAAGGGGTGACCTTGGGGGCAGAGGGTGAAAGGGGTGAAGTAGTATTTGGTTAAAAAGTTGTCCCCCTTGACAAATCTTTTGACGTGTCTCGGAAGTTTTAAAATGAACCCTGTATGTAAATGTCGGTCGAAGTTTTAGAAATCGAAACACTTCTCCATAATAACTCATGAATATTGAGATACATTTCGGGGAATGTTCCGTAAGATCATTGATAAACATGTTCTCCAAGAACATACCCAACTGTATGCTAAAACGAAATTTGAAATACGAGGGATGTCTTTTAAGTTTTTCATATAGAAACATAGTAGGCCGCGAACGTCAGTACTGAATCTTAACCTCACTCTTTAGTAAACTTAAATTCAAAGTTTTACAACAATACGTGCAGTGTTCTCACTACAGTGAATTTTTAAGTGTCACCAAGTCATTAGAAAAATGGAACTCCACCGAGAACATTTTCGCGCCACAATTTGTTACAACCTTCAGAGTCAATTATCGCAACATGAATGCCTTGCTGAGTTACTGTCTGTTTTCGGCATCGAAGTGCCACATTAGTCGACAATTTCCCGTTGGTATGGAGAATTCAACGTGGACGGGTGAGTCTTAGCGGCGATCCCAGGGTGGGTGCAGCAGAAACGGCAGTCACCCAGGAAAACGTCGATGCTGTGCGCAAACTCATCATTGAAGATAGACATGTGACATATAGCGAGATTAAGGCGTCCTTAAAGATCTCAAAGATTGGATACCCCACCTGTTGACTGAAGAACAGAAAGTAGCCAGGGTTAATTGGTGTCAAAAAACGCTTGACCGTTTCAATTCCGGAAAGTCAAAAAATGTGTACAGCATTGTAAGTGGTGATGAATCGTGGGTTCATTGTTATGAACCAGAAAATAAACGACAGTCGGCTTTTTGGGTGTTCCAAGGTGAAGAAAAGCCAACAAAAGTCATCCGTTCTCGAAGTGTTTCGAAAAAGATGGTCGCGACATTTGTGTCAAAAGCGGGTCATATTGCAACAATTCCTCTTAGTGAGTAAAGAACTGTTACTGCGGTTTGTTATATACCACCATTTGTTTGCCAAAAGTCATCACCGAGCTTCGAAAAATCAACCCCGAAAGAAGAATCATCCTCCACCAAGACAATGCAAGCTCGCACACAGCCCAAAAAAAAAGGCAGTATTTAACGGAGGGTCGGGTAGCAACGGCTATGCTGAATGACGTAAGCTGCAGCGTGAGCGTAGCTAGAGGCTATCCTCAGGGCGGAGTTCTATCACCCCTACTGTGGTGTATCGTGGTGAACGAACACCTCGTTAGGCTCAGCAGTATGTGTGTCTATGTGCAAGCCTATGCTGATGACGTAAACATAGTAGTTAGGGGGCGTTTTTGTAGAACAGTCTTGGAAATTATGCAGGGCGCTCTGCACTCTGTGGAATCGTGGTGTAGGGAAGTCGCTCTTTCTGTTAATGCTGAAAAAACCGAGCTGATCCTATTTACTAGGAAAAGAAGGCTTGATGGGCTGGTCATGCCGACCTTCTTTGGGACTAGATTAATTTTGTCCCAGTCAGTGAAATATGTGGGAATTATCCTGGATTGCAAACTGAACTGGAGAGAGCATGTTGATTACAAGGTTAGCAAGGCTCGCAATTCGATGTGGGCCTGTAGACGTGTTGTCGGTGTAAGGTGGGGACTTATACCCAAATTGGTATACTGGCTCTACACGACGATAGTACGTCCATCTCTCTTGTACGGCTCCCTGGTCTGGTCGCCTTGCATTAGAACTGAGAAAACTAAGGCCAAACTCAATAAAATTCAGCGTTTGGCCTGTATTAGTATTACAAGCGCAGTACGAACAACGCCATTGAGTGCAATGGAAGCCCTGTTGCTGGGCTTTCTTGAATCCTGCCAAGGGGCATACTGCCGTCTTAGTCGAATTGCAAAGGGAGGTCCCCGTCCTTCTAAGCAGGGGTGATCGTATCACCCCTAAATATCGCTTCAACCGCAAGTTTATTGTGGATTATCCAACGAGGGAGCAGTGGGACGCCGTTAGCCGGGGACTCTCCGGAGTGAGCGGGCTGGTCTGGTACACGGACGGTTCGGTCACCGAAGAGGGCTCAGGTGCTGGGCTCTCTGGGCCTAGAACTAGGCTATCTCTGCCTGACGGTGGATACACCACTATTTTCCAGGAGGAAACCTTTGCGATTCTGGCTTGTGTATCTCATATTCTGGAGGAGGGTGGGCCTAGGAGAAGAATAACAATCTTTTCCGACAGCCAGGCTGCAATGAAAGGACTAAGTGCCTGTAAGATTACTTCGAGTCTTGTACTGCAATGCAGGGAGGCTCTGGATTGCCTCGCAGCGAGGCATCCGGTATCGTTAATATGGGTACCGGGGCACGCTGGGATAAGGGGCAATGAGACGGCGGACACTCTGGCGAAGACAGGATCAGGCAGCAAGCTCGTTGGTCCTGAGCTAGCTCTAGGAGTGACCGCGCATAAAGCTAGGAGGAAAATGGAGACGTGAGTTGCAAGACAACACTCTCAAAAATGGAGATGTATCTCCAGACATCTCCGCCAGGCACGGTAACTCATTGAAGGGCCCAGTGCTAAGGATGGACGCTTCTGCATATCTCTAGATAGAGCCAGCCTAAGGTTGCTGGTGGAACTGTTGTCTGGCCATAACACGTTAAGGCGTCACCTGCACGTAATGGGGGTGGCTGAGGATCCCTTGTGTGAACGCTGCGGGGTAGAGGAAGAGACCTCGGCGCACGTTTTGTGCCGCTTTGAAGCTCTGAGCTACAATAGGCAGACTATACAAGGAGCTTGGACTCAAGGATTGTAGAGGTGCATAAAGGCCCGCTTAAGCGGCCTATGCACTGGCTCCTTATGGTGGCCGGAATGCCTCTAATTTCAAGATTCATTCAACTGAAGAAAACGTGTAATTATTGGACCATCCTCCATATAGTCCCGATCTAAGTCCTAACGATTTCTTTACTTTCCCGAAAATTAAAAACAGACTGCGTGGTCAAAGGTTCCAGTCACCAGAAGAAGCAGTACACGCATTCAAAAATGCCGTTTTGGATCTGCCCGCAAACGAGTGGAATAAGTGCTTCGGAAATTGGTTCGAAAAACAATAAAGTCTTTTAAAACTACCTACCGTGTTGTTTTATTTCCATACGCAAAACTTAAAAGACATCCCTCGTATTGTACTCCCAATTATGTTTTCCTGAATTTTTTAATTCTCGATGCAAAAAGTGATGGGGTTATGAGTTTAACATATATATCTATGTAGGTGTGTAGCTCCTCAACGGATCTTAATCCTGCTTTTTTAAATCGATAGTCTTGTCTATCGAGATGGTTTTAGCTGTATTTGATAAAAATAGATCCAACTGTTTAAAAGTTATGGGGGAGAGCGTGGGGTGAACAGCCAAAAGTAGCGACTATGCTTAAATGGGGAATCAGATGAAAGGGACGATTTGTAGATTACTAAATTGGTCTACTAATGAAAATCGGTCAAGTCATTCAAATGTTAGACCCATTTTCTGTATGATTTCAACTTCTTACGCAATGTGAATCTTTTCACTCGATATTAGGGGTTTTTTAATCGCCTTGCTAATAACAATATATGGAAATATACAAGTATTTTGAAGTGGACGCTTTGCTTTCAGGAAACAACAGTCTCAATGCTCAAAAAGAGCGACTTAGAGATTTGGAACAATCTATCCCTTTGGAGGGCGACCTTAGCATTCACTGCATGGATCTTCATTGGACTGGGACCATCGGATGATATGCTATATCATCACTTAAAAGATACAGAAGTCTATCTTCCGAATAAATGATCGTTATCTAACTTTGTTATTTTTCTACATTTTAATAATTATGATGTGATACCAAATAAGTAACTCTCTAATGGCTGTTAAGAACGTACTTCTAATAAAATTTATTTTTATTTGTAATAAGCCATGGAGTTTTATTTGATCAAAAAGGCTACAAAAGAAATATTTTTCACTTGAGCGATTGCAAATACACGACCCAGACTAATGAATGTATAAATACATCATTATAATTCTGAGATTTTATCTCACTATTCAGACGTGTACAGGGTATCTCAAAAGTCATAGATCAAACGCAAGGGGCTGATAGGGTGGGGGGGAGTGTGGTATATCCAATTAAAAAAATACTATATTTTGTTATTTCTCAATCAGCTTCACAAAATACGTTGCCAAAAAGTAGAGGAGAAGTTATCATTGGGAAATTAGTCCAGCTAATGAAACCTTAACAATCGGCTTCATTTTAAATTTTTCTGGTGTCAAGAATATTAAAAAACGTTTTATTACGAAATGATGGACGTGTGAACTGTTCATAAAATTAGGAAATACTTCCGTACAATATTGCCGTTTCAGTAATCAAATGTACTAAACAGCTTCTGCGCAATATATTGTCTATTGTCTATAGACAAAATGCCAAAACTCAACAATTTTATGAACTTAATTCTACAACTGCCATTGCAAATCTCAATCAGGAAACGATTGAGAGACAATAAAACCTCAAATTCAAATAAATTCCAAGTTCAACCAACGTAAGGATAGCGTCTTTTTTATCAATTTTCGTGATAAAACGGAAGCGGTGCCGTGTTACTTAATCCGATGATAAGCTAACGTACATATTACATGTCTATAGCTAAATAAATATACAGAGAATTATACAAATATTGATTTTCAAGTATTTGGCGAGTATTTGATTTTTTTAATTAATAACAATTAAATTCGATTGAAAAGAACATTGTTCGAGTTATACTGCATGTGTTTTGAAACATGGTTGAATTGCCGTTGTTTTAAATATTTTTGTGTTAATTTGTTTTGTTACTTAAATGCATGCTTAATAACTTCTACCAATATTGTTATTTTATTACCATTTCAACAAAAAATTAAAAAATATACGTTTTCTGGCAGTAACTGTGATGTTACCAGTTAAATACATACGATTTTTCGATGGATATTGCATGAACATTATAGAATTTGATCTGATATTAAATAGTAACGTATTCAAGTGAATAATTGTTAATATTTCATTGTACGATATGTATTTGAATCAGGTGCACTTCACATACTTGCGCATTGATTAATGCATTTCTGTTCAATGAGTTAGTTTTTTTAAAAACATATAATTCTAGGAAAAATATATTGTAATTTATTATAGTTCTGCTAAGATAAGATATTCAAGAATGTGATTGTACTGAATCTAGGAATCTTAATTCAGAGTTCCTATAATTCTGAACAAGTAACGGGTGATTTTTTAAGAGGTATAGGATTTGATTTTCAAAAAAAACACAAAAAATTTGAAAAAACGATTAAATCTTTATTTGAGTCGATAGAGCGGTCGATATAATGTTTAAAGATTATTTCATGTAAATGTTAGCCGCGGCTCCGCTTTAGATGGCCCATGCGCAAGGTCCAATTTTGGCACCCGCTCTCCAACATATCGGCCGGTATCTCACGAATAAACGCTTCAATATTGGCTTCCAGTGCGTCAATCGTTGCTGGTTTATCCCTGTAGACATTAGCCTTAACATGGTCCCACAAGAAATAGTCCAACGGCGTTAAATCACATGATCTAGGCGGCCAATTGACGGGCCCCAAACGTGAGATAAACTGTTCACCGAACTCGCCTCTCAATAGGGCCACTGTTTCGTGTGCGGTGTGGCATGTGGCACCGTCTTGTTGAAACCACATGTCAGCCAAGTCCAGCTCTTCCATTTTGGGCAAAAAAAAGTTTGTTATCATCGCACGGTAGCGCTCGCCATTCACAGTTACGTTCCGGCCATTGTCGTCTTTGAAGAAATACGGCCCGATGATGCCACCGGCCCATGATCCACACCAAAAAGTGATTTTTTCGGGATGCATTGGTAGCTCTTGCAATGCTTCTGGCTGGTCTTCACTCCAAATGCGGCAATTTTGCTTGTTAACGTACCCATTCAACCAGAAATGAGCTTCGTCGCTGAACACAATTTTTCGATAAAAATGTGGATCTTCCTCCAACTTTGCCAGCGCTTATTCACCAAATTGGAAACGTTGTGGGAGGTCGTGTGGCTTCAATTCTCGCACCAGCTGTATCTTATAAGGTTTTACACCCAAATCCTGTCGCAAAATTGTCCACGTAGTGGAGTAACAGAGGCCCAATTGCTGCGAACAGCGGCGAATCGACATTTCACGGTCATCACTAACACTGGCAGATACAGCCGCAATATTTTCTTCAGTCCTCACTCTACGTCTGCGTGTTGGTGGTTTAATGCCCAATAATGTAAACTGGGTTCGAAATTTAGTCACAAGCTTCTGAATAGCTCCCTCAGTAGGCCGACCAAATTGCCCATAAATTGGAAGCAGTGCTCGATGCACTCTCTTAACCGAGCATGAATTTTGATAGTAAAATTCAATCATTTGCAAGCGTTGTTCGTTCGTAAGTCGATTCATGGTTAAATTATAGACCAAACTGAACAAGTTTGACAATGACATAAGACACGATTCACGCGTCACCTGTCAAAAACAGTGTTGCCAAAAAGATACTAGCAAAAAAATCACCCATTAGATCCTGAAACACGAATACTTTCATTTTTTACGGCATTTTTTAATCCAAGCAGCGCTTAAATAACGAGTATCGGAAAACCGGGACGGGAGTTGAGAAAAGCTTGGAGACTGGGCGGATTTAGAGGGGGACGATGGATCCCAGATATTGAATCCTGGATTGACAAGGGAGCAGTGCGGATAGACTACTATACTTCACGTTATTTCACTGCACATGGTTGTTTTGAATGCTCCCTGAAGAGGGTACAAAACCGAGAGTACGCTAACTGCGTCAAAGTCAAGTAATTCTTACGTCAAATACTTGCAAATTCAAGTAGATATTAGCTGATAATTTTTGTATTATAATCACGAGTAGACTATACACAACGAAGACTCTGTGATAAGTTACAGAAAAATAAATACATATTGAACATAACATCGTATAACAAATGTTAGAACGACAAAAACTACAAGCACAGATGGAAAAAAAGATTACATCAGCTGATACAAAACAATGAAATATGCTGAATAAGGTTTTATCCACTAACCACGAGCTGAGACACATGAGGGTCTTAACGGATTTATCGCTTAACATCTTTCGGGGGTAATATTGCAGGTGACGATAAAAATATCTTGTCATTAAAACTAGATTTGGGAGTACATGTTCGTGTCTATTCCACCAGCCGGTATTATTTGTATCAAAATAAAAAATACGATTAATTGGTTGTACAAGTGAATATCACTGAAGGCCTCTAGTAGAACAAAAATATAATTCACCATCAAGTATCAAGTAGTTTGAAAATACTTGACATCAAGTAAAGTAGAAAAATAGGAAAATCAAGTCAAGAATTTTATTTTCAAATCAAGTAGTTACTAAAAATATCAAGCTACTTGACTTAATAAAGCCCTACCAGAGACAGCTGCAATTGACGCTCACTGCTGAAAATTTTGTCAGGCACTTATCAGGAAATTCTGCAATAATTTAAGTAAGTATGCCGCATTGCTGGAGAATTTCCTACTTCAGGCAGGAAAGGTCAATAGGGCAATACCGTTGAGCTTTTCTGCCTGAGAGCGGCTATTCCCACGTCATGCCTGCACCTCCCGTACACTGGTCTAGTTTGCGCCTGAGGGACCCCATATTAAAGTTTTTGGGGTGAATCACCCAGTTGTGGCTAATCCCAAATGGAGGATAAAATTCCAGTTGAACAGTATTCATAAAAGAAACAAAAATTATTTCACCGAATGATGTGAATAAATTGTTCAATAATGACTCAGTATTGATTTTGACAATGATTAATGCCCCAAGATATAAAGGGCAAATAATAAATATATGCTTATTTTATCCTTTAGCTCCCAACTCATAAGGATTGGAGGTACTGTGGCCGCGAAAATTTTCAGAATTGCAAATAGCAATACTTTTATGTGAGTTTCAAACCCTTTACAAGGGTTCAGCTGCTTCAAAACTGACACTCCATTTTTCAATATTTTTGAATGACATTCATACAGTATGTTGAGAAGATAATTGCCCAGGGTGCTATAGGAGCACTTTTTGAAATTTTGTTTTTGCACAAGTTTTATGATGGCTTGAAGTGCGCACTTTTTCTGTTCAACTTCGCAATTAGTGAAAAAAATAAAAAAGTGGCTCTATAGAAACCTGTGGGGTTTTGTTTGTTTTCAGCACTCTGTGAAAATTTCATCCAAAAATATCAAAAAATAAAGCGTCAATTTTGAAGCGCGCAAACCTCTACAAAACGTATTTTGGATGAATTTTGTCTACTGTTTCGTGCTGCCACACCAAGCGTTGCGCCGCAATGCACGGACTAAGAAAGATAATTTGGTGGCCCTATTTCATATAATATCGCGTAGATAAGTCGTTCTGCAAATAGGTACTCATAATCGCGATCGCTGATACTCCTCGATTTTTAAGCCGTTTTACTTCCCACGTCATTGGTGAGGAAGTATTGTAATCGCGAAAAATTTCTAAAATGAGATGTTATGTTTTTTTAAGTCATATGACATCTACATCACGAAAAACTGTATCACTTATCATCAACTTGGAAATTACCGCTCCGATTTTTATGAAATTTCCACACGCGGTTACTAGTATGCCAAAGCTTTGTAGTTTTAGTCCAGTGGCAACGGTGCTATAGGCAAAACAGAAAAAGTAACAATTGCTGAAACTCCGTTTTTGACGTTTCAGGGGTTCCTAATCATTGACATAAAAAATTGTACTGCTTAAAAAGGGGGGGGGGGGGTTGAAATCAGTGAAACACGTTCTATTACTAAGTAGCTTCTGGTTGCAGTGATTACAGGAAATTTAAGTATCGAAAATCCGACGAATAATGTGCTCACGATTTCAAAAAATCGGTACCTGCTCTATAGGTTTGACACCAACAACCAACAGATCTGCAACTACCGACAGTAGGGAAGAATAAATTCGGATATCACTCCAGTCAAGTATAGGGGAATCTAGCGTGGAACTGTAAAATTATCGATATGTCAAGGAAATATGTTTTTGAGAACGATCATTTGGTACATTTTATACCTGCATTTTTATTTGAATTTCATAACCCGTGAAATGTACCCATTTAGCCGTTACCTTTTGTGTTCTGCAGTTTGTGATGTTTTTCTGGATATAAGCAGGCCATAATTGCCTAGGGTGCTATCAGAGCTTTTTACAAAATTTTGTCTTTGCGCAAGAATTATGGTGGGTTGAAATGCTCACTATTTGTGATCAACTTGTTGATATTTTAAAAAGATCCTAGTGGATAAAATCGAAAAAGTGGATCGCTGGCACCCTGTGGACTTTGTTTTTAGCACGCAGCAAGAGTTTCATTTGGAAATAATAAAAAGTAAGCTGTGAAGTGCAAATCGGTTTTTGGGAGAAATTCATCTACTGATTCGTCCTGTCAGTCCAAGCGACGCGACGGTGCGTTCCGACTAAGAAAAAATGTATTCAAATAATTGTATATCTTTCCTAAAATAAATTCAAGAACTCAAGTTCTAATTCGTTTATTCATGTCAATAAACACAATTATGTTTACAAGAGTCGTGTAGTAGATGATAAAAATTGAACGAGGGTCATAAAAATATCTTATGCCGACAAAATAAGAGGAAACAGTTAGGTAGTTTTTGCAAACCACAAGATTGAACTGCCGTGTCCAATGGTTTTTGTATTGCCTTTTTTTAAGTCATATGACATCTACATCATGAAAAACTGTATCACTCATCATCAACTTGGAAATTACCGCTCGGATTTTTATGAAATTTCCACACGCGGTTACTAGTATGCCAAAGCTTTGTAGTTTTAGTCCAGCCTTACTAGAAAACTATGTTGGGTATATGATCGAGTTTACTAGAACTTTACAGCATTCTTCTACAAACTTCACCAAATAAGACGCTATCAACCTTATCCTCCGATGAAGATGCCACAAAGCACAGTCCTGTGATTAGGTGACTTGTTCGATATGCAAAATCTCGTCGTCACTTTTTCTAACTTTCCCTAAAAATTATTGCTTAGCAACCTCCAAATCAATGTCGTTCATGTCAGGTTTTTGACAGAATTTGCCATAAAACTATTATATATTTTCTGTGGAATTGCTATCCGAACTGTTAGTTATTTTTATATCAATTTTTTTTAGACTGAGTTTCTTTCCAAGATTCGTGCGTTTGAGTCTTTGTTCCATCTTAGTGATAAGCGAGGTTGGACTAAGCTTAGAACGCAAATATATTTGGACCACATAGACAGGCCGCTCGGTATTGTGGCTCACTACAGCTGCAGCACATCTTCCATGGTATGACCTCTTCTTGCAATAATTTATTCGCTTACCCCAATGTATTTTGCGATTATAGAGTTGAACTGCTCCACACTATTGTTGTCCTCATCATGAATTAAACTCACTGAATTCGTAGTTAAAATTGTCGCATATGACCTTTTATTGTCCATTATAACCTTGATAAAAATTCACTTAAGAACAATCACACCAACAAGAGTACAACACAACAATTCAACAACACAATATCGACGAACAGTAACAAGGGTAGAACAATACTAAATGATCACTAGCTGAGTACCAAACTAGGAAACGATTTACAGGTTAGATCGCTAATCGAAATCCGACTCTGTTATTATAAAAATTTACCTGGGTAGGCACCCGCAGTCATCCTTTCCGACCACCGTCTAAGACCAGCCCACAATCGTTTCCTTTTCACCACCCCGTTACCTCAGCAGATGGTGCTCGTGATTGTAGGAGCCCTGTTAATCTCATCGGTCTGTCTGTTGGTCTATCTGAGTGTTGGCCTCATGTTGCTCAAGTAATATCGGAAACGACTGCACCGATTTGGATGAAATTTGGGGAGCCGCATGGTGTGGGGTTATAGTAGGTAATGTTTCATTTACTGCAATCGTTCAAGTGGCAGTGATATTATATCCATAAAACAAAACAACTTTAGATGGCTACCTACCAAAGTTAGAATGGGCGCTCAGAGCCAATTTTCAATTTTTTCCCCCAAATCTAACCATTTTCATCATGCTAAAGCAGGCACAGGGTTGTTATTGGACCTTGAGCTAATTAGAAGGGTTAGCTATGTTACAAATACATTGACTCATTGCTTAAAGTCCAATGACTACAGCAGCTTTTAACATTGGCGGTCTTACAGCGGGGCACGAGGTGCGCTTCCCCCTGCCATTTTTTAGTAAAATGGTACACATTGCCGAATCTTGATGCGAAAATTACCTTGCAAAACCCGAATTTCATCTCCCGCATGCCCCCATTCACACTAGTCAGCAAAAAGAAAGAGCCCGATCTAAGGCTTGAGTCGATCTCCAGTGTGTCCAGTGTAAATTGACAACAAATATGGAAAATTGTACCAAAGGCCTATTTGACTAATTTTAAGGCCAAGTACCAAATTTCTTTTACGCAGGGGGTATGTTGGCCTTTTTCCTGTCCAAAAATGTTTTTTGGTTTTGGAAAGCATTTGAATTGTCAGCTCAATAAAACGGTGAAACATTTCGAAAAAATCAATTTTGACTCAAATATCTAGGGAACGAATTAAGAGATCACAATTTTGAAGGCATTTTGGAATTCCTTGGACAATTTTACTTCTGGGAATCATATTGGCGTTCCCAAGGGGGAGAGGGTAGAAAAATGCTGGACATGCTGAACCAAGAGTTCAACAACCGGGTGCAGTTGTAGCCCATTCTGGCAAACCTAATAAAAGTCAACTACAGCCTTCTAGTGGCAGTCTTGTTGATGTTGCGCCGTTTGCTCGACCAAGTGTTCAACAATCTAAAATAATGAGGTCTATAGTGTTCCCACTTTGATACTTTTCCTTAGATCTCATATTCCGTGCAACTGTACAGGGTGTCCCAGAAATAACATACCAGAGTGACACAGGAGGTAGATTGGCTTCAGATCAATCAGATAAAATCAACATGACCTTTGAAAAAGTTCTCTAGTTTTCGAAATATTGCCACTTTTAATTTTTTCAAAAAATGACATATAGTGCTATGGACAGAACAATGAATGTGAGAGCGAGATAGGCAATCACATGGTTAGTGATTTGGATACAAAAGACGGCTGCACTTATTTTTTATTTGTAGTATTTCGCAAGTATTTCGACTTCAACAAAACTTGGAGTTACTCAGTGTTTAGTAAAAAGAACTTACCAATGTTAAACTATTTTTGTTAAACTTTAGTAAAGGTTTTTGACATTGATATCAAATTTAATAATTTAGTTTTTCTAGGATACCGTGCTAGTTTTCAATGAAATGAATACTCGGTTGTCCCAACCAACTATTAATGGTAGCCCAGGAAAGATTATAAGTTAGAAGTTATTTATAGCCATAACAGTCAAAAAAGAAGCAAAAGGTAGGGACTTTTTGAAAAAACTTAAAATGGCAATATCTCGAAAACTAGAAAACTTTTACTAAGGTCATGTTGATTTTTTTATCTGACTGACCTGAAGCCAACCTACCTCCCGTGTCATTCTGGCGTGGTATAAGGCATTTTTTGTGAAATATTGCCTAATTTTTTCAAAATATGACGAAAGTACCCTAGGAATCTCATTTTAACCCCCACCACCCCTCCGTCAGAAATCCTGTGAGCGCCATTGTATTTTGCGGCCTAGTGCTTTGAAGAGACAGGAGTAGCGAGAACATTGAGAAGTTTCCAAGACACTAAGTTCACATTTTTTCGAACCTTCAAACTTGGGCGCGTCTCCAGACCGAGCCGTTCCACCTAAGACCGCGAAATTTTCAGTTCCTCCCAGGTAGTCTCCATAGACAAATCCGTAAAAGATAATATCCAATGGCCTGACTGATGACTTTCGTCACTGGAATTCCTCTTCCATCTTATTAAACCATTCATTCATCCATTATTCACGCAAGTACTATAAAAATTTATTGAAGCTTGTACATTTAAAGTAGTCTATGCGCATGTTATCTCATTGATCAATATCGATCAGTAGTAGGTACTGGAGCACCGCGACGCTTTTGCGTCAGCTGCGAAGGTACTTATGAGAGGGTATCACGCCGCTTAATTTAGTTCGATTACAGCTGCAAATCTCTCGTCATCAGCAGCACTACCGACGTCGACAGTAGTAGTAGTACCAACAACAGGTGGTACTTTTACTTACGAATCGGGCAAAGAGACGCTGCAGCGAAAAACGCGCGCGTCCCCAGCTAGCGACGCATCATCAAAGAGTTTAATGAATGTGGACAATCGTGTCAGTGTGTTAAGTGGCAAAAACAACAAAGATTGAGATTTTGCAAGGAAAAGTTGCATAAACAGCTTTAGATCATTCTCCGACCTTGTCGCGCTATTGGTATGTATTTGTTTAAAATAAGTTGTCTTTAAATATAGGAATCAAAAGCTTCAATTTGATTCAAAACTAAGTTGGTATGTTGCTGAAAATGTATGAAATTGACGACTTCAGGAATTCTTTCTCCAAATCGTTAATTATTTTTTTATTAAATTAATTATAATAATAAGCCCTTTATTTCTCTGTTAAATAGTAGCAGGCACTATAACAAGCCAAACGTGAGACAAATTCGTGAGACAAAAACATCCACAGTTTAAGAAATACAAAATGCTGTAAAAACAGCCCTCCGACAAAAATCCCTTGAGTGTTGGAGAATCCTTGATACCTAGAGCCCATATAACTATAACATTTTTGGACAGTACTTGTGAGATGTTTAGGAGTATTCACAAATATTTAGCTCTAGTGGGGTAATTATGGTTATCTTCTTTTTTCAAAAATGTTGATATGTTTTTCTACACAAACTCTATTGTTAAAACATTTAAAAATGTCAAATATACAGATCAACAGATAGAGTCTTTTTGGTACAGAAATTCACCACGAATTTCTTATATTACCAGCAACAACCCAACTTTGTTTTGAATCCTCTCGGTTGGTGCTCGCCACCCTTAAACTTTGAATGTCAATACATTTCGACTGAAGATTCGTGCCACAAAACTGGGTGATATAATTCCGAAATAAAATAGGTAAAGAAACTTGTAAATGGTGGCCTAGTCTATTCCACTACGAACAATTAAAGTTAATATGGAACTGATTTTTAGATTGTAGTCTGAAACAATGAAAAGAGAACTTGAAATCGCAATATTGGAACTTCAGCGTGTGTATCAAAATATTTGGAAATGCAATTATTGATTAGAACATTTTAAGCCGGTAATGTGGCCCGCATTTCGACAAGTTGATAATAATAAGTAAGTGCTACGTTTACTTAGCCCAACGTACGAGGGGCAAACACCCCCCCCTGCTCCCAATTTTTCATTTAGCGGCATTTTAAGCAATCCGAAAAGTTGAACATAAAACCTGGGTTTAGGGACCAGTACTGCGGTCTCCTTAGATGACTTCCTTAGTCCCCTCTAGAACAAAGAATTAAAGACCGAGTGAAGGATGAGGGGATGAAATCTGAATTGACGCTAAGTTACATCTTTCTCGAAGAATAAAATGCTTAAAAAAAACAGGCTTAGTTTTGTTTCATTGAACCGAAGTGGTGGGTGTTCCTTATTTTGAAAGGAACAGGGGGACAGATTTGGGAAGTAAGTTTTAACTTAAGAAGCCGTACAAATTTGTTGAAATGAGAAAACTGTAGTCATTAAGGATCTACACGTACATCTATTGAGTACTGGATAAACGTCCTTAAAAAAGAAAGTGGGTAAATTTCAGCATTTATTAGCTCATAGTATTCCTGAAAAATGAAAGATTTGATTTCGGACACATTATTGCATTTATATCATGTTTAGGTATCTTTATTTAGATCTACAACAGATTTAGAAAAATAAGCATGTATCAAGAAAAAACCTTCAAACATGTTGATTTGAGTAACAGTAAGAGTTTTTTGATCTTATATTTTGACAAACTCCTTTAGGCGCCAGATGCACCACAATATTATGTTTTTTCAAGTATTAGGATTTAAACATCAAATTAGCATCCATTCATGTTGGTGCTAATAGCGCATAAAGATGTTCATCAAAAAAACGCTTAAAATGGCTAATTCGATAAACATGATAAGTTTTATGATTGAATGATTGAAGATATTGGATCTAGTCTAAATTCCACCTCAATTGGAACAGCTTTAAAAGAACTTTAAGAATTAATTATCCGATGCTTTTGCATGCATGGTATAAATGCGTGCAAAACAAATTGTGGCCTGGATGTTTTAGACTATTTTGTTTCAACCGCTGGAAGTCGTACGACTTGTAGTTGCGCGTTCACGTCTCACTCTTTCTATGTCTTAAACAAAATCTTAACCCACCTGAGCGATAAAAATTCATAAGAATTCAGAGTTAGCAACGAGTGGAAAAGTAGTAGTAAGATTTTAGAGCCAAATGAACCAACAAATATGAAATATATATATAGGTCTGTAAATTAAGTGATGAGGCTGAAACGTAGCATTCCATCTAGCAAATACTGGACGCACCGGGCTTGGAGAGGAGGCAGGGGAACATGTGATTCCCTTCAATACATATTTGAACTCGCTCGAGTCATTTGGTTGTCCGTAGCGATTTGTTTTTGTGAAACAGTTTTTCCTATTGTGTTCTAAAAATGAATGACATCAATTCCGAGCAACGGTGTGTTATCAGGTTTTGCCTCAGACTTGGGCACAGTGTAACGGATACTATTGCTAAACTTCAGCAAGCCTACGGAGATAGTGTTTTGTCAAGAGCCCAGGTTTTTCGGTGGTTCAAGGCATTTTCAGAACGGAGAGAGTCGATTGATGATGAGCCACGAAACGGAAGGCCTTCATCTTCAAGAACCGATGAAAATATCGACAATATCCGGGATCTTGTGTGTTCAGACCGTCGCGTCGGTTGACAGTCGGAATGATCGGACAAGAGTTAAATTTGACTCACACCACCGTTCATCAGATTAAGAACAACTGGGCGTTGCACGATAATGCTCCTTGTCACACAGCAATGTCAATAAACGAGTTTTTGGCCAGTAAAAATATTCCTGTGGCTTCTCAGCCTTATTCACCTAACTTGAGTCATTGTGACTTTTTTCTTTTCCCTAAGTTGAAAAATCACCTCAAGGGAACTCATTTTGGGACAGTCTAAAACCGTCAAATGGCTGTAACCGACCAGCTGAACGCTATTGCAGCATATGAGTTCCAGCACTACTATGAGGAGTGAGAGAACCGCCTCCAGCGTTGTGTGGCTTCAGAAGAAAGTTTCTTTTTGAATAAAAAAATAAAAAAAAACAGTTTCATCACTTAATTTACAGACCTCGGATGGAGAGCATCAGAAAGATAACAGTTGCAGAAGACTGGTAAAAGAATATTTCGATGATTCAAAGTTAAATCACTTCCTTAATAAACTAAAAGATCTGATGGACCTGTGGACTATCAACTTTTATTATGATTTTATGATTCGTCCTTGGAGTTTTTTGTGACAGTACATCATAATAATGCTGTCGTATATATTTACTTAAAGTTGTGATATAGTGAGATAAGTCAGTAATTTTGCAACAATAAAATTAATTCAAGTTGTACGATTGTTCGTTTGACTCTTAGACTTAGTAGTGAATGATGGCATTATTATTAAGTTGACATTGCTAATGTTTCAGTTTAAGAATGTACTAAATAGTAGTTACTGGATAGCAAGGTGACAGGCAAACAAGCGGCAAAATTTACCAAACTGTTTACTTTCATCTAAGCACGCCCTATGATTGATTTGATTTTTTTGGATCATAGTACTCCATCAGTATTAAACTAAAATCATCATCACAGCAGCTAGATGCGGTTCTGTTTCGGATTTACAGTATCAATAAATGAGTGAGTGCAATACTTTCTTCAAATAAGACATATTTGTACATATATGTGTATTAGATAGCTATCACTCCAGTAGCGTACAGTATTTACACCAAAACTGAAGGAAGCTTAATAGCTGAAGGAGAAACCTCGATGTTCAGATTTATGTTGGCATCCCAAATTCTATAACGACTCAAGATTCTAGGGAAGATGGAATATTTTTGTTTTACATTCATTTTGAAAAATGAATCCACCAGATGTAAAAAATTGGTTTGTCTTCTTGAAATAAATTCGCTGTTTTGAGGCAACAGTTCCCGCGTAAATGGGTTTGTTATGATGACAGCATCCTTGTGATCTGAATTGTATTGGTCTCAATTTTAACAGACCTGTATTTTGCGCATCACATGATTTTTCAATGCCATTGTATGTAGGTCTTGGTAGTTTTCGGAATAATGGTGGGCATTCATATGTCCTGGCTTACGCAGATACCCACTTAGTTATATCAGGTAACCAAACAAGTTCGTGCGGTTGCTGTATATCGCACATTGCCATGGATGTTGTTGATCGATAGCGATTGTTTGTTACCTGTTGTCACTTTAGTATTAATCCTTCTTTTCTCACACACACAAGAAGTTGCAGAAAATTGTTGCATACCTAGTTTTAATAATTGAAAATGGCGACGAATTTTTTTTTTATACTCCTACTACCACGAAGGCCTAAGACCTAAGCACCCATTGGGTACCGTGGTGTATAGGGGGATACATGGGAAAGGGGGAGGGGGACGCCACATTCTGGCTCCGCCTACGAGAACCGCTGGGTGGTACCTCCGCTTTCGACAGTTAGAGACCATCTACCACCTACGAACAATCACAACATCCATAGCCAAGAGAAAAATTTCTCCTGGGACGGGACTTGAACCCGCTCAGCGCACGGCGACTGATCAGGAGACCGAAGAGTCTACTACTGCGGCCACCGCTACTGCCTCCCCTAACACAGTAATTCGAAGTTGTTCACTGTATGAGTACAAAGTTGGTACAAAAGCTGCAGCGGCGGCGCGAAAAGTATGTACCGCATTCAGAGTGATCGAACAGCACAGAAGTGGTTCAAAAAATTTTCTTCGGAGATCTCATATTGAGAGATGAACCGCTCTCAGGGAGACCAAAAATCATGAACAACGAGGATCTTCGACAGGTTGTGGGTGCACATTCCAGGACAACGTGCCAAGAACTTGCAGAAATGTTGAAAGTGAGTCCTGAAACCATACGCTTGCATCTTCATAAGCTAGGAAAGACGTGGAAGTTAAGCAAATGGGTCTGACGTGAACTGACAAATGATAACAAATTAAGTCGCCTTACCATTTGTTGAGCAAACATTTCACGCAACGCTAATGAACAATTTTTTAATCTGTTAATAACCTGCGACGAAAAATGGATCTTGTATTCGAACTCTAGCGTTCGTATCATTGGTTGTCGCCTACTCATTCGGTATCACACACGCCCAAGGCTTCCTTGCACCCAAAAAAGGTTTTGTTGTGTGTTTGGTGGACAGCAACTTTAATTGTCCAGTATGAGTTTTTGGAAAGGGGTCGAACCATCACTGCTAATTTGTATTGAGAGCAGCTTCAACGAGTACAAGCAGCACTCGTCCAGAAACAGCCTTCTTTGATCAATCGGAAGAAAGTGATATTCTTGCAGGATAACGCCAAGCCCCATACCGCAAAAGTGACCCGAGAAAAAATGTCTGAACTCGGCTGGAAAACGTTACGACACCCGACATTTCGCCCAGTGATTATCACCTTTTTTGTCTCTTGACAACTGTATGAGGCACCGACAGTTCACAACTCGAGATGGTGTAATAAATGCAGCCCGCCAATTTTTTGACTCCAAATCCAGGGAGCTCTGCAATACCGGCATACACACATTGGTTCCACGTTGGCCAAAGGTCATTGAATGTGATGGTAATCACTTCGATGAATAAATAGTGTATTATTGTTTCTCAATAAAAATTTATATTTTTCTACTAAAAACCGCACGAACTTATTTGATTACCTGTTAGATGAATAAGCAAATGTCTGTCTTGTCAACCTGTTAAAATTTATTGAAACTAGTCTATTTATGCTTATGGAATTAAACAACCGATTATATTATCTCCTTTTTGCCATCGTGACCCAGAACGAGTCTATTCGGTCAACCAGCTTTTATGTAGCAATATTTCGGTATTCTACCAATCGACATTAAACGTTTATAGGTTGATTTCCCTACAACTTTTTGCATGGCATAATTGAGATAATCAGGACCGAGATATTACACAAAATTATACCTTTCTCGCATCAGTTTGTGTAATTATCCACAACACGGCATTATTGACATGTCCGTTTCGGCGATTTGGTAATACACGGGTACGCTTAATGATTTACTGAAACGGATTATGTAATTATCATTTTAGTGAAAATACAACGGCACATTAGACGAGGCGAAAACTTCGGATTCATTGGAGAAATTTTCCAATAATTTTTCCAAAATCATGTTTGTTAACATTGGTTGCCGACGGTAAGTCGGTGCAAATTTATTTAAACACTGGGTTTTTGACTTCGGGCATATCTTTTCTAGGTTTGTTTGGATTCTCCTGAACAAGAAATGTTCTTAGCCGATTGAAAATGCATTGCATTAAAAATTTCGAAATTATAGGAGTGCTGGCGGCCCAAAGTAGGAATTTAAGTTTATTAAATGAAAAGCTAGAGACAGCAAAAATAGAGGATTTGTACAGTGTGGATAGAAAATGGAATTTGACAAAGGAGAAAATGGAATAAGTTGCGTTTGTTAGCGATACGTCAGGCGACAGGAACAAATAAACTAAAGTATATCGAACAACGGAAGGCATGTAAGAAATTGCTTAGGGAAAACAAGACGAAAGATAAAGAAAGACAGCTTTGTGAAAGACGGTTTTGAAGCAAAGCCAGTATTTATAAAGAGTAACGATGGACAACTCATTGTAGATGAAGAAGAAATGTTAAAAAGATGGAAAGACTATTTCGAGGAACTGCTGAATGAAAACTTTCGGGAAGACGACGAGCACGGAATTAACGAATTTGAGGAACATGGAAGGGTGTTGGATGATAAACCAGACCTAGATGATATAAAAAAGATTCTAGAAAGCTTAAAATCAAATAAATGTGCTGGTACAGATGAAGTCACAGGCGAAATGCTGAAATTCGGAGGGGACAAAGTTATTGAGTGCACATATGGGAAACAGAAAGAATGCCGCGTGAATGGAGTGAGGCGTTAATAAGCCCAATGTTCAAAAAAGGGGATAAAAAGATCTGTGAAAACTATAGAGAGATAGCCCTATTGAATGTTGGATATAAAGTGCTAGCGACCTGTATTAAGAGTAGACTTTCTTCGAAAATGTTAGGAAGAATAGGAGAATACCAATGTGGGTTTAGAGCAGGAAGGGGAGTGGTGGACCAAATTTTTACGCTTAGAGAGATTCAGGCTGAGAGTTATCAACATCAGAAAGATACATAAAATATGTGTGTTTATAGACTTCAAAAGAGCATATGATTCAATCCGAAGATCGGCATTATACCAAGCGCTAAGAGGACTAGGAAATAGTGAAAAGATTATAAGGCTAATAAAGTTGACATTTCAGGAAACGGTATATAGAATAAAAGTTGAAGGAAAATATTCTGAAAAGTTCAAGGTAAAAGTGGTCAACAGTTTTATTCAACTGTGTATTGGAAGATATAATCAGAGCAGCAAATTTAAATAGGAATGGTTTATTATACAGTAGAAAGCATCAATGTTTAGCGTTCGCAGATGACATTGCAATTGTTGCTAGAAGCAAAAGAGAATTGATACAAGTACTAAAAACACTTGAAGAGAAAGCAAAGGAAAAGGGTCTAATAATAAATCAGGAAAAAACTAAATATATGAGATGGAAAGATAATGATTCTATGACAGGAGAAAGCCTAAAGGTAAAAACAGGCAGTGGCAAAATATATAATTCTGAAGAGGTCGATCAATTTGTCTATTTGGGATCAACCTTCACAAGAAAACCGGTCACAAGGGAAGAAATCAAAGCAAGACTGGGGAAGGGAAATAGATGTTTATATAGACTGAACCATCTCCTGAAAAGCAAGTTGATAAGTAATAAACTAAAAATTAAATTATATACAACAGTAATAAGACCATCAGTTGCATTTGCTTGTGAAACATGGATCTTGAGGAAGGCAGATATAAATACCCTAGAAGTGTGGGAAAGAAAGGTGTTAACGAAAATTTTTGGAGGGAAACAGAACAATGGGGTATGGGAAAGAAGAACAAATCAAGACCTTGTAGATATGTATAAAGAATCAAGTATGGCAGAAAATAGGATTTCAAAAATGATTGTTAGCAGAAGCATAGGAGACAAGAAGTGGAGAGGGAGACCGAAGGGAAGATGGAAGAGCGAAGTAGAAGCGGATCTGAGAAGCTTAGGTGTACAAAACTGGAAATTGATGTGTCAAAATAAGAAGAAATGGAAAGAAATTACAAATAAAGCCTTGGGCCTTTCAGGCCTATAGATATATATATATATATTATAGATGAGTCTTTTTAGACTATAATTCACTAACATCAAACCGTTAGACTAGAGTACTTGTCATTAGGAATCAAGGGCGCCCTAATCGATGGGTTCCCATCGCCACTTCTTGGCTCCATCATCAGATCACCTCTATGTCAATAATAAGATTGTATTTTCAATTGTCATATTAAAAGTTCGCCATATTGGATTAGAATGACGTCACTTTGCTTATTGTTTCTCATGTTCAGATTAGTGTTTTACAAGGAGTAGTAGAGAACTGTGACATATGAACTACGAAGATTGAGAAAAATATAGGAGTAGCCAGATCCCAATTAATTTTACCTTAAAAACAGATATTCAGGATTTGCCAAGGACTTAGATTAGGGGATCGAGAACGGCGCCAGAATGTTTATGAGTGGCACACAAGGACGCGTGAAGAAGATTTTAGTTTCCCTTCAAAAATAATTTGGTCCGACAAGACTATGGTCACTAATCGCCGCAGCACTCATTACTGGACTCAAGAAAATCTACGGGCGCAAAAAGTATCCAGACATCAAGAACGTTTTGGGTTAATATTTGGTGTGGAATTCAAGGGATCAAAATATGAGGTCAATTTATTTATCACAATTCATTACCTTCGGTACCTTCAATTGTTGCAACCTGATCTAGACGACTGTCTCGATAATTTACCTTTAGTACAGGTTAATAGCTGTTGGTTTCAACACGACGGTGCTCGTGCACATAACTCTATACAAGTTCGAGAGTATTTTTCTCAGCCATTTTCCGGAAGGTGGATTGGAAGCTACAGTGAAGTGTCCTGGCCAGCGTGTTTTCCGGATTTAACTCCACTGGACTTTTTTGTTTGGGGTTTCAGTAAGAACCAAGTTTTATCAGCATACTTTTGAAACTGAGCAGCAGTTACGAGGTTGTGTAATGGAAATGTTTAGTATGATTACACCAGACATGTTTCGTAATGTTTTGAATTCTACTGTTAGAAGATCATATTAGAAAATAATAATAACTATTTGAGCACCTACTGTGAATAAAATAAAAATAACATTAAACATGTATTCGTTATTCTGAATATCACTATATTGAGCATCATTTTGTAAAATTTCACCCCATTTAGATACCTATGCATCTATCAGTAATCGCATAATCTTACGTTAGGCATTTGTTTGCAACACCTACTTAAATATAATAAAAAATAAAAAATACATGTTTCTTTATAACTAAGAAAACAAATGTCACATTTGATACATCATTGAATTCGTGGAAAAAGTTCTCTCTCTCTCTCTCTCTCTCTAAAACGAAACGTCAGGCATAAACTTTATAAGCACCACCATGTAGTGCCTACAAAGTGTCAATGAAAAAGTTCCATCCATTTTTCCATATTTACTCTAAATAAAGTCAGAAAAAATAAATACCAGTTGATTAAATTTTAGTTGTTCCCAAGTACTTCAGTAAGCCATGAAATTTTTTTAAGTTTCTCAACGGCATGTAAATACGCCCCAAAGAAGGCAGCTTTTTCCTAATTCAACCTAAGCTGTATCTCCCTCAGGTGTCAAGATCCCCATGCATAGGATCCTTATCTTGGATACCCTGTATAAAATGGAGTGAATGCAATATTTATGACTTTATTTTATGGGTCTGAACAAATGTTCAATTTAACTTCTAGATGAAAGGTATGATAATTGTTGTTTACAAATGAAAAACTATATTGTGTCTGTGGGTACCAGAGCACTAAAATCTATTTTTTTAAATTCAAGGTTTGTAATTATGCTAAAGCAAATAATTATGTAGGAACGAATCCTTGATTTGAGTTCTAAATGTCACTCTCGCTTCAGCAATATGGCGATCCTACAAAAGCGTAACATGGATGGAGAAGAGAACAATAAAACTGTCAAGTGAATAGGTGTTTGCTTTTAGCATCCATATTTCATACAAGTGCAAACAAGACAATATTAGGAAAGACAAATATTTTTATATCGTGATATGTAAACAGATATGTGGTAGTGCACATTATGTAGGTAGTCAATGACACTTGCGTAGACGTACGCATATTTTTTCATAGTAAATAAACAGCAAATAAAACATAACGGCGTGAGTCTATTTTTATTTATTAATCAACTCAATAGGGTTGTCAACCGTCTTTCATCCAGATGATGTAAATGAAAGACAGTTCATCCTAAAATAAAGATATGTTCTTCTATTTTCTGTGTCGTCCATTTGCATTCTTAGCTTATGAGATTAACGTGTTAGTTGTTTATATGAGCTTGCCTACAGCTCCAAGCTTATTGCAAACTGCCTTTTTTATGCCGAAGCAGCCGCGCAGGCAGAAGCCTAAATGTCGGGACACTGCGGCTGCTATGATGATCCCAAAGAAATTTTGTTACTCCGATTTTTGAACTGTTAGTGGAACTAGGAAAAGCTTCCTCTTGTAGATTGTTCCACAATCTTGACACCTTCGGAACCAAGAAGCGGTCGTATCGGCCAGATCTGGATGTATGAAGTACGACACGGTTAGGATGGGAGACCAAAGTCAGGCGTGTTTGTCTGGCAGGCACATCGCGCTGCTTCATCAGGGAAGAGAGCTCTGAGGAGCAAAGCCCGTTGGTGTAGCGGTAGAAGAGAGAGCTACATCACCGACGGCCCACCAGTACGAAAGGGTTCCGAGACTGTCTGTAAGAAAAGAGTCGTCTATCAGTCGGACAGTCCTCCTCTGGACAGCATTGAGCATAAATAATGTAGTCGGGGCGGCAGCACTCCAAACGTGTGAGCAATACTTGAGGCAAGGTATTATCTGGGCCTTGTATAGAGTGAAAAGGTCATGCGGAGAAAAGTACCTCTTAGGCCCGTATCGTCTGTCGTCCCTACAATTGTAGGGCGCCTTTATGGCCTCCTTGATTGTCATAGTTTTCTACTTCTCCGTGTCAGCGCTCTATTTTGAGGTTATGTCACAAACATCTATTTGCATCAAATTGTGCTTGGTTTTGAGTTATATCATGTTTTATCAGCTTGAAATTTCCTACAACAAAGAAAACATATCTTCACAATACGAGAGCGCTGACGCTGACACGGGACAAGTGTAATCTAGAAATTTTTGAAGGAGAGGAAGGAGTATGACAATCAAGGAGGCCATAAACGCGCCCTACAATTGTAGGAACGACTGAAGATACGGGCCTTAGCCCTAAACAAATAGCCTAGCTTTTTCCCAGCAGCTGCCGCTATTGACGAGATGTGTTCGTGCCAGATCAGGTCCTCGGTGATCTGGACTCCGACCAGCCGAAATGAATGGCTCTTTGGCAAAACTCGACTTTGAAGTGCCAGAAGTAAAGTTAATATTAGCAATTTTTTATTTATGCCCAAAGGCAATAAGTAACACAAAAAACATAAACATTGGTTAAACAACAATACCCCATTGAACAAGATAATTATTGATAGCTTACTAAAAAACATGAAGGTCGAGTAGGCTTACCACAATGATAAAAATTATTTGTTAGACCTACACACGCATCGATTTTGTGGCCATTTTGATGGAAAAAAGTTTTTCTCCAAGCTTTTTCTGAAGATGTATCCTCAGATTAACTACCAAAGCTGTAAAATAAATTTGTTTAAAGAAGTCGTTTTGGTAGCAGCACAGTGGCAAAGAAAATAGAACACGCAATAAATGTATTGGGCACTACCTTCATGCCGTATAGAGTAGTCTAGTGGTATCTGATCCCAAGCTAGCTTGACACACACATCTCACAAATGTTCAATGGCCGGAAGGTCTGGAGATCTAGGAGTCCAGGAGAGTAGACTGATTAGCGTTACTGAGTTAGCCTATTGTGACTCTATCACCGGTATTATCTTAACAGTGTTCTCAAGCGATTGAAGAAAAGACAAAAAATAAAGTTTCACTGTCTTGAATTCTACTTCTTGTCACTCTCCTAGCGCTTGAGAATCCTATTTTCTATTAAGATAATGTCCATCCCCTTATTATTAGAGCTACAATAGACTACCTCAATAACGTTCAAGACAGCCCCCTTGCTTTGCCTCTTAGATCTTGAGACCTTTAGTCTATTGAACACTCGCTTGGGATATGGCACACGCTAGCAACTCTTCAGAACCAGCTACAGTTAGTTTGGAATGAAACATCATCATGCCTATACCAAAAGTACGAAATTCCTGGCAGTGGCTAATCTATGCTGTCGAAAAGCCGCAGTTGCCAAATTTCAAAAATGAATTTACCTATCCAATTAAAAAACTATAATTATGATGTGAGACTAGTAAGAACTAAGAAACGTATATTCAGATGGACAAATGGTAGTAGGACTATGAATGTGACACAATGTAAAAACTCTACGCTGACTGACAAGAGAGGAGTTCGTAAGTCATCAGTTTGGTAGTTTCGTTGTAGGCGACTAGATGACTAGATGAATGTATACGGCAACATACTGTTAGCGGAATCTAGCGATGAAGCGAATGTTTTTACTTGGAAAATTAATCACGGCATCCTCCTGCATGTGACCACCTCTATAATCTGTAATTTCATTCATAGATTGATTCTTACTGGATGATCTATTTTTTTTGTCACTGAATGTATTTTCTCAGTTCATTTTAAAATGCATCTAAATCAATACAGTACCTATTAAAACAATGCTGACAAGTTTTTTTTTTTTGCTACTAAATATTTGTAATCCATACCTTCTTTTTCTGGCCAGGATAGTCCCCTTCAAAGCACCTATGAAAAAGAGAATGGAGTTGAGAGTCCTATGAACCTTTAAATATTTTATTGATCTTTTTTTGCTTAAAAACGCATTAATAAGAAATGGATTGTTTTCCTGATCAGGAATTAAATGTTGAACAAAATATTCCACATTTACCTTGGGCATGCGACGTATGTTACACAGTTCTAATACTAACCGATTTAAATTAGTTGATAACCTGTTGCGAAGCTTATTTGTCAACAACGAGCCTAAATTTTTCCGGGCAACGAATAAAAATGAGTCATCTACAACATTCCTCATTGAAAGGTTAATGTTTACTTTGCGTATTTCAATTTCAATTCCATGCATATAAGGAATATTGTCCACGAAATAACGTCCATTTCAATTATGAGGCTTTTTGATAGGTTACATGGAGATTCTATTAACTAGTAATAAGCATGGCCTAGGCTTGGGTGGGCCAACGTGTTGGCAAATAGCACAAAATAGCTGTCCATGGTTCCTCTAAACGGACAGCCTCGGAACCCTTTCGCACTGACGGGTGGTCGGCGATCTTGCTCTCTTCTACAGCTATCTCAACAGGCTTTGCTCCTCAGATTTCTCCTCCATGATGTCACCGCGCGTTAAGCCTACCAGATACTCCCATCCAATCTCTGTCGAACTTTGAAGATCTCGAACTGGTCCGTACGACCTCCCCTTGGTTCTTAGGGTGGCGAGATTGTGGAACAGTGGAGGACTTTCCCTGTTCTTATAACCTTAGGGAGTTCAAAAATCGCATTTATAATCTTTAAGCTCCTAATAACACTCGCGGTACCTCGGTACGTAGGTTTCTGCCTACGGCACTGCGTTATTATAAAAAATACCTAGTAGGTTTACATAGTGTGGTTGTTGTTACTATGAACAAAATATTATTTTATAGGCCAGGTCGCCAATTTGGGAACTAGGCCTTACACATCTCTTCTAGAAATGCTCGGTCCAACAGGAAAGTGCATGCGGGACTATAATCTGGATAATCATTCTGAACCTCGTGAGTACCGCGTTTGGAGATTTAATTATAGTAGATCATAATGCATATCTTCGTTAGTTAAGCGTGATGTTTGGTATCACTAACCCTACAGAGGAGAGTGTCCACTTATAAAGAGCACTCTTGAGAATCAGTGAGGAAGACTGATGAGATTAAAATTACTCATCTTTGTTTCAAATTTGTATGCAATTTGTAAGCATCCGTTAAGAAGAGCTTCTGTAAAGTTTTCCAATTATCTTCAAATATTTACGCACTGTCATGTAATTATCAAGATTCATGCCTCCATTTAATCAAGATAACTCTGTAATTGAACGACTCGATCGTTGTCCTTGCTCGATGAAAGGGAAACGGAAAGTTTTGAGGTCAAACATTTTTTTAGCAAAATTGTGTATACGTATATTATACATAGATGCTAAACGAAGCGAAATGGTGTTGTATATTAAGTGTGGGCTGTATATCTGGTTTTATCTCAGCCAGGGTCAGAAATCTTCAGGCTGTGGAATAACTTTACAAGGTGGTGAGTAGATATATGCTGTCCCAGATTAAGCCAGTAAGTTACATCAGGGGGCCCAGAGAAAAGTTGGAGGGAGGGGGCATCAGCGATTGGGGGGGGGGGGGGGGTGTAATTTGGAAGTTGCTGTATCAGTGCTTCTGAGAGCATGGGCGCCGGCGACCGAAAATTGCAGAACCGGGGGCAAAGGCTGAATCCGTGCCCTCTCCCCCAGGTGACGGTCACAAAAGGTTGGTGTGCGGAGCTCTTAGCATTTGCTGCTCTTGCTAATCCGCCACTGGATATCAGAGCTTAAAAATGGTGAAGAAGTGGATACCGGGAGATGCCTCAGGAAACAATTGAATAGGTCAATTCAAAAACTCCATAAGCGACACAGCTTCATAATTATATACGAGGAAGCAGAGATTTCTACCATTCTTCTTGCCAATGACTGGTTAGCCGTGGACCTCCCAAAGTTTTGCAAGTGAAAACTTTCGAAAAGTCCTCCAGTGTCGTATAGGCTAAATATAGAAGGTCCTTTTCTGGTGATAAAAACTGGATCTACAATTTTCATCTTTATGTGTATGGTAACCATTACGAGCTTATAGATGGATACGTATATTCAACAGTTTCATAAGGTACTCTCAATGAAACTGTTCGCACTGGTCACGTTATTTTAACATTGATGTTATCTTATTTGGAATGATTTTTCTCATCCATAATCAGCATCATCAAATTTTTAGGTATCTCATGATTGTCATATTTAGCCACTGGTCAAATTTAGACACCTGCTCCAGCTTAACTTGCTATCCAGCTTCAAATGCGTTATCAATTTTCTTATATTTCTGATACTTGAACTACCACGAAGGTCTAAGGCCTAATCATCCATCGGGTATCATGGAGATTTAGGGCTGTGAGGGATACAAGGGAAAAGGAGGACGTCACACGCACTCTAGCGTGGGAATACGTGTGCATGGGCATGCACACATTCTGGCCCCGCCTTATAGATCCGCCGGGTAGTACCTCCACCTTCGACAACCAAGACCGTCTTCCACCTACGGACAATTCCAGAGAAAAGGAAAAAAAAATAGATACGTAGCATCTGTAACTACGCCACCCTTGTTGTCTAAATTGGTATAGGATTGATGGATAGAAGCAATTTAAGCTTTCGATGGGCCCTTTTATAGCCACACTACATGTAAGGAAATGAAAGTGACAAACTTATTCTGTTTAGTAAGGTATTGACTGTCCCAACAACACCTTGTAAAGTTAAAAAGAATACCATTCAAAAACTGGTTTAGATTTAGCACCTATCCGACATCATATGATATAGATTTTACCGTCAATCATCCCTGTCCTAACTGAATTAGCAAACATTCAAATTATGTATTTTATTAGTTTGATGAACAATTTATAGCCAAATATACCCCGTGACATCATCAGTGGTTAATTCGTCACATTATATGGCAGTTACATAATGTAATAACGGATGTGCTCGCGGTATACGAGAGTCATTTGATTATTTTGCAACCGATAGCACACTTCCCTTTCCGTCGTAAGATATCTATGGAAATTGATTTGTCAACGACCGATCATGTTACACTCATTTTGATTACATACTGAAAAAAGGACACCCATAATAATAAATATAATACAACAGTTTTTTGTATACATGTCTCTTAGGGTTAGGTAGAGTTTGATGGTAATGATAATGAAAATAATCGTTGCAATAAATCAATAATTTCTCTTATGCGCTCATAAACACATTTGGGCATACTCCTGATCAGATGATCGATTTTCCTCTTGAGGTATCTCATCCTTGGTAACTTGTAGCTCATGCCGAAGCACTGTTAGGAAAGATCGGGAGTTCTAGGGGCCAAAGAAACAAATCGACTTGAATGTCCTCAAAACGGAGCAACGCGCATTATCTTGTTGGAAAAGTAGGTTCATCCATTCATTCATCATTTATTGGCCTCTGCACTTCTAGCACAATCAACCAGCTCAATTTGAAGTGCCTTGGGTAGTTTGACTTGAAGCCATACCATAGACACTGATTTGTACATAACTTAATCGATGACGGCTCGTATAGCCGATGTATCAGTAGCTCGACACTCTGACATACCGGGCTACCCAGGTCTCCGAAAAGTATGTTTATGAGCGTAGGAATATAAGGCATAACATGTGGTTCCCTCGTCTCCTTTATGTAACGCACGGCGATCATGTTGCATCTGATGAACACCAAAGGTGACCTGCTTCTATAAGCAATAGCTACCGATACCATACTTCCAACAGTACGTTGCACATTTTCACTGCCACCAAACGGAATCTAGACTCTGCATTCATCACTAAGGGCTATGGGCTATTCCATTCGACGAACCAGTTCAGCGGTCAATTCGGTGCCAAGGACTGAGAACTAAGATAAACTGAGGACGGTAAGAAGTAAGTTCAAAACTGTTAATAGGCTTTCCCTGCTCTCCAAGTCATCGGTCTGCAATTGATCGTGTGGACGACAGGCGCTCCCGTAGAGCCAAAAGCCTAAGGCGGCAATCTTCTCACCGCCACCGTATTTAGACTTCTGTGCACCATGCCGTGTATTTCTCTAAAGGGCCAACCAGCCTCACCCAAGCCAGTTTACCTACTGTCAAATCCGCTAAGTTGTTCAAAATGTTATCGTCTTCTTACTCCAGGCATATTGTACAGATTAAAGTAGCTGTTCATAACATATTGTATGATGATCAAATACCAAATGTCGCTACAAAACCTATCGCTTACTTACTTCTTTTGAATGAACAGAATGTATCACAAAAACCAGTTTATCAATAACATTGAAAAGCTGATCGCCTTTTTTCCTAACCCAAGCAAACATATCGTCGGCTTTCTCACGAAGTGCCCTAACCAATGTTTAATAAATTTTACAAGAGAGCAAGAAAATGAAATCAGCGTGTTGTTGATTGAGCATTGTATGTAAAGTTTAGATACTTCCCAATTGAAAGTGTATCAGCCCGTATTCATTGTCGATCATATGCTGTTTCAATATTTGCGGTAGCTTATCAAGATACTTTGTAAAAAATTGGAAAACGCACTAGGTCATTTCGTGAGAATCTTCATAAGATTTTTGTCAGATAGAGCTAAGATATATTTTTGTTAAAGATCTTGTTATTATACTTTTTAAGATATACAGAACTTATTTTATTTAATTATAAGCAAAGAATGATATTTACAGCCAAGGGGACGATTATCTCAGAAAATTTTTTGATTGTTTAATTTTGTAAGTAATCGTTGGTCTGCTGACAACAGAGTTTATGCACACAAAAAAGAGTTTGAGATTCTATGAAATTATGATATTGATTCGAGATCACAGATACTTCAAATCAGGTAATTTCGTTCTTTTAAAGAAACGTTGCACTTACAATTGAGAAATTGACCTTAATTCAAAGATATGTTAGAAACATATTGAAGTCACGGTTCATCAATTGAAGATAGTTGTCCTTGAACCAAGATCATTCTTTTTTGTGCATGTAAAAAAGTTCATATCGACTTTTGAATTTTGGCTATTCCCTAAAAAATTTCCCTCAATGTCCATGCCATGTAGATTATGACACAAATATTAGATGATAAGATGAAGAAAACAACTCGAAAAGTCAAAGCAAATTTGATTGCAATAAAAACTAAAAGATAAGCAACTAACTTAAACATTATCTTTTGACATATTACCAGCTAATAATGGTGTATTATCATACCCAAAAACAAAGGCAAATTTATTAATAATTCATTCCGTATCATGGGGCAAATTTCTAAAAAAGTTTTGGAATTCTGGTAAGCGTACAACGGGTGTTGGATTTTTACATAACGAAATTAAGTCGGAGTACATCTTTTTTTGTTATTTTTAAGTTGTTCTAGTTTAATATCATTTATATTATTACTATTTCTCATCAGCCTTTTTAACTCAATATTGTCATAACTAGTATTGTGGTGGCTAGACGTAACAAATATTTTGGTGGGCATGTCTTTTCTTACCATAATCTCCATTTAATATTTTGCACTCTCCCAGTTTCCCGTGTGGAAAACATTCTTAAATCTTTTGAAAGTTTCTTGAAGTCAAACAATTCATTGGGATTACTAAATAAGGTTGAAGTTTTCTGGCCAATCGAAAAACCGGATAGAGTTGTGTGGGTTCAAAAAGATCTCCAGCTCCCTTTATCGCAGTATGAATTGCACTGTGGGTAGAGTCTCCCTCACTTTGGCCATGATTCGACCCCCGAGGTGAGTATTAACAAGGATTATTGCACACTAAAAGACCGATCTTCATTTAGGTCTCTTCGTGGGAACTATATATTTACCTTTACAGATAAGACACCCAGGGGTTAATGGTGTGAGGCCTACACTAATAGATATATAGTTACGCCTCTACATTATATGCCTACAAAATCCTTCCAATACATTCATTATTACTGGGTGTCCTTTTTTCCATGTCACTAAGTGTATATTGAGCGAAACTCGAGGTCTTCGCACAGTGGCTGGAGAAGAATGCTACGCAAATGTTTTTATTGTATTTCTATCACAAGTTAACTAATAACAAGAAGATTACCACGATTCCTCCAATTTTTTCGTCTTCTTTTGACGTGTACTGAGGTAAAAAGCTGATCAGCACGCGACAACTTTGTATTAGTTTGTAATAATGAAGATGTAAATCTAGCAAAACTCGTAGCGTTTTTTTTTGTACTCAAATGAACTTTTCTAAATAAAAGAGTTGTTAGCAAGTACCTACAAAATGAATCTGTAGTGTACAAAAAACCAAAACAAAATACGGCTCTGCCTACCTGGTGTTGACGAATCCGTCAGAATTATGCGTGGTTTATCGTAATTTTGAAATATTACTAGATAATCAGCTGTTATTCTACCGTAAAGGACACTCGTGAAAAAGACAATAGATGGTCGACCAAATTCAGGCCGCTGTCTGTAAAATTTTTAGAGCACATAAAGAAATAGGATACTGGACACACTCCACAGAGTACCACGAAACGATAAGGGATGTATTCCTCTTGAACAAATAAATATTGAAATGAGTTTCAGGGTCACACTTTCCTGCATGCATGCGTTCAACGTCAACGCATTTGTTCCAGCACTGTATCTGTGACGTATTAATAGTCTAATTTCCTGCACTATAAAAAGTGTAGAGTAGTGAATACCTTGATAAATTCTTCCGATCTCTGTATTGGAAAATGGAAAGGAAATGCCAAAAGGTATCCAACGCAATTTAGGACACCGGCACACCAGCAGCAGCAAAAGTTACATAACGATGCATGTGAACCAAGAAACAGAACGGAACAGAGCTATCATTTGATAGACAACTCATTAAGTTTCCAAACAGAAAGCGAAAGTAAACACGGTAACGCGCTTGGATTCAGTGTAAGCAATGGAACCCCGCAGTGAGTCACCCGTATGGTTGTGAATACGTAAGTCACTCAACTCGAGAAGATCGTGTTGAAGTGGCTGTTGAACTATAAAAGCTTGTTTGCTGCTACAATAATATCATTAGTATTTATAAGTTCGCAATATTGTCAATATGCTGATAAAAATGGTACAGACATGTCAGCCAGTACTTTCGAATTGTTACGGTACCGCTTCAAGTCAATAAGTTTTAGGGTAAGAAGTACTGTAAATATCTGATCCAGGTATTAGTGCCAAGGAATACAGACCTTTGAGTAGCACCTACTGCAATTCGTGAGAGCTGTTTATAGCAGTTCGTATGTTTGCACCTTGTTCTAATGGATTGGCGACCAATAGGAAAAAAATAATGTCTAAACACAGTCTGACTAAAAGTTCAACTTTCATGTCTGAAGAGCTGCGTATCGACTAAACCGTGAAACCTACTTACCTCACAACCATTTTGAATTGATTCCTTATCGACGAGCAGGTGGTGACCTTGAGTTTTTCTACCAGTATGCAGAATTTGTTATTCTAAACTGTCTTTTCTGATGTCGCCTCTTTTAAGTCTACTAGACATACTTGTTAGGCATCTACGCAGTGCCGATGTTTTGTCCACATTCATAGAACCAGCACGATCACCTTTGCGTTGCTAGATAAAAGCTTCATCTATCTCTTTGGTCTATCCTAATTCAAAACTTTCGCGGCTGTTTGAGGATGGATACGTTCACATAGTTTTGTCATTCATCAGACCGTGTTGGCACTTCTTCTTTAAAACAGCAGACAAGTTGTTCTTAGAAGCGAAGAAGAGCAATAAAGCAATACAGGTCTTTTTTCACTACTAACCTGACAAAGTCACGATAATTTATTATTTATATTTCATCTAAGGAGAAGTTATATTTCTCCCCCTAGGCTACTAATGATAATTACCTGTAGAGATGCGCAAAGTTGAAATCTAGCCATCCGATTGCTGTAAGGTCATCTTTAACCTTTTTCTAAGGTTGCTTAGGCTCGTTTCTTTATACTTAGTTGACAAGCAGTTATATAGTTTGGGTGCCCAGTCCGAGAAATTACGCTTATTCCTAGAGGATCTTCGATCGTACTGAGAGAGGAGGGATAGTGTTTGTATAAAGATATCATAACATGTTAAGCCATCCGGATTACACAAAAGCGCGACTGGTATGATCAAATTTACGGATTCCAAGAGAGCAGGCTCATGTAAAGAGTCACCGTAAGACAATTTTGGCAGGATTAGAGATTCGCAGAGTTAAAGCTTGAGCTGTGTTGACAGGACACTTCGAGTCGGATGTAACTGACGAAGCACATTATAGGACGCATTGCATAGTTGGTTAGGTTAACATGTTTAGTGTAGTGTGGATTGCAGTCAAATCAGATACCAAGGTTTTTGCACTCGTTTACAAAAAATGTTACATCTTCATTGTTCACCATAATAATAATACAATCTTGATTTAATTCACGTTTTCCTTTGGGCCTAAATAAAATGCAGCAAGATCTGTCTGCACTCAGTTTTAGATTATGTTCCGAAGATATGTCAAAAATAGAATGCAGATCTTGATTTATTTAATGTTGCCCAAGCGTGTACTCATCAGAATCGATGCTGCTATAGAGTTGTACGTATTATATGCGTAATGACGAAGATTGAGTTGTTGGCGTTTTCATGAAAATCGCATAAATATATATAAAAAACAAATAAAAGGGGTCTCAAAATAGATCCTTGAGAGACACCAAAATTATTGAATAAAGCAGTTGATATATTTTTGATATATGACTCACTGTGAGCGATCGGTTAAGTAGCTCCTAATCAGTGTGCAACCGATGAGGACAGGCTAACGTATCTAAGCTTATTTCAGAGAATATTTGGGTTGACCTATCGAAAGCCTTGCTAAAATCAAGAAGAACTAAGCAAAACATATTTCCTTGATCATCTGCACTATAAATACCATCCGATATAGAGAGGAGCGCAGTGGTAATGGTCGTTGTGAAATTTGTACAACACTTTGCACTATTTGATTACACAGAAACGAAATGTTCAAATGGTTCCTCCGTTAACGTTTTAATGAACCTCTGTAAATAGTTATATCCTACAAGCATACTGTTGTTGTTCTTTATTAAGAAATCTGTTTGACCTTAACGTCACGGTTATTTGTCAGTTCCTTTTGTTTCTTCGCCCAGTTTAATAGCTTGGCGGCGTTGGGTATTGGAATAAATTGTTATGCTGAGCTGAAGGATATCCGTGTTCGGCAGATGACATCCAAGGCTGTACGCGTTTTTTATTCATTCAATAATTTACATTTACTGCATTTTTTGTAGCTGTAGCTTCACGGATTACTTATGATTGTATGACAAGATCTGAGTAATTACTATTACAAGAAGAATATAAATACATAAATAACAGTTTCTCACTAACAAGGAAATACAAGCACTTGAACAATATTCCATGACTTTTCTTACTAGTCTAATCATATTAGCAAATTTATCTGAAATAATTGTAAAGTCTGGTTTTATATGTGTAAGTTGTTTAAGGGGGTATTTAAAACATGGACACATAAAATGGGTACACCAATTTTTGTGGGAAAACTTTTTATTTGACAACAAAAAATGAGAAAACGTGGGATTCAATCATAAGTGTTGACAGGAACAAAAAACTTTGCATTTAAGATTTTTAGGTGATTATGAGACCTACAAAATTAGACCACACGTAAAAAGATCCGACTAATAGCAAAAATGTTATGGCCGAAAAACGAGGCAAAATGCAGGTTTTGAGAAGTTTTTTGAGAATTTCTAATTGTTTATCCCAAAACACCTGTTTTCCGGCCATCACTACTAATTTATTGAGCAATATGCAGGGTTCGTTCAAAGAGCACTTAATCGCAAAATACCTTGCCGATATGAATCACAAACCATTCCGAAAGATAAATGTTATTTTTAAGCGAAAAACAAAGGTTACGTTTTTTCTTCTAAACAAATTCAAACATTTCGTATTTGTGAGTAATTGAACAAATGCGCTACCATATCCGAAAAACATACGTTACTATACGCATTTTAAAACAAAGCGGATGTGATTATTATCTTTTGTTGCGAATTACTCACAAATGCGAAATGTTTGAATTTGTTTAGAAGAAAAAACGTAACCCATCTTTTTGCATAAAAATAACATTTATCTTCCGGAATGGTTTGCGGCAAGGTAAATTAGTGAACGTTGCTATAAAATGCCATTTAAACTAACCATGTATATTGCCCAGTAAACTAGTAGTGACGGCCGGAAAATAGGCGTTTTGGGATAAAAAATTAGAAATTCTCAAAAACTACTTGACCAATCTACTCCAATTTTGTTGTGGTTATTTAGAAGTATGAATCCTGAAGAATTTCAAATATCTACGAGAAACTATCGTCGCGTTACGAACAACTGCCAAAACCTGCAGTTTGCCTCGGTTTTTCACAAAGAAGCGCTGCATTTTCGAAGGCCTCCGCGTAATAGCAGTGGTGTACGATGAGTTTCGCTAATGTCATCAATTTTGGTATTTTACTATAATATGCTTAGACTATACCTCCGTCCGTGTAGAGCAATAGAAACAGTCGATCAAATGAAGAACATTCCGTAGTTTATAAAAATTGTATAGCCGTCTTTGAATGGGGTTAAAACATATTTACTGCCGTATTTAGGTGAAAGGCAGTAAAGTTAATTTACCGCCTTTTTTCAAATTTAGACGCTAATGCATTTCTCTTATGATTACAATTACAAAATACACAATTGATCACGTTATTTAACTAAAATAGTTATTACTTACCTAATATTTCATATTAATTACATTTTCTAAGCATCAAAGCAGTACATCAAATTATCGAAGTAAAAAAGCAGTAGTTTTCAAACTGTACTTTTATTCTCTGTATGATACAAGTACCACCTTTTAAGCCTTTAAAACCTATTGTGATGTTTACTTGTTTAGTTTTTATGTAATAATTCTATTATTTGTGAATAAGTATATATCGTTATAATTAATTTTGCTCCGAAAGAATGATTTTGAAATATATTCTTCCTTTAACTTAACATATAGAAAACATGCAGCTTTTAATTTTTTCATATAATTATTTTTGTTGCATGTACTTATCAAATGTCATTATACAATTATTAAACTGAATTATTTAGATGTTGGAGAAATTTCGTTTTGTCCCATTTATGTGAATTTCAATATGAAAATATTCTATTAAAATAAAATTCTGTATCCGTGGTTTTCCTTTAAACGAATTATATAAATATATTATGAAAACTACCGAAAGTGGCAGTAAATTAGTTTTTGTAGAATATTAAAGCAGTAAATCACATGTTACTGTTTTTTTGATGTACGACAATTAAAAACAATAATTATGACCCGAAATCATTAGCCCAAAAGCTAATTAAAAATATTAGTGAAACTTACCTCACAAGACTGATGTTATTACCATTACCTGCAAGTAAAATATGTATTACATTTCAGTTCAGAAACATATAACTATATTGCATCACTTTGGAGAGGAAGTGATGTCATAACCAACATTATCTACAACATATCATCCATCCAATAAGATCGCCGTAATGGTTACTGAAATTACTCGTTGACACAATCACCAATAGTCAGACTGATTGGAGTGGGTAACTTGATTTTCATAATGAAAACATCACAAATTATCAAAAAATGTTATATTGTCCATACTTGCACGTGGTAGTAAAAACGTGTATTTACTTCAAAACACTATTTATTCTTGATCATGAATAATGATTATGAAGTTATTTCCATGTGATATAATGTTATAGGTATGTGGATTACAACATACGTGGCGTACGGAGTATGTCGCTCGACTGTATTTATATGAATGTTCAATTTTCCTTCGTTATACTTCAAAAGCCATCAATTCTATTCTCTACACGAAATTGTAGAAGCAAAATGACGAAGGATTCGATTCCTTACAAAACTGTCTCTATTACTTTTTTACATAGGATCGATGGTTTTCAAGATTTTCCATGAAACGCGTTTATCAAATTGGCGGCATATACATCAGGCAATTTGAACTCATAATTGAGATACAATAAACTAAAAATCCAAATTGTAGAATTTGCTTCTACAAAGTCTCCAAATTTTTTGGCCCTTGTGTTCGTATTCAAATTGTTCTTGCGGTCGTATTATGCTTAAATGCAGTAGAAAGGATAACATTATCAAAGTCATGTAACTCGTAAGCTACCTATATAAATAAGAATAAAGACTTTGAAATATTTTGTTCTACGTGTTAATGTTTAAAAAAGTACCTGATGCTATTTTCTGTAAATTAAATATATCAATCAATAATGTTTGAACTGCCGATAATATCTGCGGTACTGTTAGTCTCTATTCATCAATATCTATGAATCAATAATACCATTAATCCACATAAATGCCCTATGAAAGGACAAAATGAAAGTTCGAACAATCGAAGCAAACAACGCAAAAAAGAAAACAAACCAAATTGACATGGTCATTGATAAGTCCAAGCCTTTACTTTCAGCGGTTATAGAATTTGATTAAGCCCGGAATAACCAATTTCATTTTTTAACAACAATGAACGGTACTAAATATCAATGACCAGTCTACGGGTATCTAATCTGTGAGAAAAACAATACTTTCACTTTTACATTGTCTCAGAAATGACTGGAATCTTTCGAATCATTCGCTGTAGAAATGCAAAAAGTTGTTTGATTCAACCTAATTTCATCGTGTTGAATAATAGTAGACCAACCGAGCTCGCACAGGGGTGCTAAGTCACCTGGGTACATTTGGTACGAGGGATGCCTTTTAAGTTTTGCATATAGAAACATAGTAGGCCGCGCGGATCGAACGTCAGTACTGAATCTTAACCTCACTCTTTAGTAAGCTTAAATTCAAAGTTTCACAACAATACGTGCAGTGTTCTCACTACAGTGAATTTTTAAGTGTCACCAAGTCATTAGAAAAATGGAACTCAACCGAGAACATTTTCGCACCATAATTTAGAGACAATTATCGCAACAAGAATGCCTTGCTGAGTTACTGATTGTTTTTGGCAACGAAGCGCCACATCAGTCGACAATTTCCCGTTGGTATGGAGAATTCAAACGTTGTCGGGTGAGTCTTAGCGACGATTCCAGACTGGGTGCACCAAAAACGGCAGTCACCCAGGAAAATGTCGATGCTGTGCGCAAACTCATCATTGAAGATAGACATGTGACGCGAAATTGAGGCGTCCTAGAAGATCTCAAAGACCCCAATTTAAAAAATTTTACATGAAGAATTAGGAGGAAGAACATTAGTTTCTCGTTGGATACCCCAATTCCGGAAATTCAAAAAATGTGTACAGCATTGTTAGTGGTGATGAATCGTGGATTTACTGTTATGAACCAGAAAATAAACGACAGTCGGCTGTTTGGGTGTTCCAAGGTGAAGAAAAGCCAACAAAAGTCATCCGTTCTCGAAGTGTTTCGAAAAAGATGGTCGCGACATTTGTTTCAAAAGCGGGTCATACTGCAACAATTCCTCTTAATGAGCAAAGAACTGTTACTGCGGATTGGTATACCACCATTTGTTTGCCAAAAGCCATCACCGAGCTTCGAAAAATCAACCCCGAAAGAAGAATCATCCTCCACCAAGACAATGCAAGCTTGCAGACAGCCCAAAAAACAAGGCAGTATTTAACGGAAGAAAACGTGGAATTATTGGACCATCCTCCATATAGTCCCGATCTAAGTTCTAACTATTTCTTCACTTTGCCGAAAATTAAAAATAGACTGCGTGGTCAAAGGTTCCAGTCACCAGAAGAAGCAGTTGACGCATTCAAAAATGCCGTTTTGGATCTGCCAGCAAACGAGTGGAATAAGTGCTTCGAAAATTGGTTCGAGCACATGGAGATGTGTATTAATCTTCGTGGAGAATACTTCCAAAAACAATAAAGTCATTTAAAACTACCTACCGTGTTTGTTTTATTTCCATATGCAAAACTTAAAAGACATCCCTCGTAATAGAGAAGCTGATGGTTATGTCAGGAAAGCTGCGAGCATGTTGTATTTGGGTACCAAAACAGGTAGGAAATAATAGTTACAAATAATCCAAGAAGAAGGGAAGTCCTAAGACATAGTAGATAGAACTACTAACGGAGGCTAGTTTTTTACAGGCATTGGTTATTCAGATAATATCTACAGAAATTATGATTGGGTGTATCAAGCTCCCTGTGTCGGAACAGTGGAAAAACAGAAAATGTTGCAAAACATGTGTTGCTACTTTTAACATTTTTTTCATCCGAATGCTTCGTTAATTTATTTGCAAAGTACGTATCAACAGAAATATGCTCCATTATGCGAAAACAATTTAAGCAAATGAAATTACACGCAGTTTGAAATACATTATTACTGCTTTTGTTCTAATAGTTGCATTGTTAATTGTATAGCGGCGTTCCTTTTTAATGATGTTATCTAGATAAACGCAATATAATCACTACTATTCATGGAAACTGCAGGAGCAGTTAGCATATCGTATGATAAGAGTATTTAACAAAGCTCTCTGATTTATATAGTTAAACAGATCTAGAAGACAGACTTTTTAATAAATGTAACACCGTCTTTACGAGTATCTAGGTCAATGTGAAATCCAGTAGATGAAACTAGAAACATGGAATTTAATAACTTGACAACTTTTAAAGTATTCTGATGAATCAATGTTTTTATGAAACGTGCATATAAAAGTCATTTGCAGCATTCTGGCATTAAGCTTTTGAACAATACGTATAGAAAAATATAAATTTAATTTCCATCCGTAGTCATTTTTCTGTAGATATTTCGATATATTTGTCCAATAAAATCTAAAAGTTGATTTCTATATCTTAACTTGATCACTTTTTCAGTTATAGTTACTAAAAATGCTTGTAAATTATTTTCACGGAAACGCTTTGTGGCAGGTTAATTATCTGCCGACCTGCATTATTTATTCATGGCCTCTTTATCGTCGTTGTTTTTGTTGTTTTCATGAAATTCATTGCCATAATGTCTGTTTCAAGTTTGATCTGTATCTAGTGTACAAATTAATGCTATGCAAAATGCGGTTTATATGTTTATTCCATGGTAATACAGTAGCTAAAAAGTTGCTGTCCTTGTTATAATTGTTCAAAACGCATAACAAACTATTTAAGAAGTTTGTATAGTTTCACATATATTTATCAGTCCAAAATTAGAATGTGTTCGGAAAACATGTCGATAAACTTAGTTCGACTAATGAATATAATTTGTAAGTATTATAATGAAAATGAATAAACTGGGTAATTTTTGAAGTGAAATAAGCAATACCATTTTCTATCACACCTATATAATTTGTATAGGTAGCTTTACGGTGCATAATGACCAAGCAAGTCACAGAAAGAAAAGATTGAGTAGATTCCAACTTCGTGCGAAAAGAATGCATTAATTTGTTATACAAATCTATGAGACATAAATGAAATTAAATGGGAAGCGATGAAGACTAAAGAGAATACAATGGATTTGGAAACTTCTTCTTTGACGGAATACTTCATAGTTATCACTACCTGGGAATGTGACAGTTTGTAGCATTTGGATGCTTCTAAGACACAGTAGTGTAACCAAAAATACCATTTTAACTATTTAAAGTCTAATTTATTAAATTCAGACTCATTTATAATAACACTTTTACTAATTTATTACAAAATTTATGACCAAGTAGACCGGACTATGGCGTCTCACGCTGCTGCTGACTCATCGTCGACTTTACTCTCCATTCTATTCTCAGCGCATATTTATTTACAGATCGACGAATTCCAGATGCATTCTCGCGCTTTCTAGATAGATCGCGAGCCTTCATCTGTCTGGATGTCGAACGCTCTCGGTAATGCCGCGAACTCTCCCAATATTCTGATGCCTAGGAGACGATGTACGAGGGTATCTTACAAAGTTCTAGTTACGAGGGCGTTACGATATTGTACCTGTACTAACAAAAAGGCATCTGCATGCACAATCGGTCTCGACAGATGGTAGAACATTGCCACTTATTTCAGCTTATCGTAGGTCAGGGTAAGGATATGATTTGACTTGAACTTGTCCGGTCAATTGCTGATGCTGCTGGGAAAGAAGTTATTTGTTTAGAAATCTAAGTTCTTCTGTAAGATGCATCTTCTGTTGATTCTAGCTCGGTCTTTCCACCATCAACTGGTTGGTACAGCAGCTTTCTTGTTCCTGGAGTATTGAAAATCTACATTGTAACGTACTACCTCGGTATTTAGACTTGCGGTTGCTCTACCTAAGCCACAAACGAAAACTTTCGTCAACAATTGTATCAACTTGGTAGTTTTGTTCCAACAGGCAGCAAGTGGAGGAGATGCCACGTGCTACTCTGGCTTTCTAGTTATTTTTTTCTGTTCCTCTACTGTGGATATTTCAACGATTTTTCTTGACTTTTATGTATACTAAGTGACATATAAATCCGAACACCCAGTTTAAATGGTTTTATTTTAATAAAATTTTGTATAAGTACTTAATGAAGCATAATAAGTAAATGATAAAAATTTCAAAAAGATTGCACTGCTTTAAAGCTCTTTGACCTTTAATAATGTGTGGATGCACCCTGATGTGCTACGCATTCTCCAACGCGCCTAGGTATGCTTCTGATCAGGTGGTCAATGTCCTCCTGTGGTATCTCATTCCAGGCAACCACCAACTCCTCTCGAACAATGTGACATCATTATGTTGAAAGAAGTCTATTGTGACTCTTGCAACATGTAGTCGGGCATTATCTTGTTGGAAAGTTGGATCTGCCAGGGTGTCAAGATAGGGTAAAATATGGGGTTCTAGAACTTCGTGGATATAACGCTGCGCGTTCATGTTACCTCTGATATAAAGGTGACCTGGAACCATAAGCTACAGCACCCCAAACCATAACTCCAACAGTGTGATGAACATGTCTTTCAACAAAAAACTGTGGATTCCTCCTTTCACCACGTCGCCTTCTAACCCTGGCACGGTCTGTTGTTCTACGGCGGCGTCCAGTGCCCCTTGCTCTTTGCGTACGGCCTTCTCGAAACCATGCCCGACAACACCTAACCACAGTGTCTACACCTCTTTGCACTCTAACTGCAATTGCCCGAAAAGAAAGTCCAGCTTCCCGAAGTCCCACTATACGGCCCCTATCAAACTCACTAAGTTGACGAAATCGTACAGGTCTCCGTACTCTAGGCATCGTAACCGATCGTAAAGGATGTCAAGAACCAAAATCCGCCAACGTTGATTCTTTACTGCGGCTGAAATATTCATTTTTAGAGCGTTAGTGAATTAAAAAAAAGCAGTATAAAAACCGGAATGTCCAACTGATAAGGCTGAAAATTTTTTCACTTGTTATTTACAGTAAGATAAATACATTCACCAACTTTTATTGAAATATAACCATTTAAACTGGGTGTTCGGATTTATATGTCACTTAGTATACAATAATCATATAATATATAATATAATAGATACTGTAACCACTACACACGCATACCTTTAACTGCACTAGTTCCTGTAAGTCCCAACTATAATTTTGTGGTGTAGAAATAATTGTTTAAGTTTCATTTGAACCTTTTAGCATAATTTTTGTATTGTACTTAGGTATAACAACTAATTGCAGATTCATCTTAGCGTTTCCTAAGCAGGTACTTTTTTGGTTAATGGCTTCATGGATGCTTATATAACCTTGCATCTGGTAACGCACAAGTACGAGTATAGTACTTCTGTACATAACGTTATTACGTATAGACATTTGCAGTGATACACTGTGATTAAATTATCTAACATTTAATCATCATTACAATCATTGCACGCAAACATAAATATTATTGATACTACTTACTTCCCGTCAAAAATATGGCAAAGTTTATATAACTGCTCGGTCGATCAATAGCTAAAAAGCGAGGATGTTCTACAACACGCCAAAGATTGTTTTAATTTTCTATAGCTGTCGTCTTTTTATCACAAAATGGCCTCAGTGACAAAGAAAATAGAACACCCAGTAAGATTTTTTGAATGAAATGTTATATGCAGTTAGACATAAGCCAGAGGAAGTGGTGATGCAGCTTTGAAGTTTGCTATAGGTATTGCTGGACCTCTTTTGTAATTTCGTTTTTGTGAACAATTTTTAAACCTCTATAAACAGACATTTTTTACCGGCCTGTTGAAAGACTCAGGGTATGTTAACGGAGTTATTGGCCCTAAAAATAACTCAAATTTCAAGTTTATCACATTTATGAAATTTTCGCATTTAAATATTTTAGATTGTATTTTACACTCTCATGATTTTTCTCTTCATTTTATACTCGGTACCATAATGGAAAAGAGTAGCATGAGCGGGTATGGTCTACTGACAAATGTATGTTATGCGTAAAGAGGTGAACAACTGCCACCTACATGGGCATGGTTACAGAGACGAAAAGCTAACTTTCAGCAATTCAGCATTTTTGTTTTTCAAGTGTTAAAACTCTCGGGAAAGCTGTCTTTTCAAAGCTGCGTCAAAGGTGCTGGCATCGCAAATTCAATAGTATTTATTGTGAAATTTGAAAACGGAAATGTTTCAGGAATGGATTCACAGTTGATTCAAGGAACTTCTTGAAAGGTTTGATTAACTAGTACCAACCAGTTTAGGATACGACAAACAATGATAGTTAATAATTAGAAGAAAGAGTTCATTTCCCTACCATCCCACACAATGTTTAATACCCTACAGGGTAATCACTCGTGGCAATATACTAAATTAAATATGCCAAAATGAGTGAAATTTGAACAAAAATGCAAAAATACAAGTACAAAAAAAATAAAAATATTGACGAAACAATAAGATACATAGGTATGTTAAAAAAGATTTAAATGCAAAAATTTCATAGATGCTATCAACTTGAAAATTGAGTTATTTTCAGAGTCAATAACTTATAGAACCTGATTCTTTATTCTACACTCATTAATTTCTTCAAACATAAATTATATAAAATTTTTGAATTTTGTTGTTTCCAACAAATGTTCGTAATAGAATGATGGCTTATGTTTCAAAACATTTACATTAACATTTTATTATAGCTAGCCTACTTCAGACAGATAGACACTTTATTCATCCTTTTGATCATTTAAGAATAATGTAAGATAGGTCATAGCAGATACACACTTACAACTACGCTTCACTAAGCATAGGAAAACGTACCCTTGCTATGTTTGTAGTATAGAGCTGAGCAATCCCATACAGCTATTCCACAATCTTCAACCGCTTTGCCATTCAATAACTAGTAGTTTGAACCGAAGTTTTTGCTTTATTTGCATGTTCCAAGTCGCATTCTGGGAGTAGCTGGCAATAACATAAACAATTTGTGATATGCTTTTCGCTTGAGTGAAATATGCTCTTTACTTCTTTTTTGTTTTTCTTTGTATATATTGCGTTACGTACCTGCTCTTTGCATGTTTTTTGTTGGTCAATAACAGCTATTGATTTATTTTATTTATTTTATTTACTTATTTTCTGTCTCCAGATTATTATTATAAAATCGTTTTGGGAGTACTGAGTTTTCCGATTGGGGCAGAAGTGCTTACCTACAGAAACATTTGAAAGTTGTGCTTATATAGTTCTCAAGCTAATTTTAATATAACTGTATAACTATATAGTTATAGTAAAGTCTAGATACTAGCTAGTTGTTCTTGTCTTATAATAAGTCGATCAACATTTACGAAAATAAGTGTGTGGGACAGGACCAAGCCTCTAAGTCTATACCTACAATACGTACATATGTTAAGTCTTACTTTTGAACGGCAGCGACGTGACAAATGAGATAAACATTTCAAGCATTATCAATGTGATGATCACTAATGCGAATGTTCTTGAATGAAAAAATGCAGTTTCATCTCGAGATAATCAGTAAAAGCAATAATAAAATATAGATAGCAGCTGGAAGGTGCTACCACGTACTCGTATTATGCTTTTTGAAGATAAGCTAATCGTCTGTTGTCAGATGATATCTCCCTGTCTAATGAGGTTAACATGAGGTAGCAATATGGTGACAAAACCATAAAATCAAGATATTGAATGGTAGTACCATAAACTCACTCAATCCATTGAATGATTTTATTTTCAATATATTTGCGAAACTAGATACAGGTAGCGTCAACTTTGTCACAAAATAATACATACATAGATAAAGGAATATAGAGTTCGAAAAACTCATGGCCCTTCAATTGACCATAAATTGAAACCATATTGTTTATAAAATACAATTTACCAATGTTTAGGCTGCTTCGACAGTATTTCTCGAAGACAAAACAGTACACAGTGGGACAAATGACCAATCTAGGTGGATAAAAGAAATCTAAAACTAGCTTTTAGTAGAGCTCGATTTTTATCGTCGAAATAAACATACAAAAGATAGATAAACATACAAAAAGTAGAGCAGGGATTACTACCGCAATGTAAGGATTGAATTCCAATAATTTGATATAAGTGATTAGCTGGCAGCTGTGAAAGCAGTGAAATTGATCACTAATATAAATAAGCTCCTAGCAAACCAAATTGTTTTTTTTCGATGTGAGATAAGTATAGACGTAGGTACCTAGTAATTTCAAATACGAAATTCGACTAAATACCTATTCATGATATTAGATGTGTGAGAGCGTAAGTTATTAGTTTTCGTTAGTATACTAAGTGACATATAAATCCGTTTAAATGGTTTTATTTTAATAAAAGTTGGTGAATGTATTTATCTTACTGTAAATAACAAGTGAAAAAATTTTCAGCCTTATCACTTAGACATTCCAGTTTTTATACTGCTTTTTTTTAATTCACTAACGCTCTAAAAGTGAATATTTCAGCCGCAGTAAAGAATCAACGTTGGCGGATTTTGGTTCTTGACATCCTTTACGGTCGGTTACGATGCCAAGAGTACGGAGACCTGTACGATTTCGTCAACTTAGTGAGTTTGATAGGGGCCGTATAGTGGGACTTCGGGAAGCTGGACTTTCTTTTCGGGCAATTGCAGTTAGAGTGCAAAGAAGTGTAGACACTGTGGTTAGGTGTTGTCAGGCATGGCTTCGAGAAGGCCGTACGCAAAGAGCAAGGGGCACTGGACGCCGCCGTAGAACAACAGACCGTGAAGATCGCCGCCTAAGATTATTGGCCTTAAGGGACCGTTTCTCCACTACCAGGTCCATTGCAAATGAATGGTTTGCAGAACACGGAAGACCTATTGGCATGCGAAGTGTTTACCGCCGAATGAGAAGTTTTGGCTTGTTTTCATACCGGCCACACTGGGTCCTCCCTTTAACTCGAGAACACCGACGTAATCGCCTTGAGTGGTGCAGACAACGGTCACTCTGGGATCAGGAATGGAACAGTATTGTCTTTAGTGACGAGTCTAGAGAGAGTTCTAGAACCCCATCTTTTACCCTATCTTGACACCCTGGCAGATCCAACTTTCCAACAAGATAATGCCCGACCACATGTTGCAAGAATCACAATAGACTTCTTTCAACATAATGATGTCACATTGTTACCATGGCCACCAAGATCTCCCGACTTATCCCCAGAGCACGTGTGGGATATGATGGGTAGGAGATTGCTCAATTTGCAACGTCCTCCTCAGACTCTAGAAGCACTTCGAGAGGTGTTGGTGGTTGCCTGGAATGAGATACCACAGGAGGACATTGACCACCTGATCAGAAGCATGCCTAGGCGCGTTGGAGAATGCGTAGCACATCAGGGTGCATCCACACATTATTAAAGGTCAAAGAGCTTTAAAGCAGTGCAATCATTTTGAAATTTTTATCATTTACGTATACTTATTATGCTTCATTAAGTACTTATAAAAAATTTTATTAAAATAAAACCATTTAAACTGGGTGTTCGGATTTATATGTCACTTAGTATATAAATAACACTATTAAAACTGCCGCGGACTACCGCACTAATTTTCAGCATGAAGTCTGAATATTCCATAGGGAACTATTTGAACTGTGGCACAGACACTTTTTTTAAGAAAAAAAATATATATGCTTTGTATTCTTTCCACTTTCGCTTTAGTTTAGAAACTACAAAACCTAGCTGCTCCTTAACCTCTTTTTTATAAGCATCTGAAGGTTTCTAGTGCAAGTCGATCGGATAATTGCAGCAGAATTGCGCCCATTTCTTTACAGCTATGTCACAGCTCAAACAGTTCCCTACAGGATATCTAGACTTCACTTGTCAAAATAAAGAATACACCCACATTAGGCATATATTAGAGGTTCGTCTTTTCGTATATATATATATATATATATATATATATATATGTGTGTGTGTGTGTGTGTGGTTTATCATAATATTTTATATTTTCAATATTAAAATTACTGTGGTAGTCGTGGCAGTCCTTAAGGATATTTATACTAGGACGAAAACTAACAAGTTACGCTCTCATATTATATCCAACATCATGAAACGGCATTCAACTGAATTTCGCATTTGAAATACCTAAACACTTACTTTTATACTTATCTTTTATCACGGAAAAATATTTGGACTCTAGGAAGATGGTTTGGAACAGTGATCAATTTCACTGCTTTGACAGCCATTAACTAATCACTAGCTAAGTTGTTGGAATTCAATCTTTACATCGCGGCCGTAATCACTGGTGAATTTTTTGTATGTTTATATTGGCTTATAAAAACTTATTTGCTAAATACTGGGAAGTTTTAGATTTCTTATATTTTAATTTTGTTCATCTAGAAAGCTTAATATAAAGCCAATCTGATATGTAATTTTAAAAGGGAAAATTTTTGTGGAATTATAAAGCGAGCGAACACTTGCAAGTGAAAAGCCTTCGAAGTTATTAATGAATACTCATCATTGTCGAAAAAATAAGAGACTTTCTATTCATATGTTACAAGCTCATCAACAAGAATACGAGTATTAAAAAAGTATCTGGGTTTCCTCTTACTTCAAAATACCCTAATAATGTATTCAATTTTTGTTACAGATGCTGTCGATGCCTTTTAGCTCAATGAACTGATAACCACCATTCTGCACAATTAGTTCCTTACCGTATGGGTAAGATATAAGAGGTAGGCTAGATCGCAGATGAACCCAAAATTTCCTACACGTACAAAAAAATAAGGCTGACTACATACAACTAGGTCCATTTTCCGGCAGACACCGGAGCCAAATCCGATGTTTGGCTTTTAACACTACCTTAGGCCGAAGCCGAATATTTAGCTAATCAAAAATTTGGGATACGTTATTAAAATAATGTGGTAGAATAACGAACTTTTGCACCCTTGGTTCTGTTTCTTGTGAATTTTGATGTTTTGTGTTAAAATTAGAAAACACTGTATTAAACTCCGAATATTATACATTGTGATCTCGGAGATGGGAAGAGATACAAAGTCAGGTTAAATTAGAGGAACATTTTACATTACCAGATATCAGAAAGCGGCGTCTAGAAAATTTTATAATCTATCTAAAGTACTATTGAAAATAAACCGATAATTTCAGAAATCGTCATTCTTTACCGACGCATGTACAGTTATGGCAATGAAAACATTGCGATATTCATTAGCTTTGAAAAAGAAGATATATACAATAAAAAATTCCATTTGAAAAAGGTATACAAAACCAGCTGCACATTCACATACTCATCAAAAACCACATTCTGTGAAACATTTACAAAATTATACCATATAATAAAGTCAATTTTTAAAACAATGCCAAGAAATAGTAGCATACCAACACCACATATTAATTTGGCTCTTTTATCTACGTGTGTCCTGTAAGATTAAACATTTAACAAAATACCTGTATGTATGTCGGCGTCAAACGCTTAAATCCGTCATTCCCTGAAATGCCTAGTCAGCCCCCGTATTGCCGGCAAACACGGTAACAGTTTGATTATTAACATACAACGTTTGACTAAGCATTTCAGTTATTCCCTGTAATGACTGGACAATTTCAGTCATTCATTGTACCAGTTTTGTGTTCATTTGCTTGAGTATACACAACGTCTTTTCTGTGTTTGTAAAAATGTCATAGCATTCAGAATTGTTTTACAAGAAACTAAGTGAATACTGTGACAGTGTGAATAAGAAAAAACCATGGAATACAAATGAGGAAATAAGTTAATTTTTATAATTTTGTGAACCTAACCTAAATTATAACGTGCATAGGCTTGCTCAACAGCAGCATTCAGCTGCTGGATTTCGTAAATATAGTAAATACTTGATTAAAAAAACAATAATGTAATAATGAAGTATTCTTCTTTCCTTTTAGGTTAATTCATGCTTGATTATTTTTCTTTTAATATTACTGATAAAGTAGTACCTATATTATGTACTTCAATGGAGCAACACTGTATTGATTACAGCGTTTGACTAAAATAGGCGAATACAGTAACGAAGTTTATGTGGTTGTTACGGTGTTTGACTGGAATTGTTCAGTCATTACAGGGAATGACTGAAATGCTTAGTCAAACGTTGTAATAATCAAACTTACGGTGTTTGCCGGCAATACGCGGACTGACTAGGCATTTCAGGGAATGACGGATTTCAGCGTTTGACACCGACATGTATATTGGTACTAATAGGTAGCTACAAGATATATATCTAAGCCCCTAATCGCTTTGAATAATGGACTGAGTCTATATTCGTAAATGTTGACATCCCTTCGATTATTCTTAAGTTCGTTAACCAAGATTATGATTACTCGCCTAATTGGCGATATTTTCACAAAACTTCACTCACGGACCTCCATAGGACTAATTTTGGCTCTCAGCGTTATATAGATAAGATTGTTAAAAATTATGACGACCACTATATTGAAGTCTACCTCTTTCGTCACTGCTTTGAAATCTTTAAAGACATAATAAGGCGTTCATAAACACTGAAAAATGTCTTTCGCTTTTTTGAACTCTTTTTTATTGACATTAATTTCACATTTAGTCTAGTCACATATTCGATTGGTGAGAGACTGAGAGACTTTACGAAATCTATTACAAAGTCTATAGACACGCCTAATTTCTACACATCATAAACTGATTTTTATTGAAGTCACTTAATTCATCTTCAAAAAAAATTAACCGAATATAGTCGAATGCCATACGGAAAATGCTAACATCCTTAATTTAGGTCATATTAAGTTAGAAAAAATGAATACTAACATGAAACCACTGATGAAGAATGATATTATTTCAGTGCACCTTTAATGCTACTCATCTATGAAGAAGTCAAATGGGTATATATTTTGCAACAAATCTCTTAATCTATATAGTAACACAAAACTAGTTATCTAAATACTCATATTTTGTTGTGTGCCAGAATGTTCCAGTTAGTAAGAAACACTTTAGTTGTATCACTTTATGGTTCTGAATCTTACACAAATATTAATTTTTGCAATATACACAAAAATTTCTATTGCAGGGTCTACTGCTAAAATGCTGATAGATAGGATGCATTCGCGTTTCTCATGAACAAGATTTAGAATAAAAGGTATACGCACCACGACTATATGCAATACTACATGTAGTAGTATGTAAATTATACACATGTTTTTCATTATAAATGCACTGCCATTGAAAGGCCCCCTACGCATTTTTTGGAGGGGTCAAGTTAATAGGTTGATCTTCGCAGTGATGAAATTGATGCATATTTTGACGTAAAAATTTCAAGAACGCGGCATGAAGTGATGTTGTTCCTCACTTTGAAGCTCCTTCTGCGTATCGTCCATTTCAGGATTCACACCAAAACTCATCAGTTTTATACATCCATCTCTCTAACACATACGAGTACATATATGCGATCTGCCTCTGTGCGAGAATATTTGTTTGTTTAAGCTCAGACATAAGTTCTTTAGCTTTGTCTCGCCACCTCAGTGTAACAACCCACTTCACATGGGGCTTCAATTTTGTGTATACCTTTCATTGATCTTCGTAACGCACGATATCGATAATTTTTGCCAAAATTATTGAATCATTTTGAGAAAGTAAATGGAAGCAAGCAATAATCAATCCGTGTGCAAGTGCAAGTCGATGACGTAACTACCAAGAGCCAGAATATTAGTTAAATATCTATCAAAACTAAGAACCGACAGACTATCAAAGTTGAGAGTTTTTGAAGAAGACTGATATAAGATGCTACAAGAGTTTTGAGTTGTTGTTTTACAAGCGATTAATATAAAAAAACACCAAACTTTAACAGTCTGCCAGTGCGCCATTTAGAAGGATAGTGTTAGTTATATTCTAAGGTTTGTTCGCATTAGGAGCTTCAAAATGAGATATCACGTGACCCCACAATCCATTTAACAAAATGTTTTCACGGCAAGATATATGAGTATAGATCCATGCATGAATTCCATCATCCAGAATTTCAGCTTGCCAACTTGACCGGTTCAAAAAAATGAGTAGATGGCTTTTGAAAAGCACTGCATAATTGGAAACATACTACGAACGAATCTTCATGTTTCTCGGACCGACAAATAAGACTTCAGACCACAGATAGGATTAAAAGATTTATAATATAATATTTTCGGCCGCCTCGGCCATAGAAATACATCCAGTTTGCTGGAACGTTAGTTTTAATCCTTCATCTGCAGTTTTACTTGATAGCCAGTCGAACATGGAGATTCATCATAACCAGGATAAGATTGGGATGTTACAAATACACAGTTTACTAGTTTGTGTTGTATTATTGTGTTATTACCAGAAATTTGATAATCTTCGATCGGAATTTAAATTATTCACGGCAAAAATTAGATCTACTACACTTTTTATGGCCCTATTCGCATTTCTTCCGCCGTAGCAAATCTAAACATGTAAACAAGATCAAATTTCTATCCGACAAAAAACTACCGGTGCACAGTGAGATTATATAATATACGTACAGGTATAACCTAAGTATATGTTATATAAATGTAATTGTTTTGCACGTGTACCAGATGAAAAAATTGTATTTAATTTTCTTTAAAGTTCACTAAACTGTTGATCTCAAAACTAATAATGCTGCTCTAAACCAGCCAATATATTATAAAAATATTATAACTACTTTCATATATATTTTTTCTGATGTTTCTGTACAATGATTCAATGATATTACTATTTGTTTAAGAAGATCTGGCTATGATGATGACTGAAGTCAGGCCTATATGATTTTTAGATATACTCGTAGTTGATTCATCGAAATACTTCAAAAACACTTTATATTGTACTCCTTTGGAGTATAAAGACTAATTTCTCGTTAGTAACTAGACTGAAACCTTTTTCTTTCTGGTGAAATTGCGAATAACCGGATCAGCTCAAAATTAGGAAGTACGCAAGAATTTAGCCTTGTCTTAAGTTTTAGTATAGCTTTTATGTCGAAATATAACAGATAATAGTATAGTGCACCTTATTTAGTAGTACGTATAGCAATTTGGCGATAAAATTACATTTAAAGTAGATAAAAATGGGGCAAACAACAAGTTCATTTCGAGTCTCAATGATAACTCAGATTATCTTTTGCACGAAACTTGAATATACCGACTTGAATAACACAAAAATATTAAGGCAACTGTGTTCAATATATACCTACAGACAAAACGCGTAAAAATATCGCATTAACGTTTTCTACTTATTATATATATATATATATATATATATATATATATATTAATGATTTTTTACAGTATACCATGGTAAAGAAGAATGATTTCCCATCGACCTTTACCATCGACAACTTCAGCTCGACGTAAGTATATCTACTACATTACATTACAATGCACCTTAAATGTTTGTTCTCTATTTTAATTGATTTTAAGCTTGTACTGTACTGTAAAATGCAAAGCTTACTAGTTATAATAACAGAAAATCATCAATGCTATCAAATGTTAAAGCTCTATGGCGGGTACAAGGAAAATCTTGAAGCATACAATAGGACTTCCTCAGAAACACGATCATTGAAACTAAAGAATGTCACATTTTTTTTTGGTACTATCGTAAGGACCAAGCCCTACCAAATAAAAAAGTTTAGAGAGTCATGTACGATTTGATACCAACGCCTTACACTTATATAATCGATATGCTTTCAATCTCACTAATCATATTTTATAAATCTTTCAGAGCTACACTAGCAAACAATGACCAAATTAAGTCACCAAATGGCTCAAGCAAGGCAAACTTACACGAAGAATACAATCCGTACGATAACAGATCACTGGAACATCCAAACTCGTGAGTACTTTCAAAATATCCACGTTTTAGAACCAAATTAGACTACAATTAGGGATTAGAACACAGACCTGATGCCGCCTAGTCTATTATAGCTAACCTGAAACAAAGTACCCAGCAAAATAAAACTACATGGAATCCAACAGTACATTGTCACAACATTCATAATAAGGATAATTGTAGGACATTATCATTACATATTTTCCTTTTTCCCAAACTGACTTGCACGAAATCGAAACATGCTTACTGTGCAAACTACTCAATTCATAACTCATACTTATATCCATGAATTTCGAGCAAGCGCATACAGCTATTTAATTAGCTAGGTGCTTTGTTATAATGTACCATACATACACAAAAACTATGTAATAGCATCACCATATTTATAAAAATGTAAATTTCATTAAATAATAACTATGAACTACGAACTATGTTTTGATGGAGATTTCTTCGCGTGGTATTTTTCACATACTTTGGTATCAAAACAAATTATTCATTATGTCGCAGTGATTCATCAATCTAGTATGAGCCAAAATCCTCCTGAGATAATCTCCATCAGAATACCTGGAATTTTTCACAACTATGCTAAGTTAATTGAGCCATATATCGTAAATTCCGTAGTGACACATTGACAACTGGAACAGGCCAAAACAGACTATAAAAATGATACAGTAGAAGAATTTGAGAAGGTAGAAAAATTTCCGCAGGATCGGATAGCCACCCATAGATGGGTGAATCATTCCTACAGATCATACCGCAGATTTGACTCAACAAATCTGGCTTGAACGAGCGCAATCCATAGTGGGATGAACACGAGTAGATTTCCGTAGAGAGGAAGTCGTAGATTTGATTTTACAACTCTGGATGAGATGATTCACTACTAACCAACCAATTCAATTAGATTAGAAGGATCCAAGCCTATATATTTACATTGCATTGTTTGTTTCCAAAATTTAGAGTATGCTTTTGACTCACTTTTTTATACCGAATCAGCCGCGCAGGCAGAAGTCTAAATGCCGGGACACCCTGACTGCTATGATGATTCCAAAGAAATTCTGTTAATACGATTTTTGAACTGCCTAAGCTTAGTAGAACTGGGAAAAGTTTCCTCTTGTAGATTGTTCCACAATCTCGACACCCTCGGGTCAAAGGAGCAGTCGTATTGGCCAGTTCTGGATGTACGAAGTTGGACACGGTTAGGATGGGACGCCAAAGTCAGGCGGGTCTCTTTGGCAGGCACATCGTGGTGGCATCATGGAAAAGAGCTCTGAGGAGCAAAGCCCGTTGGTGTAACGGTAGAAAAGAGCTAGATCGCCGACTGCCCGCCGGTGAGAAAGGGTCCCGAGACTGTCTGTTAGAGAAGAGTCATCGATCAGTCAGACCGCCCTCCTCTGGACAGCATCGAGCATAAATAATGTAGTCGGAGTGGCAGCACCCCAAACGTGTGAGCAATACTCGAGGCTAGGCCTTATCTGGGCCTTGTATAGAGTGAGAAGGTCATGCAGAGAAAAGTATTTCTTAGCCCTAAACAAATAGTCTAGCTTTTTCCCAGCAGCTGCTGCTATTAACGAGATGTGTTCGTAAGCAGTGATAACCTCCAGGTCTCTCGTCAGTGAGGAAATCGTCGCTAGTCTTCTTTTTTCCACCTCAGCGGCAGAGATCGGCTTGTCAATTTGAATTCCTCTATGTAGAGAGCTGTCATCAACGAAGCTGTGGATTGGGTTGATCGTGCAGGAAAGGAGGTCGTTGATATGTGAGAGGAGCAGTGTCGGAGCCATGACCGATCCCTGGGGAACACCCGCGTTGGCGTTGTGGGATGAAGAGGAGAACCCGTCAATTACGACGGATATCTTGGGGTCAGAGATAAAGTCAGCTACCGATCTGCAAAGCTTTACTGGGAGGCCATAGGATGGAAGTTTACTTAAGAGGGCAGCGTACCACGGCTGATCGAATGCTTTCGTAATGTTAAGAGCAACGACATGAGCCTCACCATAAGACTGGATGAGTTTACTCCACAATTGCGTGACGTAAGCTAGGAGGTCCCCTGTGAATCGTTGGTGCCGAAAACCATACTGCCTGACGCTAATCAAGCTATGACGTTCGAGGTAGTACAGAAGCTCGCGATTTATGCACCTCTCTATCACCTTGCTTATAACAGAAAGCAGAGCTATAGGCCTGTAGTTATAAGGGTCGGTCTTAGATACTTTTTTGGGATGGGCTGGATATGAGCAAATTTCCAGTTTTCTGGGAAGGTGCCGGATTCATATCTGGAAGAGACCCAAAAGAACTGGAGCAAGCTCCGCTGCACACCGCTTCAGTACAATGGCAGGAATCAAGTCCGGACCAGAAGCTTTGTTGATGTCGAGTGACAAGAGCACTCGTCTTACGGTCTTATGCCTGAATATTACCTCCCGCATAGTGTAGGGAACCCTTTGAATTGACGGCACTTGGGCGTTGGGGGGGACGTCCATGGTGGAGTTGGCAGCAAAGATCTTGGCAAGCACTTCTGCCTTGGCCTTTGAGTCGGATACAGTCGCTCCATCCGGACACGTAAGTGGTGGAAGGCTACAGTGCGAGCATTTCTTTTCAATCTGCTTGGCCAGAGTCTAGAAAGACCGACTGCCATTGCACTGCGAGATTACCCTGTGCCGAACTTTTATATCGCGCTGGTTTTTGGCATTGCGAACCGCTCCGTTATATTTGTTTCTGGACTCGACGTCGGCTTGTCTGTTCTCTACAGTGGGGTTTTGTAAGAAGATTCTGTGTGCCTTGATCTTCTACTGACGAGCAGTGTCACACGATTTGTTAAACCAGCCATTGGACCCTGGTTTAGGCACTTTCACTGTGTGAGGGATGTATACCTCCATTTCGACATGCATAATTTCGGTTATCGAAGAACAGCCAGCCGACGCATCCGCGTCAGTAAAACAGACATCTCTCCAAGGAAAGGTAGAGAAGAAGTCTCTGAGCCCCTCCCAGTCGGCATGTCCATAATGCCAAGTTTCGCGGTCTCTACGAGTTTCTGCTGCGGGTTCTGACCGAAATCTAACCTCCACAACACCGTGGTCTGAGTTACCCAGGGGGGACAGGACAGCAGTGCTATAAGGGATAGGATGCGTGGTCAGAAAAAGATCCAGCAGGCTACTGGCATGTGACGAGACGCGGGGGAAAAATATATGGGGAGGCCAACTCTTGTCTTCGTCTCCCATTTTGCAACCAAATAAATTAATGGTATGCCTTTTTAAGCGTGTCATTTTGCGTTTTCGGGCCTGGAGGGTCACTTCACCACAACCGTAACAAAAGTTGTCCGGTTCATCTACACAAGTGCGCGACATATTCACTTTTCGAAACAATACAGCTTGTCATTAACCACTAACTTGTTCAAGGTAAATGATATTATACATATAAAAATAAATAAATACATAGGCGCTAATATTATTCTTAGAGAAGGGAGTTTCGCGCCTTCAGTAGGGCTATTCAGGAATTTCCCATAAATTAGAGGTACCGGAAAAACCAGAGCTAAAAGGGCTTTTTACCTGGCATATTCTTGTTTAACACAAGATTATCTAAAATTGGCTAATTTTATTCTGGATACATTTTGGCTGTTGACCAGTGAATAAGCTGCCTCAGAATGAAGTGAATCTTTTTCCGTCTCTGTGACCAGTACAATCGTTTACAACGCAGTTTTTTACTCGATAGCTGTCATTAGTATGGTAGAGCTCTTGTCTTGGAGACCGGAAAGCAAAATTACTGAGTTTTTCAGTAGATCACATCCGCGTATTTCCTTTCCTTTGTTTGTTTCCAAGACAAGGTCTGTCGGGTGTTTAGAATTCTACTCTCACCATTAGAATATCGGAAACAGTAAGCTAAATGAAGACAAAGTTGTGCATATAGGCGCGTGAGAAAATGGCACTTAAAAATAAATAGGAAAACTGAAATTTTAACAAGACCGTTTAGTTTTTTCCTAAGTTTATTTCAGATGCAATTTCAAAATAAATTGCACATTAACATCTCCACTTTTTCTCCTCTACAAATTGGTATTACTCGAATTTCAATCTGACGTTTCATCTTTTATCATCACTCAACAACTTATAGACGCCATCTTGTATTTTCGTAGAGTCGAATAGAGCTTATAATTCTGGTTCCAAAAATTTATAATATGTTATACATTATAACTGTAAAGCTTCAGTTATTTCAAAAAAACACTAATATTTACACAATTGGCCGTGATAGTGGCAGATGATTACTTGTTTATTCGATTAAATGGTCAATTAAATATTTCTTTGCTTTTTCAGAAGCGTGTTTAAAGAGCATTTAGATATTTTGTCCCTTGTTGACAAGAGCAAATATTATTTTAACTGGACATTAACATTCATTAATTATTTAGATCAAAATGGGTATGTGATTGGTTCAGTAGCCATCACTTTCTTTACAATTTTTTCATCAGCTTGTTAAAATTATACCGTTTTCAATATGACCCTTAAACTATATGATAAAGTTGGTAACAAGGACAGCCTCAAAAGCAATGTACACTAAATAGTAATGTACGGCTCAGGTGACATGTAAGGAGGATCCGTCATGGTAAAGATAACGCGTCATATGGTCAAGGCCAACTACGAAAATATTAGTTTTTCAACTAATTGAAGTTATACAATGGCAATGCATGGCACGTTATACATATTTGAAATCAGAATTAAAAACTCCATTCACCTATGCGAAACACACCCCAAATAGTTAGGAAAAATCAATAACGATTTTGAGAAAATTGTTTTTTCTGCCTCTCTCTAAGCTTTCTAAGTGCCTTTTTCCAGTTATTTAAATGTGCAACTTTATCTCCGTTTAACTGAACCACTGAACGTCGAATTTGAAACAGCCGATATAGCATATAGCTGACAAGAACGAAACGCGTCGCATACTTTTGGCCATGGTCACAGAGACAGAATTCCACTGTTGATGACTACGATGAAAACCCTGTTTTTCCTCTGATTGACCAGTTGTCAATTATGTGGTGGTGCACGACATATTCCGTTTTTAGAGCGGTACTGTCTTTCACTTCTATTAATTCTAATACCTTACCGCCTTCGTCTAGGTGTACGTGTTTTCATAGCGCCTAAGATCCCATGATGCATATTCACAGTCCGGGCCGTAGCAACCGCTGTATCAGCCGTATGATTTGGGGCACACAACCCCCTATGCGAACCCCGACGTGTAAAAATAAAAATACGATCTACAATCTCAAGTGCAAGCAAGCAAATAAACGCTGAATGCTGGGAGTGTATTGCTTGAAAGTAATAGCATGCTTCCTATTTTTGACCCTCCACATTACAACCGTAACAGCTGAAAGAACATTTTGGAAAATAAAAGTGATCTGAACAACGTACAAAAAAGGTAAAAACATGTAAAGGTGTTTCATCGGCGGAAAATGTTTCATTCAAGGCTTCGTGTTCGAACCGTTATTCTACTTAGCTTATACATTTGATATACGACACTCAGCTGGCTATGTCATTTTATTCATTTGTCTTGCATGAAGTGTCGTACAAACTGAACTAAAATATTACTGTAACAGGCAATATCTAAAGATCAATGCTACAAAATTTTCTGCTTCGATCTTTGGTCCAAAGCAGTTATTACAACGTGCAGAGTCGACAATTGTCCTTAATCTTAATAATATGCATATTCCTATCATGGACCATGCAAAGAATTTAGGAGTTGTTATGGATTGAGATTTAAGCAACATGTTACAAATTTATCTAGATTAACATACTTGCGTTTAAAGATGTTATAGTCTAATCGACATATTTTGAACATCAACAACTAGCTGAAACTTTAGTAGTGTAGTTAATAAATTATTCAATTGTTGTTTACTTTCCTTGCCTGCGTCACCAGATGTAGAGTACAAAAAATTCAAAATAGCTGTAGCAGGTTTGTTTATGGTCTGCGAAAGTTTAGCCTTGTGTCGCAAAAGATCAAAGAGTTAAGATGGTTGAAGGTTGACCGGCTATTTACATATTATCTGCTCATCTTCGTTCAAATACTCAAATAAATAGGGAACCTACTTATCTTTCAAAAAAGTGTGTACCACGCTGTGATCTTAATAGCAGAAATCTCAAGCATAACTCCAACTTCAACAGACCTAGTTATAGAACTAATATTGTCCATCGTAGCTTCGCCTACAATAAAGCGTGAAAGAGTATAGGGCTCTTAATGATACTCAAAAAGGCATCAAGGACGATCTTGTGGGATCTGCTAGCCAAACTAGTTAATACAGTTTTGATTTTCTCACAATTCTGGATACCACATTACAGTCACGTGTTGTCTTACCTTATTGTTGGTCCTGTTTTATTATTTTTTATGCGTAGAAAAGTAACGAACAAAAAGTGTATATTTGTTATTTGCCCATTCGACAAATGTTGATATAGGGCTGCTCAAGAGCAAGCTACATCATTGATCATAATTTCAATTTTTCCAAATCATACATACTTTTCTTACGAGTATTTTATGACCTTTATGTGGATAATAAGTATACCCAGGGCGTTCGGAAGTAGACTTAGATACATGATGCATATCCAACGTCCATTCATCCAGAATTGCGTGGGAAGTACAGAGTCAATCTACTTGATATTTATTTTTCAGATTCCTTGGTGCGCTCATACACATAATAAAGGCTTCCCTTGGGCTGGGAATTCTGTCAATTCCCAGAGCTTTCAGGACAGCCGGTCTAGTAGTAGGATTCCTAGGAACGGTGATCATAGGTGCAATATGCACGCACACAGTTCACATTCTGGTAAGTGTTTATACCAGAATTGATTAGTATCTTCATTATTTTTTAAATGGCTGTTCCATAACTATGGTTAAATATAAGCATGAGCAGTTCACGATACAGGATGTCATAATCCGGTCATAAAATATATATCCAGAGTTGTCACATACCACACGTGCAAATGTAACTGTTTCAGACCTACCTAAACTGCAAGAGGTACCTCCATCGATACCATCCATTATTATAAAAAAGCTCGATTAGTAATAGCAAAATGAAAAACATTGGGAGGTAGATGCATGGGTAAAAACAAGGTGGCTGGACCATAGAAGACCATGCTTTTTGTGAGGCCGATTATTCAAAAGTCATACTTATTGTCATGAGATGACAAATAACTTCTAATGTCGATAAAACCCCATGCATGTATAGACAGAATCTTCAATACTGTAAACGTTCCAACCAAAAAGGTGGTCTTCAGTACAAGGACATACATATACTAAGTGACATATAAATCCGAACACCCAATTTAAATGGTTTTATTTCAATAAAAGTTGGTGAATGTATTTATCTTACTGTAAATAACAAGTGAAAAAATTTTCAGCCTTATCAGTTGGACATTCCGGTTTTTATACTGCTTTTTTTTAATTCACTAACGCTCTAAAAATGAATATTTCAGTCGCAGTAAAGAATCAACGTTGGCGAATTTTGGTTCTTGACATCCTTTACGATCGGTTACGATGCCTAGAGTACGGAGACCTGTACGATTTCGTCAACTTAGTGAGTTTGATAGGGGCCGTATAGTGGGACTTCGGGAAGCTGGACTTTTTTTCGGGCAATTGCAGTTAGAGTGCAAAGAAGTGTAGACACTGTGGTTAGGTGTTGTCAGGCATGGCTTCGAGAAGGCCGTACGCAAAGAGCAAGGGGTACTGGACGCCGCCGTAGAACAACAGACCGTGAAGATCGCCGCCTAAGATTATTGGCCTTAAGGGACCGTTTCTCCACTACCAGGTCCATTGCAAATGAATGGTTTGCAGAACACGGAAGACCTATTGACATGCGAAGTGATTACCGACGAATGAGAAGTTTTGGCTTGTTTTCATACCGGCCACACTGGGTCCTCCCTTTAACTCGAGAACACCGACGTAATCGCCTTGAGTGGTGCAGACAACAGTCACTCTGGGAACAGGAATGGAACAGTATTGTCTTTAGTGACGAGTCTCGATTTTGTTTAGGCATGCACGATGGTCGTGTCAGGGTTAGAAGGCGACGTGGTGTAAGGAGGAATCCACAGTTTTTTGTTGAAAGACATGTTCATCACACTGTTGGAGTTATGGTTTGGGGTGCTATAGCTTATGGTTCCAGGTCACCTTTAATCTTCATCAGAGGTAACATGAACGCGCAGCGTTATATCCACGAAGTTCTAGAACCCCATCTTTTACCCTATCTTGACACCCTGGCAGATCCAACTTACCAACAAGATAATGCCCGACCACATGTTGCAAGAGTCACAATAGACTTCTTTCAACATAATGATGTCACATTGTTACCATGGCCACCAAGATCTCCCGACTTATCCCCAATTGAGCGCGTGTGGGATATGATGGGTAGGAGATTGCTCAATTTGCAACGTCCTCCTCAGACTCTAGAAGCACTTCGAGAGGAGTTGGTGATTGCCTGGAATGAGATACCACAGGAGGACATTGACCACCTGATCAGAAGCATGCCTAGGCGCGATGGAGAATGCGTAGCACATCAGGGTGCATCCACACATTATTAAAGGTCAAAGGGCTTTAAAGCAGTGCAATCATTTTGAAATTTTTATCATTTACTTATTATGTAAGTACTTATACAAAATTAATTTTATTAAAATAAAACCATTTAAACTGGGTGTTCGGATTTATATGTCACTTAGTATATGTTATTGAATAAAATAATAATTCGCATATATTTATGTAGCTGCATTAAAATGTTGAACAAAACATATCTATCACCAAACTAGCTACTGCATTGCAAAACTAATCTCCTTCAAAATAATACAAGACGTATAACCTATACTTTACTTAGTCCGAGCCGCGCATTCAGGCTAGTATTTTATTAGTTGCATAACAGAAAAAACAACAAAAACATGATATTATACAAAATTCGTTGCAAAAATAAAGCCTAACTACATGAGCACCGCTCTAGCTTACTGGTGAATAGTTCCCCCACTTGATATCCTAGGAACGATCGTACTGGTCAGTTCTAGGTGTATTCGCCGAAGTGCAAAGTAGGGCGAGCTAAATCGATCGACGCGCACGCGGTGGACAAAAAGGGAAATATCTTCGGAGTATTAGTCTGATCAGTTTGAAATTCAAGTTGTTCAAATTGACAGAATCTCTGTTATTTTCATGGATATATGAGATATTTTTGTCCGACATCCGATGGTGGCGCTACCATCGCGCACAAGTCGAATAGGGCACGGCCGGCAGGGTTATTATGTATTAGAAATCAATTACCTTTCCGACAGCTTTCGACGTTTGTTCTGACGTTTATCAAATAATACGTTACCCAGGTTGCTCATGTCATTATATATTTTATCAAAGTTAATTTGGAGTTTAAAGATGAGACTGTTGAACTACGGCGCAACTTCCGTACCTCTTCTCCTGATAAGATTCTTGACAAAAATTAAACGAACGAAAAATTATAGCGTAGAGCTCTGTAAGTAGAACCTAACATACGGAAACAAGACACGACGATTCGTGGATTTAAAGTCAACACGAATAATATTCTAGAGACTTACAGGATTATAGGAAAATGAGCGTTGGAAAATCAAGATACATGATACAAAATAACATTAATCGTTATACAAAAAAAATGAAAATAAACATGGTATCTTATTTAGTGATTATGAACTATATTAAAATAAGGTATGCACAAAAATGGTTCGTTCGCACAACTTTTACAGAAAGTATCTACCTTTTTAGTTTTGTTCATGGCATATTGGCGCCCATGTTTTTCACTGTTCGTCTGGTAACAGTTTTTGCACATCTTTCTTCGTTGATGTTTGCTTCCATCTGTTTTCACTTCAATGACGTGATGAACAAGGGGTGTAGGTATTTGTTTTTCTGAATGACTATCTTCATTGTTTGTCACTAGATGCTTTATAATGTGCTTTTTAAAATCTGTCACTGACATATTTTCTCCAGTTACAAGCTTATATAAAATATAGGAATTTACCATAGATGTTAATAAAAGTTCGAAAGCCATTTTCCTGTACCACTGCACGCTTTTTCTTAGAGGATTAGAGTATGCCCCCAGTTGGTCGGATAAATCAACTGCTGCTTAGCCTTTATTATAGTCTAATACTACTTTTGGTTTCATCTTAGTTTGCCGATTACATGACACTTCTTGCATGTAATTTCCATGTTTATTGGATAGGGTATAAATATTCCTTTTATCTCTCCAGTTGCTGATGGTTATGCCAGCCTGGTTTTCAAGAGAAATTATTTCTCCTTTTTTTAACTTTGCATTTATCACTTCTTTGGGCAAACCTTTTCGTGTTTTTCCAATTGTTCCTACTAAATCCGTATTGGAATCGAGCATTTTCTCTGCCAATTCCAAACGTATACCAACTGTCAGTTATAAGTGTCCTTCCTTGATGTAGCAAGTCGTCAAGAAGATAACGTACAATACGTTCTGGAGTGACCTTATGATTATTCTCTATTCCTGCATATATTTTCAAGTTATATGTATATCCAAGATCATAACACACTTTAAACATCTTCACGCCATATTTATGTCGTTTTGATTTTATGTATTGTCTAAAGCCTAATCTTCCCCTAAATGGCAAGAGTGTCTCATCGACGCAGATGTGTTCATTTGGAACGTATAGCGATTTGAAATTAGCCACTAAAATTTCTATTAGGGATTTTAGTTTGTACAATTTATCAAATTGGTCTGCCAATGAATTATCAGTAAAATGTATCATTCTCAACAAAATCTCAAATCGATTCCTTGACATGACTTTCCTTGCAAATTGATTAGTGAAAATTGTATCATTGCTCCAGTAGTCGGCAATTTTTGGCATTTGTACCAAACCCATCCTTGCAACTAATCCCAAAAATTTTCTGATTTCAGTATTTGTTGTCGGAATCCACTCATGCAAGCGAGAGCTTGGTTTTGCATCTGTGCGCATAAGAGTCTGTGTTGCGTACAGATTTGTTTGATCACAAATCATGCTGATAACTCTGTTGTCGACGACGGCGTCAAAGAAATCTCCCAGTTGACCATGTGCCAGTAATGCAGCTACTTCCGATTTTACTCCTGACTCGATCGTAAAATCTGGTATTTTTTTATAGTTACCTGCTAATGGGCCCCAATTCGATAAAGAAGGCATGTTTAAGTTCCGTTGTGGATTTCTGTCATTTAAAACCAGATCCGTGTTCTCTTCTGGATCTTGGACAGTGCTTGGGTTTGGATTTAATTTTACTTTTTTCCTCGATACATACTTATAGATTCTGAATCCGATGTTGAGCTCGAGTCTGACTCTGAACTACAAACATAATCACTCTCAGAAGCTTCAAATGGATCCGAATCATCTTCGTCGAAGAATTTCCCAAAATTGTCGGCTATGTTGAGTAGTTCACTTTGAGACAAAGGTCTCGTACGTTTAGGCATCTATAAATACATAGAATTAAAACAATATCTATCTACTGAACTAATATAAACTACTTACGGCTATTATTCTTCTCAAGAGCAGGACAAATTAACTTCTCAAACTGATTGTTGACATATTAGAATATAGGTTATGTTACGCGTCAACGGACCAACGCCGCATGACAGTATTAACTTACCTCACTGGGCCGCGCTGCCCCGATGGGACCAACGTGTTTTTATATAGTGGCCCACTAGTGCTGAATGTAAAATATATGTTTGACGTATTGGACACATGTTAAAAAATATGTCTGGCAGCGAACGTGTTAAGGATGATACCAGGGCGTGATTAATACACAAATGGGGCTTTTTGAATTATCATAATGAGCTTCTAAGAAAGCTTTTTCTTCGTACCCGATCCTAGTTCCCGTGCTTATCTTCCTTGAGTTTCTGTGTTGATACTTTAGATATCACCTAAAACTAAGGTGTTTCCCGAAACAAAATGTTAACACCTGATTTGGCTACCGGCACCCTCAGACACCGGTCTAAACGTTTTTGATACGGAACAACATTTTTGAATACCTACCATCTCTATTTGATTTTTAGTTGAACAGTGACCACCGAATAAGTTTGTGATTTACTTAGCAATGAGCTGTTAGGAATCAAGAGGTGGCAATCTGTTGTCCGACTTCATTAAGCTGCTAGGGGTACTATCCACAATAGACTATTGGGTTCACCCTATAAACCAGAAAAGGAATATTGCTGGTTTCGTAGCTGAACTTAGAAGTTATCCTACCAAGATGTAAGGATGACTTGGTTATAGTAGACCACAGAAAGATTAATTACGTCAGAAGAAAAACGTTAATAACATTAAATATTTTGGCTCGAAACGTACTTCAGATGGTTGACACCGAGTGTGCAGTGCTCCATATATGGTTTAGGCTTTGCATGCGATATGGTGAAACGTGACCCAGCGTTGCGAAACAAAATGTTTCGATGTGCGCGGCCGACGTAAATACTTTCAGAAAGCTATCCCGAAATTCAGTAAAGTTATTCGCTATTCAAAGCAATTGTTCTTGTAACTAGAAACATTTCCCCCTTCAGAATAAACTAAAAATAGCATCACTGCAGTCGCAGCTCCTTTCATTTATCAATCAGCAATCATCATTAATTTTTATTGTAATTCATCATGCTTTATTAGGATTAGGAGTCATTTAAACGATCATTCAAAAACATTATATTTAAATAGCAATATAAAAATGAAATCTCAATAGGATTTAATAGTAAAATCAACAGTATTGCACCACTAGAAATCACAGAGGTAGTTCTGCATCCTTAACATTTTATTTTTGAAAATTTAATATATTTATTTTAGAAATGCATATACTAAATTGCAAAAAAACTTTCAATTTTTCCCTACCTATATATTATAAATACTTTAAATTATTTGTTTCAGCACTCATTTCTGTTTGCCTCTGTTATCAGTAATTTCCTACTTGAGAATAAATGTATCGTGTATTATGGGAAATCACACACTCGAACGTAGTCACGTTGGATCAATTGCTAAAACAATTTAAATCAAGTAAATAATTGATAAAATAATTGCTTTCGGAATATATGAGTGACAGATCAGAAAATAAAATGACAAAAATAAACGAAATTTTTAAAGCGTCACTAGGAGAAAACAGTGAAATGAAAGTTCAGGCGGTAACAGGGGAAGTTCAGAAAAAAAAATAATTTTGAACTTTCCATTGCCATGCAGCACTTGTCAAACAAGAAAGTTTAATGATAACCCCACTTATTTCTTGTACAAAATGTACGAAGAAAATGTATCTAAACATCGCAGATTTTCTTATCGTCTTTTCTCTCCGCTATGACTGGAAAAGAATCAGGTTCTATAAGCGAAGTTTTCGATCCGGAAAATAACTCAAATTTCGAATTGATCACATCGATGAAGTGTTTGCATTTAAATATTTCAGAACATATTTATTTTAGATTATTTAAAAGCAATTTTTACAGTTTTTTGAAACATTCACCCATTTTCGAATGTTCAACTTCCTATTTTTTATAGGGGCATGGACGCATTAATTCCTACTTCAAATCTATAATATAACACACTGAGACACCAACCATATAAAAATGAAAATGTTTCGCTATTGCGCTCACAATAAAACAAAAAGTTGAAGACCCACTACAAGAAGTGTATTCGCTTGTTTCAACTTTTGTTCTTATTGTGAGCGCAGTGGAGCAATATACAGGGAAAACCTAATTTGTCTGACGGCTTGAGTTTCATGTGTACGAGAGAGAACCGCGAGAAGTGTGTATCAACACATGTAAGTAAGAGATAGAAACCGACTGAAAAGCGAAGGTCTCCTAGAGACTGTGACGCACATACGATATGTTACACCACAAAATGTTCGCATAGGCTTCTACAATAGGTTAGGTTACTGTCAAACCCAAGGAGGAGGTCTGCTCAAACGTTTAATTCAATATTTTGTTTTAATTTTGATTAGAATTATTTATTTCAATTCTGATGCGACTTGGTGTTTTAATTTATCTTAGAATTACCTTTGATTTCCACCGATGGTGATGAAATCAACACATCCTGAGTTATTGTTACATTTTGCGACAGCGAGCGGTTGGAAAATATAACAAATTCCATTACGCAATACAAATTATCGCTACCTACATACGTGTACGCAGGTGAAAACCATTTCGAAGCAGGACGACACTTCCCAATGAGCGCTAGATGGGTACTGACCAATATCGCTCATCTATGCTCATGGAGGTGGAAACCTTGCATTGGAATGTACGAGATGCAGTGTTGTCAAGCGAACCAATTTTGCAATTCTGTAGATTATGACTATTCTGACCTTACATTTCGACCTCAAATGGAGCGCCGTTAGGACCGGTCTGGAATCAATCTTAAACAGATTCGACACAATTTACAATTCAAAACTTTGTTCGCTCAAAATAAAACCATTATTTGGACGTAGAAAATAAACTAACCCATATTTTCAACACGCATCTTAATTCAAGGAACTGGTGTAATATATTGGCAGCGCAGCAGATTGCCGCGTCAGCGTTGCTAGGCAACGCGGTGACGAGCTTCGCTCTCCAGCCGGCTTCTATCTGTTTCTAACATACGCTATACAGACTTATCTCTCATACACATTCAACTCAAGCCGTCAGACAAATTTGGTTCTCAGTGTATATGTTTTGTATTTTTGAGTATTTTATTAAAGTTTTTAGGTAGGAAGTATTGCGACCATGTGCTCATAAAAAATAGTAAGTTGAATGTTGGGAGTTGGGTGAATTATGGACTAAACTGTCAAAAGTGTAAACTTTGGGCTTTTAAAGAACAACCAAATACTTAAATAAAAACAAAAATGGCGATAAAAGCTTCAAATACATATGCTCTAAGATATATAAATACAATTTTGCAAACTTGAGTTGTTTTCAGGGCCGAAAACCCCGATCCTTTCACACATTCTGGGAATAAGTCTGAATTGAGATTGATGTGTTTTGACGCATATAATTTATATGTTTAGATTTTTGTCTATTACCTTTCCTTTCTGTCTATCAAAATATGAGTAGATCAATTGTCGGTATTTCTTTGTTATACGATGTATTTAGACTTTTAATTTATTTATCAACGTTTATTTCTCACGAGCTTTTATACATTTCATGTGTCTTCGGCAGATTAAACACTACTACTACTACCACTACTACTGCTGCTCCTGCTGCTGCTGCTGCTGCTGCTGTACATGAAATTGTACAGTCATTCCTATTATCTTTGACGCTTATTAAAAAATCGATCTATAACTAACACTGATGCCAACTACGTATTGCATGCCGGAAATGATTACTTGGATAGGTTACATTTTATTACTTACTTATACCAAAAGGAATTCGCTCCATCTAGTCTAATAGCTTCCTATTTTGCAACTTCAATTACATGAACATGTATGAGTATGTGTTTGAAAAAATGATCACCTAGCGTACGTTTCCAGAGAATTTCACATTTGCAATTAATGTTTTTGTGAAATATCTCTATAAGGTATATATGTTGCGTAAATGAATGGAGACGCCGACAAGTAGTATTTGGAAATTATCGTAACAAGAAATGGTGGATGACGAAATTTCGTAAGCGATATGTGAAGTATGATCGTGGAAATTTTTGATTTGGAGATTTTTCTAACGTAACGCGTCCATCGCACAAATCCATGCCACTCGTTTCTTTCGATATATCTGTTTGTGGCTCATACTTATTTTGTACCAGAGCAGTTTCCGCAACAAGTTTGATGAAATTTTGGACTTGGTATGCTATGACTTAGTAGGCTCATCAATAATCACATATCTTATCAAATTGGTGCATTGGCAAGTTATTATATGACTCCACATACATGTTGATTTAGGGGGACCGATATAAATTACAAAGATAAAAACATTTAATATCACTGAATTAAAGGCAAAGAACTTTTTGTTGCGTATATTGTCAGCCATTTTCAGCCTTCAAAAATGTATCTGAATCGTCTTTTGGTATACTTGTCTGTATGACAGTATTTGGAAAGATGAAACTTATTATTAGATCATATATTCGCTGTTTGCTCCAAATAAATCTATCTTTTGCATAGGCCACATCAATTTCGCCAGTATTTTGAATAGTAACTTTGTCGAAATATTTCCAGACGACATTAGTTTTCCTTATTTTTGCCTATTTCGTACAGCACTAAGCTTGAAGCAATTGAAACGGATGAAATAAATGTTATGACTTGCTTACATCAAGGTGTGAATGTAAAAATTTGCTTCATATCCACTTGGACAAGATCGGCAGAACTGCATATGTATGTTTACATGGTGTCAGCAGTTTTTTGCAAAACTATTTTTGTATTTCATTATTTATATTTGTAGTTTGTCACTGTTTTCACCAGATGCTGTCGTCTTTTTTTATGTGTTTTCTGAGAATCACAACAGAAGCAGCCAAATATATAAAGCATTTTCGTTGTTCGCGTCAATCATTCTGCTTTAGAATGTTAATATTCATTTACCATATAAATACCACATTAACAATTCTACTTGATTCGTGATTTTGAGAGGTGAAGGATATGTAAGATTGTCTTCATCAAAAAGTAACAATGGCAAAATACCTGATATCAAAATTAGTGGGGCACCATGCATCAATTCTACTCGTAACTAGTTGAGCATCATATGGAAATTACCGCTATTATATCATTGCCATTATATTTATTCAAAAAAAAGGTATGGAAGTAATTTAATTAATTTGATATTCATAGTCAAATTGGCACTTAGTGCTGATTTGCTCCTTCTACATAGTCTGAATTCATTGGTTTATTGGTGCATATCCTATATTGGGTGATCTCTAATGTTAGTTTGTACAGTTTCCCTTAAAGTTTCACAGCTTATATCTCAAATATTCGGATTCCTCAAAATGACACCGTACCCAGAGCTGTAACATGAACTTTTCTCGACCACTTCTATGTTTCTTGAAATGCCGGCGTAATTTTCAAGGCTATTGTGTTGTATTATGCAGTTTTACTTTTACTACTAGTTTCTTATGAAATTCTCTTAATATTCTACATTCTGGGCTTCCGGAGGAATTGCTGGCTATTAAGATATAACACTTTGCACTCAAAGAGAAGATAAAAGGCCTTCTCTGATCCTCTTCTACATTTCTAGTCTTGATGTCATCCACTATACGTTTTGTACAAGTGTCCTTTAAGATTATGTCCTGTCAATAGTCCCTTTTAGGGCCGTTTTGAGACATGCCGACGCCCTTGAACACACATGGGGCTCGGTGCAGATTTGAACCTGAAGGAGCCCCACATCACACCGGAATTGCTTAAAGTTTTTCGGAAATCTCAGATGGTTTTAGGGCAATTGGACCCCCATGACACTAGCTCCTGCCCCTCGCACCATATACGAAGCTAATTCATATGCAAAATAAAACTTTTTTATTCAACTAGGACTTGATATATTGTGTAATTCCGTTCAACATACACCCAACTGAACAATACTTCATGCATTGAATTCATGCCTATTATTAATAATTAACAATTATTGTTTATGTTGATTACAGGTGAGGGCCTCGCAAAAGGTGTGCGTGAAGGTAAAAACGCCGAGCCTGGACTTTGCGGAAACGGCTGAGGAGGTTTTTAAAACCGGTCCTGCATTCCTTAGGGGCTGGTCATCCTTTGCAAGGTCAGTTTGCATATAGCTGCGTCATGCGGAAGTTTTCTCATGACTGAAGGACTATTACACGATTATGTACCTTTTATATCGAGAATCAATGCTTTTTCAGCAATTAAATACGCAATAATAATTTCAATTTTTTGATACAGTAGGCCAAGAAATATGGAGATTTTGTCTAAGTAAATCCTACAATTTAGGGGGCAATACATTTTTTGGTACTATCGTTAAATTATTGATTCCTAATGATCAGTTCTAACTGGCGTCATGATATGGCTGGAGGATTTGCCGCCGTTTTTAAAAACGCATTCGATCCAAAATCTCGAAAAACATCGATCATATGTCAAAAAAGGTAATAGCAACAATTTTGTAGGGAATTAGATTCTTCATAATTGCTAGAATAAAAATGTGTCGTATAGTCAACAGACTACGATAATTGAGATGTTGTTTCTCTGACTCCCATTGTCTATAAGGTTTTTTGATTCACGACGTTTCGATTCATACGATCATCAGGTGAATCTGATGAAGATTGAAGATCACATCAATCGAAAGACGTGAATCAAAAAACTTTATAGACAAAGGAAGTCCGAGAAACAACATCTCAATCATTCATATTGACATCAAATTTCAAACAATACAGGTAGTTTAGTTACGATATTTCAAGAGGTAAATGATATTTCTGCCTGTAATTGCTCAACTAAGAGCTAAGAGTATAAAATACTACAATTTTTGTGAGAATAAAATTTACGACAAAAAAGTTTTGTTACTTTTTTTTGACACCTTGGTGGTACTTGAAGTATGAGGGAAAGTTATCAAAACAGTCGCGCGACATACTCCGCAAGCCTCGTAAGTTATCCACGTCACCTGGATACAACATTATTTCACAAGGAAATAACTTCTTAATCATTATATATGACCAAGAAAACTAATCTAAAGTGAATGAATTTTGGATGCAAATATGGAAAATATATTTTAATTTGTGAAAATTCTGAAAATCAAATCACTCACTCCCATTAGTCTGTCTGTTGGAGATTTTGTCACTGAGTTATTTCAGTTTCAGTGGAAGGTGAGATGTAGTAGATAATGCTGGCATGTGGCATCACCCCCATTACAACGGTTTCTGAGACTACGTAGTGACAAAATGACTAATAGACGTACAAGTAAGAAATTGATTCACTCTGAAATAATAATAATAATATTTATTTACTCTTGAAACAAAATACAAAGAATGAGTAAATAAATATGAAGTAATGGCCCATAGGAGGCATTGCCTGTACATGGACCATAGATGTTGCGACTGTATTGCTAAAATATGAATAGAGATACAACTAATCAACGAATTATTTGATCACATTTACTATTAATTTGTATACGTCTGGTATTGCCAAAGAAAAAATCCATTCTTTTAACATTTTCTTGAACTCATTCCCAAAGCGTAGATCTTTTATATCGTCAGGTAAATGTATATACAGTGCTTTTCTTTAATGTCCCCCTCCCCTTTGATTAAAAAAATTAAAACTTGAGGTAATGAAATTGATGCGTGGATATCATATTTTAGAGTAAAATTGACAGATAAAAATATCAAGATGGCCTCAGCGGCGCCATCTTGGAAAGAAATTATATGAAAACGGGAGACTTGTGGCACATCATTTTGAAGCTCCTGACGAGTACTTTATAACCCTAGAATATAAAGTCAATACCTTTACCTACTACAAAATGGTGGTACATTTAATAATTACCTGAATATATTGACATTTAACTTGATAATTCGAATAAATGCGTTGAGTTCAGTTTAGAAGATGCTGGAAATGGTTGAATTGAACTTCTTGACACAATAACAGCCAGTCCGTAATTTCGCGACGAACATTGTCAAAGATAGTAGCATCGATATTTCTACAAATATCTGTTATTCTCAGCCGTATATCCAATATTGAAGCAGGTTCAGTTTAGTACACGTTTTGCTTTAAATAGCCCCATAAAAAAAGTTTAAAGGTGTCAAATCTGGCCATTCCACAGGACCTCGACGGCCAATCCAACGACCGGGGAAATTGTTATCTAAATAATTCCTAACTTGTCTGTAGTAGTGTGGTGAAGCACTATCTTGCTGGAATACAATATCAGTATCGAATTCATTAGGATTCGCTTCGACGATTTAGGTGATTAGAGGGTCAATAGTATTTTCCAGCATATAATAATAATAATAATAATGTTTATTGTCACAAAATACAAGTAAATATCAAATATTGTGCACAATAAACATAAAGCACCCAAAAAAAGTTTGCACTTGTGTTTGGGTTTGTACAAAATAAAAACTAATAGTACAGTCAGTGTATGAAAAAAAAACCGTTAATACTGTATAATTTGGTGAATTATTATGGTAATGTCAGGAAAAATATCCAGACAATTAGAACTAAAGTAAAAGTATGGATGTTAGTGTAAGTAAAATATTATTGATTTTGATAATGATTTTTCAGATCTACAATTTCGTAGATGGAGTACCTTGGTTGTTGTAAAATCCATTTTTTTAGTTCTTTTTTAAATGATTTATTTTATTAAATTACTTTTAATGACTCTGGTATGAAGTTATAGAATTTTGGTCCCAAGAAAAACAGAGATCGTTGTGTAATGGTTTTTGATGTTTGTGGAATACACATTGAATTTTGATTGAATCTTGTTGGGTAGTATGAATGGTACGATTAAAGTATTTTGAATATTTGAAATGATGTATTAGACCACAATAAAAATAAATTTGTCTGCAATCTAATAGCTGAGCCTCCACATATAGAAAATCACTTGAATAAGTAATCTCCCTATGGAGGATCAATTTTAGAATTAATTTTTGGATTACATCAACCTTTTTGTAAGTATTATTCATAACTCTCCCCAAGCCAAAATTCCGTAAAGTAATAGAGGATAAACAAGAGCATAATATAGATTATATAGATATTTCTTATCTAGAATATCTCTGAAGTACCGGAATTTTGGAATAATACATCTCAGTCTCTTCACAAGGTACTCTGTATGGGTATCCCATTTTAAGTGTTTGTCCAAAATCACGCCTAAGTATTTTATTTTATCGGCTAACTGAATCTCTTTGAGACCACTGATTGTATGTACTTCAAGTTTTTTAAATTGTGGTGAGAGCCTGTCGTTACAAGAAAATGCTATATAGTGTGTAATTAATTGTCAAAGTTCTTTCCGAAAAGAAATTTATAAATGTTTTGAAATCATGTTCGATTGTGGTTTTTAGTGTATGCCACTGGTTGCTTTCATAGAGAATAGCTGTATCATCCGCAAAACCGATAACTTTACCTGTACTACTTATTTTGAACAAATCGTTGATAAATAGATTAAATAAAATGGGTCCTAATACTGAGCCTTGAGGTACACCGTATGATATAATATGGGGTTCACTGAAGGTGTTATTAATTTTGACGCACTGTGTTCGATTTGACAAATAATTTTCTATAAGTTTGTATGTTATTCCCCGGAAACCTAAGTTTTCTAAAGTTGTTAAAAGCGATTCATGAGTAATAGAGTCGAATGCCTTTGCCAAGTCAACAAAAACACAAGCAGTTGGTTTGCCAATATCGAGATTCTTGTATATTTTACTTGTTAATTTTACAATAGCATCTTGAGCAGATTTGCCTTCTTGAAAACCATATTGCTGTTTGGCTATTAAGTCTGTTAAGTTATATTTTTTTGCAAATTCGGTGAATCGTTTTTTAACACTTTTTCAAATATTTTAGAAAAGTTTGTTAAGATGGAAACTGGTCGATAGTTGATGGGTTTTTCTATTTCTCCAGATTTAAATAATAGTTTTACCATAGCGTGTTTTAAACATGAAGGGAATATTCCTTTATTCATACAAGAATTTATCAAATATGACAGTATGCCGCAAATGTTGCAATTTATTCTCTTGAGAGTATACGCTGTTATATTATCTAGACCTGGAGATTTTCTTAATTTCAATTCATTGATTATTGTCTTTATTTCATGCGTATCGGTCGGTTCCAGATATAATGAGTTATATAATCTGGTCTTACTATAATTTAATTTCTCCGCGTTTTTTATGTTTTCTGACAACCTTTTCCCGATTTTTGAAAAATATTCACAAAACTCATTTGCTATATCTACATCATTACTCACTAGTTCACCATTTTCTTTTTTAATTGTACTAATTTTGTTGTTTTGTTTTTTGCCTTGAATTTTATTGATAAATTGACACATTTTGGACGAACAATTTTGTAGATTATCAAACTCGTCTTGGAGATATTTAATTTTAGCATCTTTAATTATTTTTGTCAGTCTGTTTCGATATGATGTAAATTCATTCAAAAGTTTAACATCATAAGGATATTTTTTGGTTTCCTTATATAATTCTATTTTTTTGTTGATGGAGGTAATAATCCCTTTTGATATCCATGCTTGTCTTTTTATTTGTGTTCGTGGAATCTTTACTGTTTGGGTGCATTCAGCAATATGGCCTTCAATGCTAGATATAAAAAGGACAACTGCATTTTCAATATTAGGTTCGTTATATACTACAATCCAATTTTCATTGAGTAAGTTGTTATTTAGTTTTTCATAATCAATGTAAATTTTTGTATTATTCACTGTCTTTTCAATTTTGGTTGATGTACTTTCAAGATCGATTTTGAGCAAAATAGGAAAATGATCAGAAATTTTGTATTTTAGAATTGCTGAATATATTTTGTCAAGTTCTAAACGTGAATTTATAAACATATGATCTATACAACTCCCACTGTTTCCCTCTACTCTTGTCATTTCGTTAATGGCTGACAGGTAACCATGTTCAACCATTATATTTAAATAATCTTGAATATTTTGATTGTTATGATCTAATTGTTAATGTTAAGGTCTCCAATGAATAAGTTGATGTCAAATTTTCTACTGCTCTCTAGATAATCATGTAATTGACCGTTAAATGTTGTTACTGATATACAGGGTGATTTGTACACACCAATGATCTGTATAAATTTATTATTCTTTTGAAGAATAACTCGTAAAAGTTTTGTTTGAGTTATATTAATAATTTCATACCCACTGTTCAAATTAAGTCTTACGTAAATATATATCCAAATACAGTTCCCCGGGTAAAGTTTGTTCGATGAATAGAGGCCCCACGATATGATTTCCCAATATATTAAGCCACGATATGTGAAAAAAGTAATATCACAAATTCCGACCGAAGAGCATTGAGAAGAATAATCGTGAAAAACAGGGGTGCCAATTATTTACAATTAAGTGCTCTGTGGAGTGACGCTGTTGGAAGGAGAATTTCGAGGTCCACAACTCATAGAGAGGCCCACAAACTGCGATTTAGCACTTGCAAGGTAAGTTTTGTTATAAAAAAAAGTGAAGCAAAAAACCCTAAAGTTGCACAACTTATTTATAGGCTAAAGAAAAGCCACTATTAACTCCACTGCAAAAGAAAAATCGGCTTAGATGGGCAATACAATGGAGTGATGAGGCGCGATTCGAAGTTTGTGTTGGTGACAGTCGCAGTAGAGTTATTCGCAAAAAAATGAAGCATTCCATGTTGACTGTCTGAAGAGAAAAGTGAAATTTGCAGCATCCATTATGGTCTGGGGCAGTATGTCATCAAAAGGAGTAGGTAAACTTCATTTTATTGATGGAAATGTGGATACAAACAAATATTTGGCAATTTTAGAAGAATCGCTTTTACCAGTGATGGAAGAATGTTTGACATCCGGCCAAGATTTTGTGTCTCAGCAAGATGGTGCAGCGTGCCATACCTCAAAAAAGGCTATAAAATGGATGGAAGAAAATAATGTACCACTTTTGAAATGGGTTTCTAGCAGTCCAGATCTGTCACCTATTGAAACTTTGTGGCACGAGATGAAAAAGGTTCTACGACAACACCCTGCTCGTACAATCACCGAACTGAGACAAAAGCTTCAAGAAATATGGGATTGTTTTGCACCAAATTTTTGCCAAAACTTGGTTAACACTATGCCCCAAAGAATTTCAGCCGTAATAAAAAATAAAGGTGATGATACCCAATGGTAATCTTTCAATTGTTGCTTTGTTAACTTCGCGCATTTATTCGCACATTCTTTATTTGTTCAAATGTTCTATTAGTTATAGGTCTAATTGATTTCAAATATGTATTTTTTACGACTAGAGTGTATCTAAAACGTTTCTGAGAAAATAAATTGTTTTAGAAGTAAATAGTTTCGTCATGTTTAGTTTATAAAGGCATATTTTGGTACAAATCTTGAAGTGGGCCAACTGATGTGGGCAGGGGCTCGTAGTATAAAAAATTGAGTTAAGTAGTGCTAAACATGTTTTTGAATCCAATCATTATCATGAAGCTTGGGAAAACCGAAAAAATAGGGTCTTCAAGATGTTTGGCTTCTAAAAATATTACCAAAGCCATTTCGAGCTGTGATTTGGGCGAAGACTCTTGGGTCCCTATTCATGAAAAAGAGGGTGTAAAACGTAAATTTTTGAGAATATTGAGTATGAGTTTCCCGGAAGACGTGAGGATTGTCGTCACTCCAATAGCGAAAATTTTGTCTATGCACATTACCGTTGAGAAAAAATGTACATTCATCACTAAAACAAATATTTTGGATATAGGTAGGATGCCGTGCAATGGTTTCCGTCATAGTCTCGCAGAATTCTGTTCTTCGATCAGGGTCATCTTCAGTTAACTGATGTACCATTTGAATTTTGTATGGGTGATACTTATTCTTATTCAAAAGTCTCCATACAGTAGACTGTTGGGGATTTACTATGATCTCACCAATTATTTGAACTTGTTTTTCTTCCGGGATGGTCGGATGACCTGGGGCTTTTTGTTGTTTACACTACCAGTAGCAGTAAATTTAGATACAAGTTCCCTTAAATATTTTCTACAGATAGGACGATTCGGGAAACAATCATTAAAAGTCCTTTTGGACTCGTGAAAGTTACGCGTCGCACCATAAATAAAAGTCGCTTCGATTTTTTCTTCCAATGGACGAAAATTAACCACTTTAAAAATAGTTCAAACAGTATCTACCACTAAAACCGAAAACTAAATAAGAATATTTTAACTGTACAATGATATTTGTTTTCGTAGCGATATTCTTGTCACTGTCAACAAAAAATAACAAAACAAGTTTTTATCGCTGTTGCTGTGGATACGGCAGAATTACAACTATTTGTGGAGATATGCATGTTAGTGGGTTTGTGTTTAAGTAATTATTGAATCTACCACCATTTTGTAGTAGGTAAACGTATAGACTTTATATTCTAGGGTTATAAAGTACTCGTCAGGAGCTTCAAAATGATGTGCCACAAGACCCCCGTCTTCATATAATTTTTTTTTCCGAGATGGCGCCCAGTGGCCATATTGACATTTTCATCTGGCAATTTTACTCTAAAATATGGTATCAACGCATCAATTTCATTACCTTAAGTTTCAATTTTTTGTATTGATCTGTTCAAAAAATCAAAGGGGAGGGGGACAGAAAAGCACTGTATAATTTTGGACCTGAATAAAGGTATGATCGTTGAGTTATAGATTTATTTAGTCTAAATAAAACTGTTCCTCTTAGTTTATGTCTTGTGTGGTGATTCTGTTTAATTTTTTGGTCGTTATTGATGAATTTGTTATAGTTGGTTATAGCATGTAAGAGATATAGTCATATACATGTGTATATTTGTATAACACATCAGTTGGATACAATTTTGGTTTGTTGAACATTGTTTCTAAAATCATTTTTTGAAAAATATCTAAAGCATGAATATGAGTTGAGCATAGCTCCCCATGCTAATATACCATAGGTTAAATGCGGTTCGATCAAGGTATGGTATAAGGGATAGAGATATTTTTCTTTAAAAATGTTTTTGATATATTTAATTTTATACGATACATATCTAACTTTTTTTAGAATATATAAAATATGAACATCCAAACGCAAGTGTGGATCCAGGAATATTAAAAGATATTTTATATCTGATGCTCTGTTAATTTCTAAATTTACGTTAAATGAGATATTTGTGTAGTTTGGTAGATGTCTGGTATAGGAAGAAAATGGTAAAAAATGTGTTTTAAAGTAATTAATGCTCAATTTTATGTTATTAAGCCACTGGATAATATGAAACAAAATCATTTTCCACTATACTTTTGAAATTAAACCAATTATCGCCATTATAAAAAAACTGGCATGTTATCTGCGAAACTTACTATTTTGCCAACACAGCCAACTTGAAATATATCATTTAAATATAATATTAAAAAGCAGCTGACCTAAAACGGTTCCCTGTAGATATGTAATGGTGTCATATGTGACTTATCCCCCTGTGAAAAGATATAGGCTGACTCGTAAACTACGTACGAAGAGTGCGGGGTATGCCGCGCGACTATTTTGATACGATGTTTTCACTTTCGCCCTTTATGCTTGTAGAACCATCAATGTATCGAGAAAACGAAAGGACTGTTTTTGTAGAAAATTTTGTTTTCTACAAAAAAATATAGTAGTCATAATACGTTTAGGTTAGTTTAGCCAATATAAGCGAAAGTATCAATACATGTACCTTCACATCAAGTATCTCATAACGTGTTCACAATACGAGAAATTTTCTTAGAAGCAAAATTGCTTCTAAAGCTTTTTTACAAAGAATCGATGGTTTTCCAGATTCTTGATCAAATGCGTTTTTCAAAATGACGTAATATTCTCCAGCCCTATCACGACGCCACTTTGAACGCAAATAATCTAACGATATCACAAAAGGAATTACTTTTGTCAAAATTCTATGAAAAATTACTTATTTCCTGGCCTAGCAGATTTTTTGTACAGTTTTACAGTAAAACACGAAAATAAGATGTTTTATCTCCCAAACAAAAATGCCGAGACAATGCTTTATGTCTGCATTTTTATTGTGAAGTTCTGTTCAAATATTGTAATAATCAGTGGTGGAAACTCTTAAATAAAAATAAGTCGTTTTCAAAGTAGTTTACAATCAGCTATGTGCTTGAAACATCAAACACAGCTTAGTATTCAATGTTACAAGTTGAAAGAACGGTGGCTGCGTCTAGCGCTGGTACACATGCCGCGAATAATTTAAATTCCAAGTAGCAAGTTCATGTCTGTCTATCTGTTAACGTAACTTTTAATACTTATTTCGAGCCTTATTTTCTTGAATTGGTGTAATGTTATAAACAAAAAACCAAGTCTCTCTATGGTTGTTCGATATTTTTTTGAAGGTATCAAGAATTTTCAGAAAGCATTTAATCAATCTTAATTTATTATAAAAAAAATATGTAATTAATGCTTGCATCAGACTAATAAACATTTTAATGAAATATTTCCTTTTTCCTAATATTGATGGAAGTTTCAACCATGACGTACTTTTGGCAGTAACAAATACAGGCTGGCCAGTATATACATGACAGATTTTTTTACTTTGATATCCTCTTAAGAAAACTGAAATAAGAACAATTTTTTATCTTTATATTTGATTGAAGGTACGGGGTACGTATAAAAAATGATATCGATTTTGGAGCCTTAAAGCTGAGTTACTAGAACATGTTTCCTATAGACGTTCATCGTTTCCCTAGATGTTTGAAAGATTGGTCGATACTGCTGAAACCACATTTATGACATTTTCGCAGGCAAAATTCGACAAAATTAACCTACAGGAGCTGTGGTTCCAGCAGGACGGTCATAATACAGGTAGTGATGTATAATATTTATAACAGTGTTTCCAGAATGTTTGATCTCCCCGTTAGGCGATGTCATCCAACCAGATCATAAGATCTAACGATGCTAGATAGGCAAGGTTTATGCCAACAAATAAAGCACTGTAGAGTAGCTGAAGAGGAAGATCAGGGAAGCTATTCAAAATATTCCATCCTAAATCTACCAAAAAGTAATGACATAAATAATGAAGAGGGTATAGATTTGTGTGGCTTCCAGAGGCGAATATTAATGTGACATCATCTTTCATACAAACTGTCGATGAAAGATTAAGATAAAAACAATTATGTATATTTAACTTCACTGTAGTTTATCGAAGAAATGAATCATTCAGTTATATATTGGCCACCCTGTCTAATATTTGACAGAAATTCAGATGAATCAAAGTATCCGTCAATCCGGCGATGCCGTTTCATACCATAATTTTATAAATGCTGATGTCTGAATTGGATAATACCATCTGTTAACATAATCCAACAAATAATAAAATATACTCGTACATTACGGATCTATTATTTTCGTGCAAATAATACCCTGGCTTTTAAATCGTCCAACGGATGTTTCATTGAAAAATAACTAAATGAAACAATTACATATGATGTGTGTGGAATAAGCAATCATGTGACAGTATTGTATTCACCTTTGCCATACTAATAAATTGTTTCAGAAACACAAGAGCCAATTATGCGGCATTGGACGCTGTTGCACATGTTTACCTTCACCTATTTCACTATACGCTGTTTTACTCTTTACATCCTCTTAGATTTTACATGCTTCACTTTACATGGTGTCTCGCAAATATTTTCTGTAAAAATGACATTTGGCAAAAGCCAGTCCATAATTTTCGTTGGATTTCAGCGTTGTTTTTTCCCGGCGCGGTGACATGTTACCCGTATATCTCGAAACGTTATTGGAGCAGCTAGGGCAACGAGGAGATGTATCATCTGTATCTCTGGCGGTTTTACTTCCCACGTGAGCCAGAAAAAAATCCCAAAAACATTTTCTGCACGTCACCTCAAACGATACGATAATATAACATGCAAGACAAATGTAGAACGATGTTAGAAAAAGTCAGAAATAGTTATAGCTTTGCAAAACGTTTTGTTACGTTGCGAGGTTATTCGAAAGTCGTGATCACGACACGGTTATAAGTCACTGATATCAAAAATTAACGGTATGAGATATCACAGATATTCAGAAATAACTAGATCGGCCAATCTCAGCGGTGACTGCCGCACTCCGCAGAAGGGTGCCAAACTGGGGGGCACTCCTTAGGAATCTATTTGGTCATTAAAACAAGCATATTTAACATCATGTCATGTACAAAATTTTGAAGATTTTTAGGATCCCCCCTGGGATAAGTTGGCAGCCCCCGCTTTACAAAACGTTTTGGGGGCAAGTAAATGTTCACGGAAGTTATCTCTTGCCGTTGATTGCCCCCTCCCCCTGAGAAAAATTCCTGCGTCCGCCCATGATCTCTAAAAAAATACATAAAAAATCAACTTTAAGCTAATCTTAATCTCAAACGGATCTTGAGATCACTTTTTTATTGCCACACCAGGTATAAACGTACGCGCGATGCGATGATGTAAATACAGCTACTCACAACTCATGCATAATTGATGATTCGAGATTGAAAGCAAAATCATTTTGCCAACGCTAACGGAATATCATAACAGCTGCGCTTAAATTCAACTGTTTCGTTTTCAAAAGACCGCAAAAACTCCTCTTATCTGTCAGGTACCATCTTGTTATGTTAATTTTGATTGCGCGAAATAAGAACGCGTTTACTTTCGACGAACTCACGAATAACGAATTGTTTTATTATTGGTAGTTTCTCATTATGCTGATTTGTGGTACTTCTTTTGTACCTTAGCGATGAGTTTTATTACAGCTCACCTTCTCAAATTTACATTGCAAATAAAAAAATATATATATTAGGTACTCACTCAATTTTATCCTGTATATCATTCGTACGGGTATGAATACACATTGCTTAATAAGAATACATTCTTTTTTAAATCACGTTCTCTTTTTTTATGTATTGCAACTTACAATCTTCAGAAAATAAATAAAAAAGTGAACGTCTAGTTTATAAATTTCTTTATTCAATAAAACTGAATTATTATCATTAAATATGTTGAACTATAAATGTCAAGTAAGAAATAAAATTGCACACAAAGTATAAGAAAGAAACCTTTTTCTTTCATGTTGGGTAGTATCTCCTCATTTCAAACACCTTTTTACATCCTGATAGAACCGCTGTTTTTGTTGGTCACTCACAATCCAAGATTTGAAGGGAAACATGGAAAGGCGAATGAGTAGAATCATTTTTTTACTACATCCGGCAACACAGGCTAGAATAAATAGGTGAATGGCGAATGAATAAGCTATAAAATCGGGCAAGAATGGTTGACGAAATACTGCGCGTCGTGGTAGCTAACATACATACATTACATTGCATTTCTATTCATTCTTGGTAATCGTTTTCATATAAACGCTATATTTATGAATAAACAAGTTACTAATGGGTTATCTTTTTTGAACACTGTACCTGGACAGATGAATCTATCTAATTTAACTAGACAGCGCGAAGCGCCATCTATCACTAGAATCGGCCACTGCGAACAGTGAATCGCAGACAACCGTTAGGGCCGATATACACTGAAAACCAGATACCACTGACGTCCATCGAAATAAGTCAGCATGAGGCGACATCTAGCATTAGAATCGAAAATTGCGAACAGTGAAATCATGGCCAACAGGTTGGGATTGTATAGATCTCAGTCCGCCAGTTGGAGGACCAGTCACTACGTGACTAGATGGTGACGATTCTAGCTGTGCAATAGATGTGGCTTTCTTGCCATTAAACAAAACTATACTTCAGAAGCAGCCAAAAAGCACGAATCAGCTGTCCATGATTAGCTGTCTACGAATATATATCGCTTAGAAGCGTCACTAAACTACTAAGACAGCAACGGCAAAGACAGTCTAGTGCAATATATTTGCTACTTATCATAACAGAGGGATATGATGTGTGTAAAAATGGCACACCCACATTTTTTCTAAATATATATGAATTATTCAACGAAACCTCCGCCTCTTGTTAGTTGGTTATTCCGAGAAATTTTGTTTGATATTCATAAGCTCATAAGTTCTCTTCTAAGAAGTTCATGTTTAGGTCATGTGATTCAGTTATATCAAAAAAAAAAATGGGAACCAACGAATAGGTGGAAGGAGCATGTATACGATTTTTTGTCATCAAAATTATATAGTCAGTAGTCAGGATGCAAGTTCATACATACTACAAGACGATCAGGCTTGTTCCCCCAGTTTGGCAGTTGTTGACATTTCAATTTAAATTTGTACTTCTGCGGAAATAAAAAATAAAAGTGCGTAGATTTCGTACAATCCTAGGGTTCCAGACAGTTTCCGAAAATGGTGAAGATTTCTGTGTATTGCAAAAAGCAATTTAAACTGAATCAGAGCAAATATTTTTCTCCATGTAGAGTGAGTATCTATCACAAATAACAAAAGCTTGGCAATTATAGAATCAATCGAATTGACGCCATTTTTAAATGTTATAGGATATGTCTTATTATTGCTTGAGTAATAAAATGGCTCTTAGACCCACAGTTTAAAAACGACAATACGGAAGAGTCCTTTGGAGTACGGATCAGTCTATTTCTCACACGTGATTTGACAAAAATGCCCACAATTCAGTTTTTGCATAGCTTTTTGAAAGACTACGGTCTATAAATACACATTATATTTTTACGGACACAGCTAACGTGTTCTACCAATTTCGCAATGATTATGTATAGCATGCTCTGCACTACTTGTAAAAATAATTATAGAATCAATGAGCCGATTCCAAAAAAAGTCATTAATATCAATGACGGAACAAAACCAAACTGAAATAGAATTTGATTAGAATATTGATTGTTCTGAAAAATTGCAACGGCGATCCTTGATCTGTTTCAGACTTTATTCGATGTAACAAAAAATGGTGTCAAGTAGATTGACTCAATACTTCCCATGCCTGCGAAACAACTTCTTGTAGTTCCATATAGCGCAATGGCATCAAAAAGACGTAAAATGTGTCAGAACCATTGGTGCAGTATTTGGGTTTTTTGTGGGAAAAAATTCCTCAGATCAACGAACGTGTCCGTATATGGTAGCCTCATTTCCTTAAAGCTCTGGTGTAGAACTATTTGTCAACAATCTTTGATAACTGATTATAATAGTTCTTGAAACGCACTCATATACTATAGTATACTATATAATATTGGCTGACGAAATCAAGTAACCTCATTACATTAACTCCAAACATAATGCTCGTACAACTAGATAGGATCGCGCCTACCTCGTATATAATAATAAAACGTATTTATTGGGCGAAGTTTAGCATGAGTTATTCTACCACTTAAGCCGTAAAATGTCAATAGACAAAATAAACTATAAAAACAATATACAACACTAAAAGTGTTACCTGCTTTTAGAAGTCCCTTAGCTCCACTACCAAATATGCAATATTTACAACCCCGTGTCGCATAACAAATGCGACCGATATGTACACGAACCGTTTTATCTGCAAATGTATGGGAGAATCTATGATGTATGAAATATGTCCTGTAGGTGCGTAGAATTACCGGGGTAGGAAGTGAATTGATAGAAGAATTACTGCACACTCTCCCCCACCCCCTACAACCCCTCATCTCCCAATTTTTACCCGTATTTTTTTCAAAAATGATCAGCATACTCTGAAAAACAAAGTTTCAGCGATTTTTATTTTTTTCATTTTTTAAAGTTTTCATTACCGCCACTGGACGGATTTTCAAAAACTATAAAGGTTTTTCATGCATAGCAGTAACCTTGTGTGAAAATTTAATCCATAATCCATAATTTATAGACGGGCCAAGGATTTGCGGACAGACCGACAGATACACAGACCAACCGACCGCCGGAGATGATTGACATGGTTTTTCGTGATGTACATGTCATATAGGATTCAAAAAACATAATCTCATTTTCAAATTTTTCCGCGATCACATTACTTTTTCGCCAATAGGCGTCGGAAGTAAAAATTAACCACAGCATCAATGTGTATGTACTAAGAACTGCTTCAAAATCATTATAGAAGCTTATGACATAAACAAGTCTAAAGACTACGCTCTCGTCTAATGTGAAACATTAACTTTGTGATGATCACTTTGCCTCGATCAATATGCTAATTGTAAATATCATAAACTTTGTTAAAGATCGACCAGAGGTTACTGAAATTTCGTGTTGTCATATAACCAAGAAGCCATTGTCCGACAGATGTAATGGTCATGTATTTTCGGGATGTGTCTACCATAAATCTTTTCAAATTTGAAAATGTTTGTGAGCACAAAGCTTCGTTGGCCCATAGTAAATATAAGCAGTTTTATCTTTTTATGAATGTAAGAAATTTATTGCATTTTTATCATCTATTTTTTTCCAGGAACTCCGTTGATATAGCATTGGCAGCTACCCATTTACTTGGATTATCTGTCTACGTAGTATTTATTGCAGAAACGCTTTTGAAGGTAAATTTATAACAAAGGCATTTTTTCTATATTGGTATGCATTTCAAAAATACTTACGCATTTTTTGCAATGAATGAGTTTCACTTTGAAAAATAATGGAACAGTTAGTAAATTATTGCAATATGTATTTACGTCGTCATGAAACTTTTATGAAAGCATACTGCTCCAACACTCCATTCACGTCAACGTCTACGAAAGAAAATATAGAATTAATGGAAATAGTAAGAAGGAATGGACTTTGCAATTCTCAATTAAAGGTTATCATGATGAAAAGTTCATAATTTATGCAAGAGTATTTTGACCTTGATGACTGTTCAAAGATACAGCGCAATCACGTTAAATATTGTGACATACAGACTAACACTTTTAGCATATCTAGTAGTTTTTTGAACGTCTAAGTTATTTTTTTCGAACCTATGTCCTATCCCATCTGAAGGTAAGTTCTTAATAACGAGGAAATAGAATATTTTAGTTTTCTGAGAACTTCATACTGCAACATTTTCTTAGTAGAAAGTCACCCCTCGATTTGCTCTCTTGATAAATAGCAAGTGAATATCTCATCATCGACTATCAATCTCATCTCTAAAGAAGAAATTTACAAACTCAATAAACGTCAAAAGATATCAGAGAATAATTTAGGATCATTCTCTAAGGAGCATTCTATCCTACTGCGCTCAACAATTGAAACCTTGGTCTGACCCAGTCATTTATCTAATTAATCCTGATCTTATGATAATTTCTTGTAGCTATTGGCGCCATACCACCCACCAATTGCTGAACATTATACAGAATGGGCTCTGTACGTAAAGCTGATTATACTCCTTCCATTGATCCTATGTTGCCAGATAAAGGAGTTGAAGCACTTGGTCCCATTTTCCTTCATCGCCAACGTGACCATGATCATTGCTTTCTCCATCACACTTTACTACATGATCTTGGAAATGAAGTAAGTCAGTCAAATTTAAAACTTAAGCAATACGGGAATGGTTAAAATTATACGGAAGGGTTTGTCGAGAAAACACTATTGTTACGACGCCTTTATGGCCTCTTTGATTGTCATAATTTTCTACTTTTCCGTGTCAGCGCTCTATTTTGAGGTTATGTCACAAATATCTATTTGCATCAAATTATTCATGCTTTTGATTTATATCATCTGTTATATCAGCCTGAAATTTCCTACAATTCAAAAAGAAAACATAACTTCACTGGGGTAATTTGAGACCCTGAGTTCGAAAATGGGGTTTCTTGGAACGAAACTGATTTTAGATATATGATCCATGCACCTGATTTAGTCGAGAGACGTATTTTCTTCCAGACTGTATTTACCTACGCAATTTTTTTGTGAAATTCTCTCGACATTACCTATACATATTTAGTCTAATCATATTAGACGAAAATACCACTAGTTTGCGAAATCATTGTAAAGTCTGGTTTTATTACTGCAAGTTGTTTATTCAAAACACGGACGCATAAAATGGATACACCAATTTTTGTGGGAAAACTTTTTATTCGACAACAAAGAATGAGAAAACGTGTTTTTTGGGTTTCAATCAAAAGTGTGGGCAGGACCGAAAAAACTCAAAAAGATCCGACTCATAGCAAAAAAGTTATGGCCGAGAACCGAGGGAAACTGCAAGTTTTGGTACTTGTTGGTAATGTGACGATGGTTTCTCGTAGATATTTGAAATTCTTCAAATTCGTAGGATTCGTACTTCTAAATAACCACAACAAAATTGAAATAGATTGGTGGAGTAGTTTTTGAGAATTTCTAATTGTTTATCCCAAAACACCTGTTTTCCGGCCATCACTACTAGTTTCTTTAGCAATATGCAGGGTTAATTCAAAGAGCATTTTATAGAAAAATACCCTAGTTTATCTTGCCGATATGAATGGCAAATCATTCCGGAAGATAAATGTTATTTTTATTCAAAAAAAGGGTTTTTTCTTGTAAATAAATTCAAACATTTCGTATTTGTGAGTAATTCGCAACAAAAGATTGAAGACACATCCGCCTTGTTTTAAAATGTGTATAGTACCGTATGTTTTTCGAATATCGTAGCGCATTTGTTCAATTACTCACAAATACGAAATGTTTGAAAACGTAACTTTTGTTTTTCGCATAAAAATAACATTTGTCTTTCGGAATGGTTTGTGATTCATATCGGCAATATAAACACGTGTCTTTGAACGAACCCTGTATTTTGCTCAATAAACTAGTAGTGAAAACACTTTTTTGAATTCCTATTAAATAATATCTTATTTCCAGGTACGCTGATATAAACGATCGAAATCTAGCAACAAACATATCAGCGATTCCGTCCTTCTTCAGCACAGTTATTTTTGCGATGGAAGGCATCGGTACTGTGATGCCTTTGGAAAACTCCATGATAGACGGGCAGTTCATCGGATGTCCAGGAGTGCTAAACTTCGGCATGACTATTGTCACTTCACTCTTCGTGGGTATGGGTTTCTGTGGGTACTACAGCTTTGGAGAAGCCACAGAAGTCACGATCACGCAAAACTTGCCATCTGACGAAATGTAAGTGTTTGATAAGGACATTTTTTAAGGCATCCGCGACTTGATTTATGTGGGTTGGCAAAGGTTTTTAGGGTGCAACACTCATTCCACGTTTGCTCACTAGGATCGTTGTAAACGTCCATCTATGGAGGAATGGATCAACTAAACGTATAAACGTATTGTTGCTTGCATATGTTTTCTGAAGCCGAGTGGTCTATAGTTTTCATCTCTGAGAAGAAAGTTGGCTATTTGGTTGAATAGCAAGATCACATCTGGATGATTGTGTGTATTAGTCTGCATATGTATAAAATCAGTGATATTTGGTGTGTGAGGAAATCATTACTGAATATGCTTCCAATGAAGTATATCTATAAGCTGTGCCCGACCGGTTATTTATATGTTGTCGATTCGGACGACAGGTTATGTACAAAATTAAGTATAATAATAATAATAAACGTCTTTATTTCCAAATAGACTGATTATATAAAAAATAGCCAAATACGGGCGAAGTTCAGCTGTAGCTGCTCTTCCACTTAACCCGCTATAAAAAAGTCTGTACAAAAGGTGAGTGAGACCTACTTATTCTACACATTACAAATACTAAATGTATATGCAGTGCTTACATTAATACATCTACTATAAAAGAATCATAAACTTGTATCAATATTTTCCTGAAACATGGTTACTACTGCTGGGATAAGAGATATTTTTTTAATTGAGTTTTGAAACTTGAGATGCTCAGAGTTTTATATTGTACCGGAAGGGTGTTATAAATGGAACAAATTTGGTAGCTGAACCGTCGTTCAAATTGGGCTGTTCGGAATATCGGCGGTGTCAGCAACCCCCTGGATCTTATATTGATGTTATGCACATCTGTTCGAAATGTAGCTTTTTCAAATAAGTAAGTGGGGGTCTTATACAAAATTATTTTATGATATAATGTTGCGGCATGCAAAAATCTTCTTGTTTCCATGTTCAACCAATTCGCATCTTTCAACTTATGGGATATTCGGTCTCGTCTTCTGATGCCATATATATTAATCTGAGGCAAGAATTCTGCGCAACCTGAATTTTTTGTTTGAGACAAGAATTCAATGGAATTATCATTAAAACATATTATTAGCACACAACTCTTCACTAATGTCACAAAAAACCAATATAATGTCAAAAAAAAAATCGGCATATTGTCACTTTTCAAGATACGTAATACCCGTGCCGCACGCCTAAATGAAACTGATACAAGAAAAACTTTACTACTGAAGTTTACGATGACAGTTTGTCAAAAAAGCACGGCCAACCTATATTTTCCTAATAATTCCCATATTATTATGGTTTTCACTTATAAAACGTGGAATATCTCAAAAGACATTAGGTCTAGGTATAGGGAATGCTTAATATAACTGAAAAGGCATCAAGAGTCCCGTTGAATAGAAATATAACATACAGGATGTTGCATTTGATTTTTTCGAGAAAATTACATATTTCCGTTTTGAGTCACCCTCTAAGCCTCGGATGAAAAATGTACGTAAATACCACTGGATATGAATGTCTACCACTGTTTCCAATACTCAATATAATAAAACAGATTCTATCTAAAGTGTGTTTAAGATGCGGGAAGTCAAATGTACAATGATTTTAACGAAGAAGTATATATATTCCGAAATACCCAGTACAAACCCCCGAAAGCATCCATTGTCAGAATGGCCAAGAAAAGCCGATTCTAAATATCAACATAAGTACAGGGTGTCCTATTTAAAAAAATACAAGTTTCTATTGCCACTAATTTATGGGACAGCTAAAAATAATTTTAGTTTGTAGACCTTAGCTCTGCCTACAACTTATATATATATATATATATATATATATATATATATCTTTTTATGCAACTCTAGTGGTAACGAAAATATTGAGCTTTGACACGCTATTTCTACACCCTGTATATGAATGTGTAAGAAAGACTGGTCTAATATAATACTCCATTTTACTGTATAACTTCTGTTTTTATTTCTGAGCGTAAAAACTTTCATTGGGGCATAAAATTGCAATATCCCGTAAGTGCGCATGTAATTGAAGCTAAAACATCTAGTAATAGTTAATCTTATATGTTTAACCATGAATCTATTTGAGCCAACTTAATATTGACAAGGATTTTTGTCTATTACAGACTGGCACAAATAGTCCAAGGATGTATATCTGCTTCAGTATTCTTCTCATTCATGTTGATCTTCTACGTACCAATAGACATATGCTGGAGGAAAATACATCACCGGATCTCGAAAGAAAAACACAATTTAGCACATATACTAATACGCACCGCTTTTGTCATAGTCATAGTGACGGTAAGTAGAATTTTGAATATCATCACCTAATCAATTTTTGTTATGGAACACAAACGCTTCGTCCTTTCTTCCAATCTAACTCTATTTTTTCTCATGCTTGCTTATTTGTGTATGTCTACCTTTTTTTGGCATTGTCAAGAGTAGGTCAAATTAAAAACTCTATAGTTAGTTATTAGTATTTTTTTGATTAATCTGGTTCATAAATGACCCTTTTTAACGATTCAGCATGTTGCCAGACCCAAAAATTGATCAAGAATAGTCTAAACAATTTTTAACAGGATAAAAAAATGTTTATTCCGGAAGTTTCTTGGGTCATTTTAAACAAGTAAGGTTCTTATCAAGTTTTCTCTAAGGTTGGTGGTTTTGGAGATATAAGCGATTTATTATAATATAATAAAATTATATAAATATATTGAACGCCAATTTAATTAGCATTTTAAAAAAGGCTTTAGAACTATATTAATGGATGTTTGAAGAATATTTGAGAACTTTGGCAACTATTGATTTTTTTTTCAAAAATAGCATATTTAGCACTGTATCAAATATCAAATCACTTATATTTCGAAAGCTATCAACTTTACAGAACAGTTCATAAGAGATTTTTTTTTTGATCTGAATAACCTAATAAATCAGAAAAGATAATTTATGGATTTTATTTGAAAAATGTTTAAACAGTTTTTTGGCTCAATTTTGGGCAAGACAACATGTATATTCGTTACAAGAGGTCCTTTTTGGAATAGGATTATGAAAAAAACCGATTCAGATTATTTTTGCAAGCAGATGGCAAGATATCCCTGGGTTATATGAGGTTTCCCTAAGAATATTTAATTTTTTTTGTGGGTAGTTTTTAAAACATGAAAAAATTGAAGAATGCAAAGCGGTTTCTGCCACCGTACACAATACTTACTAACGCGCTAAGTATCAAGAAATCCGTCCTATTCCATCCCACGAACCGTAAATAATCTACAAAATAATTTAAAAGTTGAGTTTATTGTTGTTATTCCAGGTGGCCGCAGCTGCAGGTACACATCTGGACACCCTTATCCAGCTAGTTGGAGCCGTTTGCCTGTCAACCTTGGGCATACTGATGCCTGCTGTCATCGATATTGTAATCAACTGGAATGACTGGGGCATATGGGACTGGAGCCTCTATAAGAACTTCCTATTGATTATTTGCTCTCTCTTCGGAGCTATCTGTGGATCCTACTTTGCACTTGAAAAGTTCTTCTAGTTCTGAACTTGTACAATGACACGTTATATTGTCAATAACAATTACGCCTTAACAGTTCAGTCAGAGAAAACCAAAAGTTCGCCAATTTTGGCTTAATATAGATGGTTTAAAATCTCTTTAAAACGAAGTGATCTCAAACTATCTATCGGGCTCTTATAAAGCAAGGATTACACTTTAATTGAGATACTTGGCGACCTCCAAAATTATACTCTTTAACAGAGTTTCTAAGCATTGAATATAGACATTAAATTGTTTATAACTCGAAAATGCTCAGCTTTAGAGAAAAGTTAATTTTTGGGCTCGCCAAATATCTAAATTAAAGTTAAAACCTTGCTCTACAAGACCTTAAGAAGTATTTTGAGATTAGTTTATTTAAAAATGAGTTCGACCTTGTTTTTGAGGCTAAAATTGGCGAATTTTTGGATTTCGTAGACTGTTAAAAAGGTTAGTTGACACGATTTCCGGAAACTCTATGATAAAATGTTGTTTAAAATATTTTATATTGATATAACTCCTTTTGTCATCGCATCAGTAAATCGCATCACATGTTAGACTAAGGCTTATCTACCAATTTTCCATTTTGAATACCGTACTCATAACTTGAACGCTAAATAATTTTATTGAAAGAGAATTTTAAACTTATTTTTACGTATATTTATAGTAAATATTATATTACGTACCAAGACACTCAAGATTGAGCATCACAAAATGATTATTTTGCTGTGTGTGATAAAATTGCTTAAAGTGATTATGTAATTTATAAGTTTTAACCCAGTTGTATTATTGAGCAATAATATTGATGTATGATTATTTACACGTGTTTCTAGATACTTCCTACTTTTTGTGTCGACGCCATTTGGACTTTGTAAATAATTAAAATAAAATTTATATTACGTTTTGGTAAGTCTCGTGCTTGAGAAAAATGTCGTCACTTAATAAATTGCCTATCGACATTTATGGTGTTTTGATTATCCTCCAACATTACATTTTTTGTGTTTCCATAAGTAAGTATTCAAATCTTTTGACTAGGAATAAGGGCCGTATCGTCAGTCGTTCCTACAATAATTGTAGGACGCCTTTATGGCCTGCTTGATTTTCATAGTTTTCTACGGTTCTGTGTCAGTTCAAAAAGAAAACGTAGCCTCACAATAGGTAAGCGCTGACGCTGACACGGAACAGTCGTAATCTAGAAATTCCCCAGCCTTTCTGAATCAAAGAAAATACTATGAAAATCAAGGAGGCTATAAAGGCGTCCTACAATTCTAAGAACGACTGGCAATACGACCCTACGAAACAACCAACTGAACGTGGCAAACATAACCAAGCGTAAGTAAGGATATAATTGAATCAGTGTGCATTTTTTACATACTTTTTTTACTGAATACGCTCCATTAAAGGTATATGCATATCTGGTGTCCGGGACTTTGGTTTTGCATGCACCACTCGATGGCGATTTTTAATTTTAAATTCACTAACTTCAAAAATAAGGTTACGAGCTTTATCCACTTTGCCCAAAACTTCTCAATTGTATGACTTAGGGCTGTATCATCAGTCGTTCCTACAATTGTAGGACGCCTTTATGGCCTCCTTGATTTTCATAGTTTTCTACTGTTCCGTGTTAGCGCTCTATTTTGAGGGTATGTTACAAATATCTATTTGCATCAAATTGTTTATGCTTTTGATTTATATCATCTGTTATATCGTCGTGAAATGTCCTACAATTGTAGGACGCCTTAATTTCCTCCTCGATTTTCATAGCCTTTTCTCTCCTTTAGAAAGGTTGGGATATTTCTAGATTTCCACTGTTCCGTGTCAGTGTCAGCGCTCTCCTATTGTCAGACTATATTTTCTTCTTAAATTGTAGAAAGTTTTAGGCTATATAACAGATGCTATAAATCAAAAGCATGATCAATTTGACGCAAATAGATATTTGTACCATAACCTCAAAATAGAGCGCTGACACAGAAGAGTAGAAAACCATGAAAATCAAGGAGGCCATAAAGGCGTCCTACAATTGTAGAAACGACTGACGATACCGCCCTTAGAAGGTCCTTTAATTATACGCGAAGAGTTGCTCGCACACGCACCTATTTTGTTGAAAAAATACATTTTGATGCCTGGTAGTCAAATCAGCACTTGTGTTATTCTAAAACCGATTGCTGATTATTAAAGGAAGCTGGACGGATAAGTCTATGTATTTTTTCAAGATGGTCGACTCATGGTTTAGGTGTAAGACGGGAAATTCAAATTTCTCAAAATTTTGCCTTGTCCTGGTTTCCCATATGTACCTTAAATACTGAAACATTAAAAATTAAAATATGAGGCATGCTAATCTATCAATATTCAAGTGATTCTCAATAATGAGCAATAAAAAATATGATTAATATATGGGCATCTCTTTTACTTAGGTTATATACCACTTACCCTATTTCCTGCTAAAACAACGTAATAAATTGTAAAGTTTATTCGAAATTTTAATCCCTTAGAACTCAGATAATATATTTAACCCAAAAAAGCACTCTAATACTGTTTTTTTTGTCAGTGACACAGTTCTTATTGTCTCCTGAAAAATTCAAATTATGGGACCTACCTTCTCTGACCAATTCAATTATAATTAAGGAATCTGTTGCTCTGAACTCCATGACTGCCTTTTCTTTCTGACCATGAAAAATAGTGTGTGACTTATTTTTCAACCCATCGCGATTATTGAGAAACGTTTGCAAATGAAGTTAGAGCGTAAACAACATACTATGATGTCCTGCCAACAACATTTTTTCAATAATAAGTCATATATATATTCGGATGGTCTAATCGACGACTTCGGTTGAGAGGACTCTATAATATCACATATTTGATATTTTATTTGTATAGTTCCATACCTTTATACAATCTTCACAGTCTGTGTATACCTACTATGTGTATGGTATACAATACACTGAGAACCAAATTTGTCTGACGGCTTGAGTTCAATGTGTATGAGAGAGAAGTGTGTATAGACACATATGTTAGAAAGAGAGACTCGTAGAAGTCAGCTGGATAGAGAAGCTCATCACCACTTTGCCTAGCAACGCTGACGCGGTAAACAGCTCCGTCGCCAATATTTTACACCAATTCCTTGAATTAAGATTCATGTTGAAAATATGCGTTAGTTTATTCTATACGCCCAAAGAATGGTTCTATCATGAGCGTACACATTTCTGAATTGTGTCGAATCTGTTTAGGATCGATTCCGGATCGGTCATAACGGTGCTACATTTCGCATTGGTCCACTTGGCAACACCGCATCTCGTACATTCCAAGGCAAGGTTTCCACCTCCATGATCATAGATGAACAATTTTGGTCAGTACCCATCTAGCGGTCACTGGGGAGTGTCGTCCTGCTTCGAAACGGTTTTCACCTGCGTATATGCAGGCAGTGATCATTTGTATTGCGCAATGGGATTTGTTACATTTTCCGACCGCTCGCTGTCGCAGAATCACCATCTGGGGAAATCAAAGATAATTATAAAATAAATTGAAACACCTAGTCGCGTCAAAGTTGAAATAAATTATTCTAATCAAAATGAAAGCAAAATATTAAATTAAATGTTCGAACAGACCTCCTTCTTGGGTTTGACAGTAACCTAGCCTATTGTAGAAGCCTATGCGAACATTTTCTGGTGTAACACATTGGAAACGCAGCAGATTGCACGACCTTCTGCGTCACAGTTGCTCGGCAATGTGGTGATGACCTTCGCTTTTCAGACAGCTTCTATCTCTTTCTAACATGTGTTGATGGACACTTCTCGCGCTTCTCTCTCGTACACATTGAACTCAAGCCGTCATACAAATTCGTTTTTCCCTGTACAGCCGAATCGTCAAATTGTTCTTGGTGGATATAAGATCCAATCGACACACTAAACTGCAATTTAAATTTTCTAGGGTGAATAAGATGAACTTTGATTCAGCTCATAATTATTTTACATCGCGGGCATCAAGCCAATAAACAGATCGAATGCAAAAAATATTCCATGAAAACAATGGTGTGATCTCATGGTTACGATATTTCTAACAGTATTTCTTATTTCTTTTAATAACCCGAAAGAGATGCGGCGAGTTACTTTCGACTAATTTTTGCGAAGCCATTTTCAAAATGAAGATAACTTGAAATTATCCGCACAACAATATACATACAGGGTTTGACCGGAAAGTAATAGGACTGAGTTGATTTAAAAAAAATGATTGAGCCAATCGTTACAATTCTTTAAAAACTTTCAAAATAGGCTGCTTCTGCGTCGATGCAGCGCTGCCAGCGCGATTTCCAAGCATTGAAGGCGTCACGGAAGGCATTCTCCGGAATAGCCTTGAGAGCCGCGGTGCATGCTGCTTGGATCACCTCTGTCGTCTCAAAATGCTTGCCTTTCATCCGCCTTTTCAGAAAACAAAATAAGTCCGGGGGCACATCTGGGCTGTAGGGCGGCTGCGGAAGCGTTGGGATGCCGGCCTTGGTCAGGTAGCTGTTCACAAGAAAGGCGGTGTGAGCCAAGGCGTTGTCGTGGTGCAACTTCCATTCGGCTGCGATGTCTTGTCGGACCCGACTGACCCTTCGTTTGAGTCTCCTGAGCACTTCCACGTAAAACTTGGCGTTGGCGGTTTTTCCAGGAGGAACAAATTCATGGTGGACGATGCCTTTGATGTCAAAAAAGACAATGAGCATCGTTTTCACTTTGGATTTGCTCATTCTTCCCTTTTTTGGGCGAGGAGACGCCGTCGTCTGCCACTCGGAAGATTGCCTCTTTGTCTCGGGATCATATTCAAATATCCACGACTCGTCACCTGTGATTACGTTATTCAAAAATTGGGGGTCACTTTCACACATGTTCAAATTTTTTTGGCACATTTCCACTCGCCGCAATTTCTGGTCGTCAGTGAGCACTTCTGGGACCATCTTCGCGCACACCTTGCGCATGTTCAAATGCTGTGTCACAATGTCATGAACCACAGATTTTGGTAAATTTAACATCTGGGCAATTAAACGAATACTTAGTCGACGATCTGAGTTCAAAACTTTGCGCACACGAGTCACATTATCGGTGTTTGTCGAAGTCGAAGGTCTTCCAGCACGGTCTTCATCAGCGACCTCTTCCCGGCCCTCCAAAAAGGCCTGGTGCCACCGAAACACACCACTTCTTGCTAAAGCAACACCTGGGTAAGCCTGCTTGATCATATCAAACGTCTCTGTCGCAGATTTACCGAGTTTCACACAGGATTTAATCGCATACCTCTGCTCTAACGAACGCTGCATTTTCGGCTTGCACCACTCACAGAAACACGTCGCGCGAAAATGCCTGTCCTGATTCTCCAAATGCTCGGAGACAACTGACCAGCCGCTCATTCGTTAACTTGGATCGTCCTCTACCGAATCCAGTCGGTGAGCGCACGCTCCGAAGTACACTCATGGCGGAAGAAAATGAGTCCTATTACTTTCCGGACAAACCCTGTACATCAGTATATTAGATACGCAGTGTGATGTTGCAATGAACGCTTGAAGTCACGGGAAGGTTCGATATTTGATGTCTTGACTTGACTTCTTCTATTCATCAGGGTCCTTTTGTCCATTTGCCCAAAAATTACGGACGTTTTAACTGGCAGAAAAGTGAAGCTCTTTATCAAAAAATGCCAAAGTTAGATTTTTTACATCAAAGCAGCTGCGCAGGCCGAATCCTAAATGCCAGGACACCGCGGCCGCTATGAAGATCCCGAAGAAATTTTATTATTTCGACTTTTGAACTGCTCAAGGTTAGTAGAACCTATAGATTGTTCTACAATCTCGACATCCTCGTGATAAAGGAGCGGTCGCATCGGCCAGATCTGGTTGTATGAAGTTCGACACCATGGGGACAAGAATGGGAGGCCAAAGTGAGGCTGGTCTGTCTGGCAGGCACATAGCGCGGCGGCATCATGGAGGAGAGCTCTGAGGAGCAAAGCCTGTTGGTGTAGCGGTAGAAGAGAGCTAGATGGCCGACGGCCCGCCGGTGCGAAAGTGTTCCGAGACTGTCTGTTAGAGAAGAGTCATCACCCGGACGGCCCTCCTCTGGACAACAGCAACAAGTCAGTAGTTTCTGGTTTAGTTTTTGCGAATTCGTGATTACAGATTCCAAAATCCTATCAAACAATATTCCAGCAAAGGTCTGACTGACTTTATCTGGTATCTGTATACCAGACCTGACAGACCTACTCATCTACAAAACAATATACTAAATCAAATATATCAAAATTTGGACACTAAAACTCCCCCTTCTACCTGTTTGTTGACTTAGAGCCGTTTTACACACAAGAGAATTACTCCGAAAATTATGGTTATAATTATGCTGAAAATTTTTGCTGTCGTATTACACCTAAAAGAATTCTTGTGAAAATGATGATGGTAAAAATATAAAACCCGTTCTATAGAATATGCGCGAGAATCGGCGCATGTCATTATCAAATGTCAACGTCAACAACATAACCTCACTTAACATTTATGGGTGTGGTCCTGTTCGAGTCGTACGAAGAAGCGTTTATTGTTATTGTTTATTCATAATGTCGTGGAATCGCGAAGAAGTTACACTGTTGTTGGAGGAGTACCAAAAATGGCCAAACGTGTACAAGGTGAAGTCATCCAATTACAAAAACAGAAATTTGCGGCGTTAGGCCATGGATGCGATAGTCCAAGCATTGAGAAGTTTTATAATATTAACCAAGATCTCGATTTCAAAAATAAATTTAAATCAACGACGTCTGTTGTCTTTCCGATTATTTTGGACGTCATACCCGTTAAGGTTATGTCCATTCGAAAATATTACTCTAATGCGCAGACGTATCATATGAATTACTCGGAAATTTTGTTTGCTTGTGTCATACAGGTTGTAGAGAAAATCTTCATATTTTTTCCATGCAAATTTTCCGCATATTTATGACCATAATTTTCGGAGTAATTCTCTTGTATGTAAAACGGCTCTTAAAGAAAGCTTTCGATACAGTAAACCATAAATTATTATTAGATACAATGGAAAAAATTGGTTTTGTGTTGGCAAAATAACAATGATAACAAGTTTTGCAGATGATACTACAAAATTATATAAGGTAATGATTGGTGTCATCTAAAAAACATACGAAAACGATTTCAACAAAATTATAACCTTGTTTTAACAACAGAAAATTAAGCATTATTCAAAAACACAGTTTTACCAAATACTAAAGATATTCTTTTACCGTAAGCAATCAGTAACTCCAAATTAATAAGCACCAGACAAAATATCTCGGATTATTCCTAGATTCTCACTCAAGGTGGGACTTCCATATTTCTTATATTTAAACAAAAAGTTTAATTTGTGCCATAGAAGACCAAATATCTCCCAAGCATTTTGACAGAAAAGTACCTTCGTACATTATACCATACATTGATTGAACCACATCTAGCCTATGGTATATTATATAGTATCAGGGCCTAAACCTTTAATCCATATATACAATTTAAATATTTTTCAAAAAACTATTTTAAAGACAATATTCAACAACCCCAGACTTCATCCTACTAATGAACTGTATTGAGAATTGCAGGTGAATGATATCAGGCAGCTTTATTTTTACACTCTATCACCCTGTATCATAAATTTATCAATATCAGTAAAAAATTAGTCATAATCATTTTACAAGATACAACGTGCTTAGAACCGTAGTTACAAAACGACATAAATCTGTGACAGCCGGCGGTCGTATCTCCATTCAGCACACAAGAGTTTATAAAATTTTACCAAAGCATATAAAAGATATGTTTTAGAAATTATTTCAAGAAAAATTTGAAACAGTGGCTATGTTCTATGGCCAGACATTCATAAATTAGTAACAAACATTTGAAATTGAGTTTAAAACCTGAATATATATTTTTTACACTAATTTATGATTTCTATTATACAGTTGCATCATGAAATTATTGGTCCATGTACACGCAATACCTTCCTTGATTTCGTTGTTTTACATATATTTCGCTGTTTTATTACAGTTAGGGTAAATAAATATCATTATTATTATCTTAGGGTTATCTGAGGTAGGTATATGGCGAGGTACGGGTTTTGACCAAGTATCCGCGTCTAATATTGGCTTAAGAAGCGTCCAACTATTGTTGAGGTGTAGGTGTAATAGAGTGAAGACGTTTTGTTGCAATCTCAAAATGTTGATGCTATGTGAAGATCCCACATTTTTTTTAATTTCATCTGCTAGCTCAGCATATTTACGTATCGTTTCTGCTATTGTGCTTAGTTATAAGTGTTGGGTACAGCTATGTCAATAACGAATGTCTCTTTTGCTTGTTTACCTATAACCATGATATCTGGATTGTTGCAGGCAATATCAGTTATAATATATATTATTATCATTATCATTATTACCTTATTCGAATATCCAAAGTTGTATACATGTATAACCTATCAAATTTGATCTGTCAACATATGATGGACTTTTTGTAGAACGTGGAATCCTGGATTAATGTAACAATAACTCAAGTGCGCATTTGGAAGTCCTACACGTAAGAAGTTAAAAATTTGCTCAATTTATTTTCCGCTAATTATCTCGTACCTCATAAGATAAATTAGAGCCTTGGAGCAGAAATTAAAGGACGGCCAAGCATTTCAAGTGCCAAATAATTGTCGCAATGTTTACAAATAGAAACTTATAACGCAAATGATGAGTTACAAATAGTTTGGTCTGTTATCAATAACAGCCTACACGTGGTGAATTTTTTGTTATCGACTTTGATTCGTCTCTATCTTACAAGGAAATCACTTTGTTCTCGACATTTTTGGCGTCATCTCAAGATCAATAAAACTATTTTGAATGTAAACACGTATCGGAAAACGGAATGCATTGGTTGAATATTACGCATTGACAAAAAATTGTATAGGTAAACATCAAAATTATGAAAATGACAGAAATTATTCTAAAACATGAGCAATGGAGCAATGGAGCCATTGTGATAGCGAGCATTTGCGAACTTGAGATAAATGGACTTCACGACACTGATTTTACTCTGCCTGTCGATTTTTAGATTAGGTTAATTTGGATGAACCTTTATTCATTAAAATTACAACTTTCCTAAGCACTTTTGTATGCTTTTCAAGTTTCTAGTCATTACACGAACTAATCGAAAGGAAAAATTCAATCTGATGCCAATAATAATTTACTTTAGTTACACATGTTACTCCTCTCCTCTATCCACGCTGGTCCCCTTTTTTTAGAAAATCCCAGATACATATCACCTTCTGGTTGTATAGTAATATAATTTATGTCAGTGATTCTCCTAACTTATAACGAGCGAAAATGTGAACAGATGACTCCTCATCGCTCCTGGGGTTCGACCGAATCTTCAGCTTTGCCTTAGGCCACATTCGGTCAAAAATAGACCTTAAGCGACACACTCGGCCTTCAGCCAAAACATGTCTTAGGTCTCAAAATAACAGTACTCACAAAAAAAAAATCAGAAATTGAGTGAAAAACGCACAGTCTCCGAGCTCAGTAGCTGCTGAAACACCTTCCAAAAGGTGTTAAGGTATACTGACATGCATAGTTATTTACACAATATTTGTTTTGGATAATGTAATATTATTTGCAGATTTAAGTTGTATTGTTTTTTACAAGTGCTTTATCTAAAATGATGTAATTATACCAGAGTGGCGATGGAACGGCTTTGCACAGTGTTCTATCTTCTGCCACTGCGACGCGGCCTGGAAAACGCTGGAATGGTTCTAGTCTCGTCGATAGGGGAATAAATGCCCGATCACGTGGCAGAAGGGGGAATCACAGTCCAATACACAGATGCAGAATTAGTTGCAAATGTTATTTGTGAGTGTAGCAAAAATTAGACTTTGAACAGTGAAAGGGGGTTTTCGTTACAATATGTATATAAATAACTGCTGGTTCTTAATCCATTTCTTTTACTGGCAACCAGTAGCCATATTGTCAAAACTATAATGCTGTAGCTCAAATCTGCGGTAACAGGAAATCTAGTTTACTATGTGACATTGATACGTTACTATTTTTTCTCTGATCTTCAATTACAGTATTGATGATTGTTTCATAATTAGTTTTGAAGCTTTATTCCCACCTAGTGGTTTCTGTTTTGCAAAAAATTCACTGCATATACATGCATGCGTTGAGTCGACTTTAATTTTGTATCTTATTCCTCTGTGAAGAAATAAAATCATTTATATGGATACTTTGCTTTTAAAGCTGACTTTTGAAGGTTCCATGTGACCATTATTTTACTTGTAAAATTATACCAGCAAATCGGGTTTCCAATGTAGCTATAAATGTATAGCTAATTTCAATTGCGTGATTGATAGCTATGAAGATAACACTAACTTCATTACCAGAACGCTACCAGTGTACCATTTTTGGAATGTTCACCATATTGGCGAAAATTATCAGAATTCTAAAACCTTCTGTGTAACCGACTCAATATCTCAGTGACGCTTATTAATCTGAATGTAACATAGCCTAATCAGATTTAAGTATCCATATTCATCCAATTACTTCCACGTTTTATCTCATTTTAACACGTTAAGACGTTTAATGTAACTCTTCAAATTTATCCTGTGGTTTTCATGCTCACAGGACTCCATTATCTGGTCAAATATATTTGTTTATATTTAAGTACAATTGACATTTGTTACAACATATTTTGTTTTCTGTCTTCCAAGTGGCGTTACGTTACTTTTTCCTTTTTTAATTCCTATACAGTATGTTACTACAATAGTTTGAATGATCCTGTAACATACTGAGATTGCGAGAAGCTACCATTTCAATTGTAAGGTTTCACAGCGCAAAAGTAGCAAAGACCAGGAGCACTTGGGGTAGACATTTCCGCTTCCAAAAGGATGTCCAGTCTCCCAAAGCAACAAGCGAGCATGAGGATATCTGTCATATTAAATTAAACAACAATCGTATTTCCAGTTCTTCTATGAAGTATAACCCAATTTGGTTGATTATACTTGAAGAAAGGATCTAATTGATATTTTCCAAACCAACTGATGTATCATACATGTATGATGAAACTCACGGACTGATCCCATAGGAAATGAATTGCTAGTGCGTAGATTCAAATTACATTAGTCCATTTTATCGAAGATTATGAGGATTCATCAACAACAATAGACAATATTGCCTTTGAGTGATATTTGAAATGAAGTAACGCAGTGAACGACTTAGTTCAAAAGTGCATACGAAAGATATAACGGATTCCGATCACCAAACTATCAAATAATTTTCCCCGTAAAAAAATTCTTGCGCTATTTTCCAGTCACCGTATTCCCAACGCACATATCAGATTTCTGAAAAATCTATTTGTAGCATTGAGGTCCCGCCAAAAATAACTACCCATCCCGAAAAGTGGGGGGAGTTGCCATAACCGCATCTCCCTGAAAATCCTACAACAGTCAGCACTGAGTCCCTGTTGACTGCTCATTCCTATCCATCGTTTACAGGTACGTTCAACTTTTTTTTAAAGTCCCTATAGGGATAGTGACAGTGCAGTGATAGTGCTCCTGGATACATCTTCTACATCTACAATAAGTGTAGTGCCTTACTGGAATTTACTTGCAATCTTAGCGATATCATTTCTGTTAGGAATAGTTGAGGCTAAATTTGGAACGCACGTAAAACTTGCGTAAGAAAGAGTGGCAACTACTTGATCTATTTTTGCGAGATACGACATAGACGGCCAAAAACTCTACAAAAGAATCGAAAGCATTACAGGGTCGGAGAGAGGGAGGGAAAGATATGGGTTTGAAATTTGAGAAAAGTCATTCAGCTCAGCACAGTCCCTTAAATGTGATATAATTCTCTTTTTAGTCAAAAGGTTTTGCGGATGCTGGAATGTAAAGAAATAAATAAAATAGTTTTCTATAAAACACAGTGCACTTCAAAACAAATTTACAGTGTTACTTCAAATCCTCTATTCAGAGCTACTGAAAGATTAAATGAACCATACACAGTCAAAAATGTGTGTATCATATTTCATCAGAAAGCAACTGAAGCCACAGAATTACCTAAGAAATCAAAATATTCGGTCAAAAATAGCTTGTTAGTCATGTTTAGGTTTCCCTTGTTTTTAGAGCTCTGTCTGCTATAAAGAATCAATAATTAACTAGAATAAAACACAGTAAGAGAGATTTACTGAAGTTTTGTGCAAAACTCAAGATCCCAAAACAGTATATTATTTATTTTAACCGTAAATACTCATATTAAGAAATTATATCAATATCAAAGCCACGTATCTTTAATTCGATCTGCTACCGATTAATCTAAGGCACATCTAATGATATTTTTGAAGAATGATGACTCAATATCTAATATTAGAAAGTAGTGCAGACTTTAACTGACAATACAAGAATAAAACATTAATTTGTGATTGCTTTTAACTGAACGTTAGCAAAGTGCCGATTTGTCACGGTCGTACCCACTAGGGAGCTTGAACCGCTGAAATGTGTGCTACATTGTTACAACCTAACAATACCTTCTGCTCTTTTTATGCTCTGCAGATTGCGATTAAGGGATACCTCCGCCTAAGGATGTTGGTAATCCGTCAGACGCAACTTATTTTTGACGACGCCCGAGAAACGTCCTTGCTATCTCAACTTTATGAGTTACAACATACACAAATTGCAATCAAACTGCTCATGTTCTGTTCTAACAGATCACAAGGCAGTTACGATAGAAGATAGATATTGAAAGTTATGAACTTCGTTTATCAAAAAGACATGCTTATGTTATTCTGTCAATTTGAGCGCTAAATATTTTTAAAATAAATTTCAATGTAAACACGAACTGTATCATAGGAACCACCTTATTAGGATGCTGCCTAAAGTGAACGTTGGTGTAATTCTGGACCGATGCCAAACAACGGGCTAAATATAAATGTTCGGCTGACGCGCGCTAGCTATACTGAAATATGTTCAGAAAGTTTAAAATGGCGACACGCTCTTAATCACTGGATTCATATTCAAACTTCTGCGTATTCAAACTTTATCTGTCAACACTGCTTCGAAATCAAATTAATTTATTTTCTCTCAGAGTACCAAGGGCATAAGAGGTATAAAGTTTTGCAGTTATTTATTTAAAAGGTTATCTTTAATTTGATAGAACATCTAATATTGAGAGATCCAAAAAATGCGAAATCAACCTGACAGAATATGGAGCATACACAATGTTTTCGATCACCTGGCATGAAAATCAGAGAGCCAAATAAGCCCCAATAAGCCAACCAAAATAGTCTCAGACTTCAGCTGAAATTCAGCTTTAAGATGCCAAAAATCAAAATAGCCATATAGAAACTACAAACTGTAAACCATTATAGAGTTGACTGGCCTATCGTTCTTTATTATGACAAATTTCAAATTTCTTAATTGTTACCTATTGGTCGGCCTATTTAACTCTATAACGACAGTACACACAGTATGTAAATTTTTAAATTTACAGAATATTTTCAATTTTCAAGGTCATCAACAACAACACAGCCTTCACCATGGCGGACGATGAGGTTAGGTAAGTCCTGAGACACAAAAAAGCCATGTCAATCAAGATCAATAGTGTCAGCCAATAACAAGCAAGCGGCATTTATTTTAATTCTTTTTTCACAAAAAATCGTAATCTGAAAAAAAAGCCCAGAAGTAAAATACCTTTGAAGTACGGTCCATAGTCATGTGCTGTTCGCCTGAAATGTCAGTTGACCTAAATTTTTTTTTCATTTACAGTCTATTTTTATTTTGTATTCACCTCAAAATAGAATTCTTCGTTTAACGAAACTACTCATTATACGTTTATCTTTTTTGCATTCTCCTTGAAGAGTGAGCTATTTTTAAATGGGCTTACGGATAAATTGGTATCGGTATTATAAGAATCTTCTGTACTGTTTATAAAATCACAGGATTATTATGATCACTTAACTGAATCCTATATTTTTTTCTTTTTCAGTATGACATCTGGCATCATGTTCATCAAATCACTTAAAAGGTAAATATCACGGCATGCTGCAAACATACTAACAAGTGGTTTCTGATTTGTAGATATATAAATTTCTACTTCACAGATCAAGTAGAAAATCTGCCGAAATGAGTTAAAGAAATGATTATGCTTTGATAATAGATTTATCCATCTTTTAGTACAAAATATCTAAATTCTCAGACCAGACGAATTTTTTCAAAGCAGACGATTAGCAAATACATCAATAAATTGGCAATTTGCACTATTTGACATTCATGGGAGAAAAGTTGATTATTTGGATTTTCACACGATTCTATATTTCAATGCAAATATGCTTAATATTGTTTTAGCAAGGAAAATAATATGAGTATAAAATATTTGGTAACTTAGTAATACGATTTTGTTGAACTTTTTGTAACCACATCTGAAAGCTTAGAAGTTCTAGGAAAACCTATAGAATTTATAAAAATCAACGATGGATATATTCTATTATGTAGTCTAGATTAGTCTTGTACATACCGCAAAAATAGTTTGGCTTTCAATATTTAAATATAGGTTGGATTTACAATTAGAACAAGCATAAATACCCTATACAGGTGTTCTAACTTTGAATGATCTTGAAATAATGTAAGTACTGCAGCTATTAACTAAATGCATCGCTTCAGTAGCTAATTTTTTTTGTTGATGTGAACCAATGTATATTCTCACTTGTGATAAAGGTTCTAAGTTTTTTAGGGAGTATGAGCAGCTATACTATTCTAGTATTTGATCTCCATGTCGAATGTTTTTTCAACCGATCTGACCAAGAGTCAAAAGCAGATGCTTCCATCACATTTTTCCCATCCCGTTGTCAGATGATATATGTTAGTATGCTCATAACCTCTGAGTATAAACAAATATGTTACATGGATTGATATTTGTATGAGACTTTTCTCACTATATTCACAAACTGTATTGATGAAGTAACATCATTTTGTGTACGTTAAATCAGTCACCGACAAGTACTTATCACAACATTTTTATGTTCATGTTCAAGATCATGATAATTCGAAAGATCTGAACGAAATCACAAGTTACGAAACATGAAACATCGCTTGAAACTGTTAGGTAATTGAAGGTTAATATGCAAATGTTTTAAAAACTACAAAAAAATTATAACTAAATTTCCTCCAGCATTACATTCCAAAGCATTTTGCACAATGTCATGATCTACAACATGAACGTGTTACAAAAAAGTTTTTCTCTGCATTTCAATAACACATTGACATTTACACTGCTCTATACATCACACCCAAGTAAATAACATTTGTGTATCTTACACTCTTACTGTACTCAATACTCAACTTCCATGGCTCACATGGTCTTCCACTAAACAAACTGTTAATCCAAGTCCAGTACTCCAGTCACCATAGTAGGATTAGTTTTATTAATTATCTATGACCTTCATACTTGATTGGAGTATTGACGATACTATTTTTTTACACTAGGAAATGACTGATTACTAATATTTTTTTTTCTTTTTCCAGAAAAAGAAACTGGAGGAGGCATGTATAAGACTAAGATCACCCGTCTCAAAATTCTCCATCACTCAAAAAATCACAATAAAACGATACAAAACCGATGTGTGAATAATAATTTTAACGTTCAAAACCCAAAAATAAGAAATACATCCATTAAATGATTGATGCCACCAAAGCAAAAAATGGATTAAATACATCATCACGTGAAGTTCTCGGCATGAACGTTGTTACTTGACATAGCTTCCAATTCTATTCCTGATTCTATTAATTTTATTTTCTTTACATTGTGCAATCTCCACTGTTTTTTAATATGTTGTTAGAAATGTTTGGTGGAAGTTGCACCAAAATAGTATTCGTAATATTCAGACTAACTAATAATTCACAGACAAAAAAAACAACTAGTTGAGAATTCTGTCGGAATAGAATATTCAAGAACATGATGCATATATTATATAACCAAATCATTAAATGCATTTGTTGAATGATTAACTTTTTTAAAATGAATTTATATGTTCATCGTGTCCATAATACCATTTGAACATCTATATGACGTTTGATTGACTCAAATATAGGAAAAGAAGAGGAAACAGGCCGAGATTGAGCGCAAGAGGGCCGAGGTGAGGGCTCGTATGGAAGAGGCCTCCAAGGCCAAAAAAGCCAAGAAGGGTTTCATGACCCCTGAGAGGAAGAAGAAACTTAGGGTGAGTATTTTGAAATTATCACACATTCAGTTGTAAGTGATGTATATACAGGGTGACTTTGAAGTTGAGTCATTAATTTTCAGATAATGATTGTAGAAGGAAGATAAACCAAAATATGTGTGTAAAAATAAAAAAAAAATAAAAAAAAAATGTTACCTTGTTTAATAAAGTATCCTCCCGACAAGTATTTCAGTGCGGACTTGTATTTGATCGTGCGGTCTTGGAGCAGCATGCCCTCACCTGTGAGGTCTTAAGTCACCTGATTCACGAGCCCTTTGCACTACATTAACAAAGGCACGAGGGGTTGGTTGCACTCGATTGGTACCCGATTCGCATAAATCCGTGATGCATCCGGGAGCATTTTGTAAAGACTGCCCCCCCGTAAATAAGAATCATGTCCACAAGTTCAGCATTTTCGTAAACATGTGCCATTTTTGATTTCGTTTGAGCCACGCAACACACTACTATTCACTCAGGATTTATCGACTGACGAAAAACATCGTGATAAACGTTTCAAATTCTTTCGCTTTTTTGTTTCCGATGCGATGAACCGGTCAGGCGGATTATATCCGTTGTCGCCAAACACGAGCATATAATAGGCAGGGCGGTACTCAAACTTCCAAAGGGCTATAACTTTGTTACTTTAATTTTACCAGAAAAATGGTAAAGGAAAAAAACATTTCTTTTGATCAGATCTACTCACTGTTAAAATAAATGACTCCACTTCGAAGTCACCCTGTATATAAGCCGTGACCTATAAGACAGGCCTTCAGACGCAGAGCTTGATAAGTTTATTCAACCACTTGTCTAATGCTCGTTGATCCCAGTTTCTGACATACTTGCTCCTCAAATCTTCCAGATATGCATCCTTCCATTTTGTTCTTCTTGATCTCCCTCTTTTCTGCTTGGTATTCGGAAGTCTCCATTTCCATTTTTATGATTGTTTTGTATAGCCTTATTTTAGATGTCCTATAAAATGTTTTTGACTTGATATTTCTCTTCAGCATTCCCGCACATTTATTGACCTTTCCGATTCTATAGTTCACTTCCGTTTCTTCATTTGATTTATTGCAAATCAGTGATCCTAAATACACAAACTCATCCACCCCCGCAAAAATCTTTTTTCTGTGCATACCATTATTTTTAACTACTTTTCTGCTTGACAGCTCCCTATTCTCATAAATTTATTTTTTTTCTCGTTTACCTTCAATTCTATTGTTACTGCAACTTGTATAAACCGACTCACCGCTTTTATCCTTAAATATTTTGGCGACATCATCAGCATACGAGTATGCAGTTAGATGGTGACTTTTAAATAATATACTGTCTGATCTATTTAGCTGACTCTCAATAAGAATTCTATCTAGCGTCATAATAAATTAAAGAGTAGATAATAGGTTACCCTGTCTTAGTCTTGTCTTAATCTCGAATTTTTCTGTTAATTACCTTAATTTAACCATAATTCTTGTTTTGTACTTGTGACGTTTTTGAATTTTCAAGGCATACCAAAATGATTAATTATATAAAAGACTTTATTCCTTGTGATCGTGTCATAAGCTTTTTGGCATTATATTCGTATCACGGAAAAAGTTTGATCAGTTGTCGAACTTCCCTTCTGAAAACCAGTTTGATAATTTCCCAACTGTCTTTTAGCAATAATGATAAAATTTGATATACATCTAATAGCTAACGATAATAATCTATACGAATGATGATTATAATTTTTTCCATCGTCGATCACATCTTGCCTTATAACAACTAAACGTCACATCAGCTAAGACAGGAGTCGAAATTCCTGAAAGTACAGGGTCCGCCAAAGGAACCTGATGAGTTTCAATATGAAACTACAAATGTATCTTTCAAGATATTTATTTTCATATATAAGTAATCGAAAGTGTATTACATGTCATTTTATGTATGGAAAATAACTTCCGTCAAATGATGTCCTTCACTGCGGACATACTCTTCCAAACGGATTCGCACATTCCCCATTACGCGCTGTACCATACTCATCGGAATCGCGCTAATTTCATTGCGAATGTTTTCGTTCAATTCTTCAATGGGCCTTGGGCTCGTTAAATATACCTTGCTTTTGAGATAACCCCATAACCAATAGTCACAAGCCGTGAGATCCGTCGACAAAGCTCTGGTTCCAAAAATGTGTTTAACATTTCCAGATAACGTTGCGAATTGACCGTGACAGAATTTCCAGCATCGTCCTCAAAAAAATAGGGTCCAATTATGCCAAATCGCGACACTCCGCACCAAACAGTAACCTTGCGACTATGTAGGGGTCGCTGGTGAAGTTCTCTCGGGTTTTCTGCACATCAGTAGCGAAAATTCTGCTTATTTACGTAGCCTGATAACTCGAAATGCGCCTCGTCAGACATAATTAAGCCACCTAAAGCGTTTTCATCCAAAAGTTCCAGAAGCTGGTTGCTTGCAGTCAAACGGTTCACAAAGTCTTCAGCTGTCAGTTCTTGAACCATCGCTAATTTGTAAGGGTGATAATGTAAATCCTTATGCAAAATACGTCGCACTGTTGTTTCTGAAAGCCTTAGACTAATTGCTTGTAGCCTATCTGAACGACGTGGACTTTGCTGCACCGCTGTTCGCACCCTCCCAATATTGGCTGGAGTCTGAACTGTTCACGCATTCCTGGTGGCTTAGCTTTCATTGCTGATGCAGATCGACGAAAATTTTTGACCCACAACTTAATTGTGTTACAGAACAGAACCATGACGTCCGACATTGAAATGTGTACGAAATAGACGCTGTGTAATGATCACCGAGTCGTGATTTTTAAAATACGTCTCGACAACAAATGCGCGATGTTCACTTGTCCACAGCTCCATGACTACTGAATTGGCATCTTCTACCGATGTCTTACCCACTGTAACCGATGTTCTACGTCAAAAAACAGCTCCGTACTATCCATTCTGAAAACGTCAGGTTCCTTTGGCGGACCCTGTATTTCTATTGCTTCAGATAATGCTCAATCAAAACCCCTGGAGACTGAACTAAGCAACGTTTCGGTTTTATATTTAAACAGTTAGTGCATCTGGAATCTATCATGTTTTTAAGTAAATATATTATAATTATTTTCAGTTGCTGTTGAGGAAAAAAGCCGCTGAAGAATTAAAGAAAGAACAAGAACGCAAAGCAGCTGAAAGGAGGAGAATCATTGAAGAAAGGTGTGGTAAACCAAAACTTGTAGACGAAGCAAATGAAGGTAAATATTGCATGTTAGGTTTCCCCAATCTACTCAAAATGATATCATTGGTGTCAGATATATCAACAGGAATATTTATTTAAGAGAGCTTACATGGTGGTGGTAAAATACCGTAAGCAACATGCAGCTGAGTAGGTTCGCAAGCACTCGCATAATAAATAAAAACATACAATTTTAGAAGGTTGATAAGTTATATTCACAAATGTGTGAACCTCTTAAATTAACATCTAGCAACAATACAAATGTAGCTGGTGAGGGGTCGCTCCAAGTATTTCGACTGATTGCTGAAGCCTGGATCCAGAGCCATGCATGACATCTGATAACTATGCTAAAAGGATCTTGAATATGTTAGATAAAAAGTCTGGCGGCCGTTTCGTTAGAGAATTCCTTAATTACCCTAGTGACACGAAACAGCGAAATGCTTCCTATGTTCAAACAACAGCTTAAGTTGATTATTGGCAAGGGCCTTTAGAACGGGAAGGTACTTGGTTTTGCGTTAGCCCAGCTATTCTATAAATATGAGAATTTATTCTGGCTAAGGGCTGTCCTCTGGCTTATATAAGGGAAACTCTGCTGGGTCGTATCACCAGCTCCTTCAATATTATGAAAATTTGTCTTGACTTTAATCATTTGTGTTTACACGCTTCCAGGCCCCGGTGGGGGCTCCATATCATATGGCTAATTTATCGGTTGCTACGTCACTGATCCAGTCCTAAGGAATCCTTGAAGAGGACGTATCAGGAGGCCAATGAAGCAAAAGTACTCAGTTCGGTATACTTCGGGACTTTTAAAATCATTTGTGATCACTCATTATAGATACTCCTGTTGATATACTGATCATTTACCTGTTATCTTAAGTATTAGACAGCCTCCTCTCTAAACAGGCGTTTTTATGCATGTTAATGACAAAATGTTTCATGACGGATCACAGTATGTACTACATCATACTATATATTGTTTAGCGAAGACTTGTACAAAAATTATATCGTATATTTTTCGTAGAACAATCAAAAAGCATTTGCAAGGCTTACCAAGACAGGATAGTGAAATTGGAAAATGAAAAGTTTGATCTGGAGTATCTTGTTAAAAAGAAAGATATGGAGGTTAGATTTACTGACGTATGCAAAACTGCACGTGCTATACTATTCGACGCTATAATTATGCACGACTTTATTGGGCTGCATTCACTTTTTATACTTGATTTTTTATGGAGAAAAACTTGGTATTTTCTAACTCAAGTTTACATAACCAGACCTTTGTTGGAAAACTTTTGATACAACGTAGTATGCTGTAGTAACTGAGTTTGCATGTTTCACTTTGAAGCCACACTGATCATTACAGCACAGACTGAAGAATGCAAATTTATAATATTCTACATATACAAGGTGATTAAGAAAATAGTGACAATATTTCTATGACAGATATACAGTATAAGCCAAGAGGCCTGAAATGCCCTATTTTCGAGAGACAGTGTGTAATGAAGTTGTAATTTCAAAATTTAAAAATCAAACTGTATCTTCGAATTAGACTGAGGTAATGTTTTATAGTTTTGTAGGTATAGTAATAACAATATGAACATTTTTCGTGACTCCGGGTAAAGCACTGACTTATCGGGGAAAAACTGTTGCATTTTTAACTCTGCATGAATTACCTCTCTTGAAAAATTCTTATCAGACTATTCGTTTTGATGAAAAATCGGCTTGAATATTTGATGTGAAATCCATATAAAAAACTTCAATACAAGATTCTTACGTTGCAATAATTTTCCGATAAAGATCTGGTGTTAAATTTCCGATTCCAAACCATGAAATAGCATGTATCATGGCAAACTGCTATTTTGGAATTGGGGTGGAATAAATTATTCTATGAAAGCTTTTCTCCTTCCGGTATTTTCAATCTTTTTGCTTCAAGCTTTTTTAAAATACGTATTTTTGCGGGAATGCAGCAATTTCAGGTAATAAACAAAACTCTAATCTCTTTATTCTTTATAATACTATCATATCTGTTTACTGTTGTCTACTATATCTTGTGGTAACAACGCTTAACACTGTAACCGATAAAAAAGAAAAGAAACGATATGTTACGTGAAACAACACATGATTAATCTTCCAAACAACACGACGTGACGACTGTAAAAAATAGCCTTTATTATTTTGGGTATGCAAGAGTATATTCAACCGTTTTGGCATATTCGATGTGACATATAAGCAAAATTTTTATTAAAACGGGTAATATGATTTGTCACTGCATTTTAGGAACCGCAAAACAAGTATGCGAGATGTATCACAAACGCATTATTGAACTTGAAAATAAGAAATATGACCTTGAAAAAGAAGTGGAAATGAGAGATTTTGTGGTAGGCATAGTAATTCAGATATGCTTGAGAATGTAACACACGAAGTATATTTTAGAGCTTTTATGCACTATACTTTTTTGTGCCCAAATGATTGTCATATAGAACTTATTTTGACAACTATATCGTGGATGACTGGAAAATTAAATAAAAATGTCTATGGTATGCTACCTAAAAGAAGCCATCAGTAACTAACTGTACTATAGTTCGCAATGTTATTAACAGCATACCGATACAGACCACCTCCAGTGAACAAACTCTACAGATACAAACTCTCTACAAAACACGATCACAAATATTTTATTCAACTTATCACAACTATTACTTACCTTGTTCTTATAGTTTTATGCTACACTCCCAACTCACAGCTTGAACAAGTAATCTTTTGACAAAAATAAATTTGTTGTCTAAAAATTCATTTGTATAACTCCCTTGTTTAGACAGACTCAGAAATGAGGTCTTTTGAAATTGAAGTATTTGCGTTCTGACACTGGACATTTCAATTACTTAGCAGATATAAAAATAAGTATAATTAGATTAAAAAAAAAAATTAAAAGCGCACAGACTATAATAACTGAATACCGAGATATCTTGGCAGTAACTCGTGGAAAGGGCAATGTTTGTCAAGGGTCTCAAAAAATTAATCTCTGCACAACCAGTATTGGCATACAGGAATGTGATTTTTCATAACGCAAAATGCTTAAAGCAGAATTTTGGTTAAATATCAATTGATACAAAACCCCACAGAACCCACAAGTAGTATTATATTTGTAGGTCAGCAACTACATCTGTAGTGGCATATAAGTATTTCCAGACATCCAACATGGACTTTTTTGAGTTTTTAATTTTTATTTTGCCACATAAAAAAGTGACAATAATGAATTGTATGCTTTGCTTTTTGCTCCCTTCCCATCGTAGTTTATAACGATGCTTATTTTCATGTAAATAGTTTTTTTTTTTGAGAAATATGGCAAGGTAACAGCCATATCATGTGTAAAGCATTTAATCTCGATAATAAAAATAATTCGGAAAGTTGTTATATGAGAAGGTACTCCACGATATATCAATGTACGCACGAGTTGAGTATGAATTAAGCAATCCAGGTAGAGATTAAAATGGTTTAAAACTCGAGCACTACAAATGTTGAAAGGTATTCACTCAACTAACTGTATTATTTGCATAATAACGAAATGACTGAAAATGCATGTAAGGACATCTTAAAATAACTAAATAATTCATATAAAGTCATATACCTGTAAGTGTGTATCTTTTTCCATAAAACCACGGTATTTACCGTTTATTTACTGGAAGTTAAGCAATGTCTTGTCACCTAATTTAAATTAATGTACAATGCAAGTTTGTTGGTAAGTGATAAAAGTGGTACCGTAAAAAAATATTCAGTCTGTCATGTAAATCAAAGGTCATCAAATACATTCTACACCGAGAGCAGACCCAAATAGTAACAGAAACATAAAAATGTATGATTTCTTTTAGCCGAACTTCAAACAGTTTGTAGAGCCTATCACGCAAGAATCGAGAAACTTGAAGGGGACAAATATGATTTAGAGGTTATCGAACGTATGAGAGACTTTGAGGTATACACGATGAACAGACGTTGTACCTTACCATTTTCCCCTAGAAAGCGTTTTCGTAGATAGGCGGTTTGCAAACAAAATTAATACATTGCTGAGTCAAAATAAAGGGTTCATAATCGAAAACCTACCGTCACCTGTTTACCAGAGCTGTTTGCGAAAATTCAATACATTTGGCGTTCATACTTTTCTGAATTTTTGGTATGAAAGTAGAGTGATGCACTTTACGTTCAAAGACATTCATACAACATCATCTTGAACTCTGTCCCGAGAACTATCTCCGTAAGTACTTAATCATTTTCAAAAAAATATTATTTCTCCATATGGGGAGATACCAGAATTTCCAATCCTTGGCTCGTCTATAACTTGAAAAGTGCGGGTCGGATTTTGACCTCACCTGTATTGATTAAATTTACAATATTATACTCTCTTGAGTCAAATCTCTTCACCATGTTTCTGCACCAAGTTCTCTTGCCAACTGTTCTTCAGTATTGTGTCATTCTTACTTCTGATGGCAGACCTGTATATAGATCATCTTCTAAACAAAATAAGCTATGTTCTAAATATAATATATAAATACAATCTCCTGATAATGATTTTTCAAGTTTGTGATAGTGCTTATATGACCTTTAAGTTTCATATGATTGGTTTTAAAATATTTATGTTGATACTGCTAGTAAAAATAGAATATTACCCGAATTATTCTTATAAGAGCCAAAGTAAATGTTTTTCTAGGGATTACTCAGCCAAAAAAATTGTCGATTTCATTTAAGCTTTGACTAACAGTTCTAAATTTCCAAACTGTGGCTGAATGCAAATATCATCTTAAGACGGTGTTTATGTTCGGATTGTAAAATGGTTGCGTTTGCCATTACAATGCCAACCTTGCTCTGATATGTTTTCACTCAATGATTCCCAGTCCTAGCAGATGGGTGTCTCTAAGTTTTGTAACAAAGTCGTGTAGTACAGTCCTGTGCCAGCTCAAAGTTGCGGTAGGATTTCCTTTGTTTTGTCTAGCAGTGTATTTAATAACATCATTCTCTTGTACATACTTTTCAATTTTGAACGATAGTAGAAACAACCAATCCTGACACAATAGTTACTTAAATTATAGTTGAAAATTGTGAATAGTTTATGTCTTGTATATTGTATCCAATCTATCAAATTAAAAGGTATCAGTATTGCATATTAGTATCACGAAAGTTATCGGGCATTACTTGAAAATACAACATTTGATGCTGATCGCTGGTTCCGTTTTGCGATTCTAGGCCAGCTTAAGAAGATTTGCAAAGAGTATTATGACCGCATGTATATTTGCGAGGAGCAGAAATGGGATTTGGAGCGGGAAGTTAGAAAACGTGATTGGGAGGTACCTATGCCGCACACATACATATGTCACATATACAGCAGAGTGCTCATATCATACGTTTTGTGCTTCGTTATAGTATTTTTCCTCGAGAAATATATGAAAGGCCAGTCATCAATAGCAATAGTATTAGTATGCCAACGCAACGTCATGATTTCAAATATGGTTCATATAGAAAAATATATATATGTATTTTTATATATGAGCTATATATCAGATAATCAACGTACGGTTTGCAAATTGATTTGGAGTACGTCCATTGATTGGCCTATCAGTTGGTGGTTTATAAATTGGTCACAAATAATGAATTCCATAAGCAAGACAACAAAACTCTGTATCAACGTATTCAACTCTATAACAATACTTAGCAGGATGCGTATAACTTACAGCAAACCTTGATTATGTTAGTTAAATTTATACTAAATGAGAACGAGAAAGACTACAAATACATTCATCGAAATAAGACAGCGTGAAGCGCCACATATACTGATATGTTATATCTGGTTATAATAAGTCCAAGGTTGCTGTACTAGATATATTTTTGATATTTATTTACAATGTTGCTGATTTTATCAACTTACAATTTATAAATCGCCAACTTTATCATAAAAAATAAACATGTATACCTTTGTTGTGAAAATTGTGAATACTAAATAATTAAAATACGTATCATGAAGTGTTAAGCCGTAGTTTCCCATCAATCTTCTTTCCTCTATTTTACTAACACTTTTAACAATGCTATATATATTTTTGCTTATTACTACCTAATCAGCATAGGACCCGTTTTTGTCAGATACTCAAGAAGATTTGTAGCTAGTATGAAGCCGAGTATGAAATCGATTTTTTTAATGTATTAAAAAAAGTATAACCACAGTAACTTTTCAAATATTTGGCAGAGCCACCGTGTATAGCTGACACTGACAAAAGCGTATCATTTATGTTTTTGCTATTTTATTTCTCTCTCAACAATATTAACTGGCTTTTCTGACGCTACTCAGCAGAAATTGTCATGCTGCCCCGAAAAGATTGTAAATTGATAAATTTTTAAAGCTACCCTCATAACTCAAGCTATCTATGTTTATGGCGTTGGTCTCTTAAGTATCCTTACATCAACCTTCACATCTTCACAACTGTGTGTACGATAATAAGCTTCTAGCTAAAGCCTTAAAGTTACACGTTCTTTTTTGTGTGCTACTAGTTGATATATCAATTAGTTAGTACATTTGAGAACATATTATGTGGTTTCAAATACATACATATGTCGCTTTTGGGTCGATTTTTCTTGCCTAGAATCATGTCATATCATTTAACCTATTTAATGTAAATTATATCATACGCTTATTCCCTTTTGTAAAATGTTATGGATGGAGTGATGTATCGACAAAATTCATATAAATACTGATAATGTTGAAGGATGTGTATAAAGACATTCAATATTGATTCTGGTTGAGACGTACTAATATATACTAAAGAGACAAACGTCAACTGGCAGTGCGAAGAAGAATAATAATTCGCTAGAAGTCAAATCAAAAGAGTGCTTGTGTTCAAGTTGCAATAAACTATATTTCCATGGGTCTGGAATATATTATTTACAGTTCATTTGAACCGAAAACTTTCATAGAGTAATTCTAAATATATTCTTCGTAAGAGACCTGAGAATTCTATGCTATATCGATACGGATTGCTTAGGATTTCCGATCAAAGCATCAACCAAGCATTAAAGGTGGTCAATTAAGTTAAATGCATTTGTAAAACATTAGAAATTAAATAGTATACGATACTTGTTACATATATCTAAGATTTCCAAAAGAATTATGTTCAGAAAATCCGATTTAGGATTTACTATAATCAGAACGAGACATCAAAGTATGAATCATTTCCATAAATATCCTCTGAAAAAGGCGTAACTAAATTAAAAATTGGTTATAATTTTGGTAATAATAAGCTTAAAAATAATTAGCCAAAAAAAAACAAAAGTCATTTCGTGCATGTCTTGATCAAATAGTGAACAATCTTGAATAAATACCCATCATTTATCCACTATTACTTGGTAGGCTAACTGTAGCTTCAGGATGAAATACCTACTATTTACCTCTTGGGTAGGTATGTATTGAGACCCATAGGAATATACAAATGTTACGTCCCGATGCTTTTAACTTCTTCTTAATTTTTTAATTTATCGCAGCTTTTGCAAAATCTTCGCTTTAATAAAGGCGTCGCTATTATACTCCTAGCATGCTATCTGAAGGATAGTTTCACGCCTGAAAAAGCTTCCGCCCTAGGGATACGGCATGGCCCTTCATGCTCTACAATGATTATTTTGTTTTACTGTTAATCTTTAGTGCGATGGAAGGTGTTAATCTTTAGCTTCACGAAGCAACGGAAAACGGAACCAGCCTGAATGTGCCATGCCCTGTCCGAAAATTAGTCTCCCAACGTTACATAGATTTATACTTATTTTTGGTGGTATGGCAATGAACCCAAGAATTGAGGGTGATTCACACTTTTTGGCTAAACAACATATTCTCCAGCGAATGAGGTAATGCTTGGATAGTTCAAAGACTTCGTAAACCAACGATAAGTAGCCAAACCATATAAAGGTATCACCTCATGATTATCAAAAAATTATAGATTATGTGCAGCCCTTGATGAACATATGAGGTGTATTATACTATAAAGTGTACAACCGCTCTAGGCTGTAGTAGAGTAGAATACGAAACTAAAGTTGGCTCATAAATGAGCATTCTTTACAGGCGGTCAATCATGACAACTTTTCCCACTAACTGTCAAATATTCCGAAAGGCTGAAGGAATAACATTTTAACATAGCAAAGTTCAAGAGGGAAGCTCGACAGTTGTACTTGTATTTTCCATTGATCCTTTTGAAAGGAAAGAATGGCATAGCTAAATGGCAGGTAAGAACTCTCGTGCATGGGCCGCAATTCCGGAATGAACGAATCAGAGCGATTGACATGTTTGGGTAATTACTTCTATCTGGGCAATCAGGATAAGAAAGGAAGATATAAACTTTCGATACCATGATCCGAGGTCAATAAAATTCATTCAACTTCTGTTACATCATGAGGTGCATGAATTCTGAGAATCTAGTAATCCACAACTGCTCACGTCGTAGTGGAATCAATTTTTGCTCAGCACTGGGCGACATTAAAAATATTATTCTTCATTTTCCACAAACTCTTTGCTTGTCGGAATCATAATGTATGGAAATAATGTAAAATTAAAGTAATACATTCAGCGATATCCCAGCCATGGCAGCATCGTGGCGTAGTTGTAGATGCTACGTCTTTACTTATCAGTCCCTGTGAGCTGCGCGGGTTCGAATCCCGCACCAAGAGAATTTTCACCGTGTGACACCCCCCTTTCCCCTATAGCGCTTCTTGGTGGTCCAAGTATAAAAAAATTTTATATTTCTCTTCTTCATCTTGTTTCATTGACATAATTTAAACACCTGAGGTATAAATCCATGTAACTATACGTATTTGAATTAAGTATTTCCTTTGTATTACAAAGGGATTGGTTATGTTCTCATTCCAAGAATTTAAAATAAAAAGATGAATTGAAATAATTATAATTTGTGATGAAACTAATGTTGATTATTTCTTATGTGTCTAACAGAGGGGGTTCAAATATATATGAACAACCATTGTTTAACACTATGTTTCTCTTCTAACCTTTTGTTGCAATCTCTGGGAATTCTGTGCGTATATTCGTAGGTAGCTAAAACCTATGGTTCCCAAGATTCTATTCATCTTTGCACCATACCACACATTTTGAAGTAGTGAGTAGATGTTAATTAATTTTCTTAAGCTGAATCACTGATCAAGACCAGGTGATACCCTAGAATCACACCAAAATATCCCTAGACCGACGCTAGGTGGGGTACTTGAAGCGTATAACTACATAACGGAAACAGCCACGCAGATTTTTGGTCCTCAGAGAAATAAAAAGCTTTTTTGATGTTTCTCTACCTGTATAGTGTGTATATATAGATATTTTGTAGAAATAAAAATCATGTTTTTCTATAACTTTCATCTGGAAAGGTTGTAGTATGTGAACTGATAGAAACATACAACGAGGGTAACACCCAGCGGCGAGGAGACAATTTACTGTGTACTGTCAACCGAAATATTTTTATCTGAAGGATGTCTGTATACAGTCATATGAAGTGATTTAAATTCAGTTAAAAGTATTGGATATTTTGTACAAAAGACTGATTACAGAATAGATGGCGAAGATTAAAATATGCGTGAGTGCATACTGACATTAATATACCTAGTAACTTTTCAGCATATGTAATACAACTTGTTGTTATCAATATCAATTTTACTTATCCGACATGAGTCGAAGCATCAATAGTTCTGTCATTTACATGTACAAACTCACTTTCCAGATGAAATGATGCATTTTTATATTGTAGAATTCCTTTCTCGTTTAATGTATAGTAAACGTAGTTACCTTTAGCTTTATCTAACTCGCTACAGCTTTTCTAACAGCACTTTATCCACCAAGTAATCGTAAGCCTTTCTTGTGATCACACTGTTGAATTAACTTTCCACAATTTTGTTAACTTTCGAACAGTATAACATTGCTCATCCAAGAGTCCATCATTTACTTGTGTAATATTGCCATTGTACTTTGATATCTAAAATCAACAGTCACTGTAAAATAAATAAAATTGGATGAGCAATAGAATGTCATATCCAGGAAAATTAGTTTTTTCTAACAGAACTGCCTTTTTGTAGATCGCCGAACTGAACAGCCAAGTCAATGACCTGAGAGGCAAATTGTAAGTACTTTGTGTTTTAAGCTCAACGATTACTCTATTCTTCTACTTCTTTGCTGAAAGATTAACTTACATCTTCATATACAAACTTTACACAAGACAGTTATGACAGTTATTTGTGTTTGTGGTTAGCTGGTGGGAGCAATTTGGCTCAAATATTTTCAAAATGGTACTACCAGTTGTACCGGAAGTAGATGCCATCTTGCTTATTTTGAGTAAAAATTTATTTTTTGGATTTCACGCAAGAGTCAGAATACATAAATTTCAACAATTTTGACTCTGATACTTACCATATGGTTTCGTATAGCATGGAATCTACTTTAGTAGATTTTATTCCAAATTTACAAAACAAATAGTACAGGGTGGTGAAGAAAAGTGAATGAAAATTATATTTTAAAAAACGCAACAGATCAATTATTTCAAGTGTAAACCACCCCTCATTACAGTTTCATAAGGTTTCGCAAATCAGTACTTTCCGAGTATAGAAATATTTGTTTTTCTCCTGCTTAAACGCTTCATGTGTTTTTTTCGATCAGTTTATCTCAGTTGGTCATGACGCGGCAACAACGTGATATCAGGTCGAATTTGTCAGACACTGGTGATGGTGATATCCCAATTTTACTATTGATTACACAAATCGTCTAACTTTGTCTCCAGTTTGAGAGACATTTTATAAGAAAAAGACCATATTCAGTAGATCTATTACTTCAAAAACGCCTTCTCACTGTTTGAATTTGGACCAAATTTTGCGCCCCGGATTAGTGAAATCGGGCCTTAGTGCTTCGCCTGGTTCCGCCAGTAGCAGTAAAAACCGAAGCATTTGGTTTCTATATATGTGTTCGACATTTCGACCACACTGAAAATGTGAAACGAAGTCTACTAAAGCTAGGCCCCTACTATACGAAGACAGACAAAAATACGAGAAACAAGTGTTACAATTTAATGGCCTGCATTTGTCATTTTTTAAGTTTGAAAACAACAACAGTTAGACTTAGGTTAAGGATGATACACATAAAATACAGGGTAGCCCATCCATGTGTGGACGGAATATTACTCATAAACAAATACATTTTGGGAAAATCTATTTATGGCATGTTATACATGACATTTCTAAAATATTGGCAATTATACAGGGTGTCCCAATTTTGACCTACATATCAAAGTTGTGACTTTTTAAGTGAAATGCCTCAAATTATATTACATATTTGGATAAACGAATTCAAAAGAAAAAGATTGATATGACATACTATGGATTTTTGGTAGTTAGCTACTGAGATGCACGGTGTTTTGTCCAGAAAACCGTTCACTTAGGCAACCCCTCAATCCGCCATTTTGAAATTTGAAGTGCTAAATTTTGTAACAAAAAAACTTACACACCTCAGCCTTTATCTTATTTGTTACTTTTTCGAATTTTCATTTTTGCTCATACAGGGTGGTCAAAAACGCGAATTGTACTTTTTCTCAAAAAATTCAAATGCATCATCCTGTATATTTGTGCAAGTTTGAATTCAATTTTTTATAATCTTTTTTTGGTATAAGGTTTTGACTCAGATAAAATCACTAGATTTTGAGTTATTAAGCTTTTAATAGAACAACACACCAAAATTAAGGAAAAAAATCACTTCATCCATGGAAACAAAAGACAAACAGTGGGCTAGTTCCATATTGCCACTAAGAGTAGGTACATACAAGCTCCATTTATTTTGGAAATCTATCTGCCTAAACCAGTAAGGGTTTTCCGTCGCATAATAGTGCATGTTATGCCTGTTGACAACACCTATGCTGTTAAAAGTTGCCTCATCGCTAAAAAGAACCTTATCCAGGAAAGTAGTGTCTTCACTCACTTTATTTAGCATTATTCTACTAAGCTCCATTCGAGCTGCTAAATCCTGAGGACGAAGGCCTTGATGCAAGCATACGTGATATGGATGGTACCTATGCTTGTGAATAATCCTTTGGACAGAAGTTCTGCGTATATCAGTTTCTGCTTCAGTTTGCCGTGCACTTAAATGGGGATTCTCCTGTAACTTTAATAGAACCTCCAACTGATTCGCCTCATTGGCGACACTTGGATTATTTATACATTTTTTACTATATTCCACTGCTCCACTTGATTCAAAACGTTCTCGTAGTATGGAAAATGTTTCCAGCCTTGGATGTCGCATATTAGGGTCCGTTGCTTATAAATAATGCGAGATGCTAGGAAACTATTTCTTTGAGCTTCACCCAAAACGAACACCGTATTCACCATTTCTTCTTTAGAAAAATTCATTTTCAAACACGTTTTTATTATAATGCTCACAAACCTAATTTTGACAGTTTGTAACTAATCAACAATTTATTTCTTTCCAAGCATGATGCGATATTTTAGGGAATTAAGCCGCTCCATAAAAGACGTGCTAATAACCGAAAAAATAGCCGTAAAAGCCCTTATGTGTCTAGTATCAGAAAAAAGCTTATAAAAAATTAAATCCAAACTTGCACAAATATACAGGGTTATGCATTTGAAATTTTTGAGAAAAACTACGATTTGCGTGTTTGACCACCCTGTATGAGCAAAAATTAAAATTCGAAAAAGCAACAAATCAGATAAAAGCTGAGGTGTGTAAGTTTTTTCTTTATATAAAATTCAGCACCCGTAATTTCAAAATATCGGACTGAGGGGTTGCCGAAGTGGAGGGTTTTTCTAGACAAAACACCTTATATCAATTTTCTTCTTTTGAATTGGTTTATCCAAATATGCAATAAAATTTGAGGCATTCCATTTGAAAAATCACAACTTTGATATGTAGGTCGAAATTGGAACACCCATGGCCAATATTTTAGAAATGTGCCCTTAAATGTCACGTATATTATCCCATAAATAGATTTTCCCAAAATGTATATGTTATGAATAATATTCCGTCCACATATGGATGGACCACCCTGTATAATTAGAGCTTCTCACATATTCTAAAAATTGAATCAGATACAGGGCATTATATCTATAACAAGCAAGTTTGAAAGAAACCCTCATCAATATGCATTGATTTCAGTGTTAAGCCCACACTAAAGAAAGTATCCAAATACGAAAACAAATTCGCCAAACTGCAGAAGAAGGCAGCAGAATTCAATTTCCGTAATCAGCTCAAGGTCGTAAAGAAGAAGGAATTCACCTTAGAAGAAGAAGATAAGGAGGTAAGCTCAATACTAGTTGTTTTACGTAAAATACAAATGTATCCTCAACAACATGCACTCCAACCATTCCGATAATGTTGCACCATTGATCATAGTTATTGAACATTAAAAATATTTTATTAAGCGATACCAACGTATATCTAAATAAACATGGGGTTCAAATATGCCTTCTATCGATAAACTTAAAAAGCTTTTGAAAACGGGGTGACCATGAGGTCAATCTTCCATATTCACAAACGAAAAAGTAGAGGTGCATCTGAAAATTCCGACTCGCACGATAGTATTCCTGTTTTTAACGGATTACTACTAATGTTTGCACCCTGTACGATGAACTATAAAAATACTCTGCGCCACCATCAAGCAGATGTACTCTCGCTTCATTTAAATAAGATTTTTTGAAATAAATAGATATATGCATAATAAAAATAATCTTCGTAGATACATAGACTGTCCAAAAATGCATTACCTATTTTTTTCTTCCGTTAAAACTGTATACTTTATATATTCCTAGTCTTTTTACCTTCCAAAAATCATTTTTTTCATATAGTCTATTAATACAAACCAACCAAAAAATATCACAATGTAGCGTAAACACGATAGCAAAAAATTATAAGGAGTAATTTGAAATTTTTGTTTTCACCAGTCTTGTTTTCTTAGCTACATTGAATATAAAATATAATGCATACCATTATTTTTGGACAGATTATGTACTTATTATAAACTCAAGTATTTGATTAGAATCGGAAATAAAAGAAAGCTTGTTTGTCGTAAATCTTGAGCAGTATTTTATTTTTCGCAGCCAAAGAAATCCGAAAAAGCTGAGTGGCAGACCAAGAAGTAAATCATACCAGCTATATTTGTCATATTTCGTCACCTATATCCAGTGATCAATTGTTATAACAGATTATTTAATAAAACATAGACTCGTACTCGCCAAAGATGATTTAATAAGAGTATTCCTATGATACTCAATGCAGGATTTTTTAAATAATTTTTGGTTGCCATTTTTATGCAACATTTTTCAATCCACTTCACACCCAAATTTTTTATAACACCCCCTCCACATCCCCATTTTTGATGAGTGTGTTGATACACTTTAACGATTTTTACAATCCATTTTTTAAACGAACACAAGTTTTTTTCCATATTTTGAGTTTATTTTTATAAACATCGTTTATTTTTTTTTTACTTAATTTCAACTATTCAAACAAGGTGAGCTCTGTTGCTAATGTTGCTTGATCGCTTGTCCTCTGCATAGTATTCTTGCACCACTGCTTAGATTACTGCGCCATGAGTAAAACAATTTTTTCTAGAAACTGGCAATGAAAGTTGTAGCATGTCTCAATTTAAAAAAAATCATCAATTACATGTAACATCCTATACGACATACACCCAATCTTAGAAAGCCATAATATTAGGCTGACGTTACTGATTATAAGAGGAACTTCATGATCCTAATTTTAATCAGTTATAAAAATGCATATGACTTTATACTTTGCTCACAAATAACAACATAGTTGCTGTTTTGTAGTGTTGGCACTGCAGCTTTGCTAACTTTGCAACAATACTCTTTTTGGGCCCTTATCTGAATCAATTCACTGACATTATCTATAAAATGACAATTTGAAATTCCATTAAAAAAAAAGATGAGAATACGTACATGATATCCACTGCTTCCAGGGAATGTTTGTTTATCAAATGCTTCACACCCCCAGCACTCCTTCTATCTTTACTTGACATTCTACCTTTTTGCTTCTCATCGTACTTTTGGAAAATAGGTTACAGTAAAATGTAATAGTAACTTAAAATTGCTTAAATACATTTCATTTGTTGCACAAGTTTGAAATTTATTGCATGTATATTACACTCTATTTGTCCCACCTGATATACCACTTCGTAACTTTCCCTCTATAAAAAACATAGCAAATTTCAGGTTCCAGAAATTACTCGGATGGGCAAATATAGAGTGAGAAAGAAAATTTCAAAGTATGTTTCTTATTTATTATTTATTCCTCACTAGAATCAAAGATTTCAAAGCTCATTTTTGCCCACCCTCGTAGTTAGAATGTGCTGCATTTGTTGTCTGGCTGAAAACAAATGTTAAATCTGAAAGTGAGGGCCCGTATATTAACAGGAAATCATCAACACATATACGATATATGGTTAGCATGTCATGAATTGAAAATTCCACTTCTCTCAGTTTCTAAGAGCAATTCTCTGTTAGTTTATGGGCCTGCATCTTTCTTACTGGATTTACTCATATGCTAATAATGCTATTTGAATTTTTCAGAAAAAACCTGACTGGTCAAAGAAGGGCGACGAAAAGAAGGTACAAGAAGTTGAGGCATGATCTAATTCCTGTCAATGTTCATATTTTTATGATGTCCTCTCTATGTTTCCTTTCCTCTGTATTTTTGTTACCTCCAAGATTATTTTATGCAAGAACTTTAATCAGCATGGAAATATGTTTAAGTATGTTAAAGTATTTTGAGAACAAGATAAGTACGTTTTGAAACTGTGTATGTTTTATTTGTCTATCCCGCACCCTGCGCCGTTACTGTGACTTGATCCTATGTAATCATCAACAAAAAAAAAACGTTGTTATGTGATGAAATTTGTAACTGTTCCTATGTCTTCGTCACCATCTGTAATATCTTAGCGAATAGAAAAAATTGAGCTGTCCGGCATTATTGGATGCTTCTGAGGTATTGACTTCAGTTCAACGATGAATAGTTTTACTTGTTCTTAATGAATGAACTTTATGGTAGTTTTGTATGTTTGTATTTTCGTCAAGCCATATTAGAAACCTTTTGAACTTCTAAGGTCCATCACTTAGAATACTGAATATGTCCACTGATTTGCGATTATGAAGCAAAAAGAAAAAAATTACTCTCCGGTAGTCAATACAAAAGCTCATTCAGACCTCCAAAATCTATACTATATACTGAGGGCCATATCGGCAGACGTTCCTACAATTGTAGGATGCCTTTATGGCGTCCTTGGTTTTCATAGTTTTTCCTGTCCTCCAGATACGTTTTATCATCCTGAAATTTGTTAAGATTCAAAAAGAAATCATACACAATAGGAGAGTGATGACGCTCATACGGAACAGTCGAGATCTAGAAATACCCCAGCCTTTCTGAAGGAGCGAAAAGATTTCTTAAGATCTCGCTAAGAGTAACCGTACCCTCAAACCGTTAAGGTGAAGTATTTATTGCAGCGTATTTTGGTTAGGCAAAATTTGAATTTCAAATTGAAAATTCTGTTTTGATATTAAACCAAATGCTAATCAGCTGAGTGTTAACAGGTGCTAATAGGATTTATGAATAACTTGTGGTTTCATATATCACACTTTTCGCGGGCGATTTTTTGACTTTGTGAAAACAGAAGTTATTCGTTATTGTCACCTAGCTAATTAGCTTTTAGGACCTACAAGGGAAATTACATGATTTAGCTATCCAATAAACACCGAACGCTTAAAGTTTGAACTGAACATGCTTCCATTACATACTTAAACGCGTTTTGTTTCAGGAGGGTGAAGTTGCACCTGAAGGTAAGTACCGCTTTTATAGAAAAAATAAGAATCATCACTGATAAAAACATAGATAAATTGAATTATCGCTATATATACCAACTAACGTAATTTCTGCGAACATTTTCAAACGTATCTTTTTTTGGGCTATTCAAAATGTATGGATGTTTTTTCAGTTCTTCACATCAACCTTGAAAATCGTATGTCTACAGAGTACATAGACATGCGAACTCAAATTATGTACACATATGATTAAGGTATGAGCAGTAATGTACACAAAACTGTGCTTAGCTCAAACAACATCCGAAGATAGAAAATGATAATATTTCTGCCCCTTCAAGATAAGAAATGTTTTCCATACCAACGACTTTTTATTAACGTTTTATGCTATTTTAGATCCGATTTCACTATCTGGGGTTCAAAATTTGCCCAAGGGCGCAAGTTCCACCAAAAGACGCGTTTTAGTAATAATGGATCTCATGAGTAGAGTCGATTTCTCTCAAACTAGCGAAAAATTATACAAATTGTGTAAGACGAACCCATAATCCTCATATCAAATAAAGAAATTCTTCATAAATCACCTGGTTTAGCTACAAAAACCTATTTTCTGATTTGACTTGGGTGTAAAATTTGTTACTAGGGCAGCAAATTCAATCAATCAAAGAAAAGAATTCACTAAGTGCTCGAACCAAATTTGATACAATGCCTAGATTGATATGACAGGAATTACTGAGAAATTATTCAAAATTAAAAATATACAATGCCACTGCTTACCTGAGAGAGATAATTTTGGATAAGAGGATATGTTTTTAAGAATTCATGATGATGACTTATTTGTGAGTACCTATATACTATTTATATTTATCATAAGTTTTATTTATTTATTTATTTACGGTTTCCCATTACATATAAAAAAAAACATTACGTTTATCTGGCAGATTGCAATAGCTTTATATAATTTTATTTATATCGAAGCAGCCGCGCAGGCAGAAGCCTAAATGCCGGAACACCGCGGCTGCTATGATGATCCCAAAGAAATATCGACATCCTCGGGACAAATGAGCGGTCGTATCGGCCAGTTCTGGATGAACAAAGCTCGACACGGTTAGGATGGGACGCCAAAGTCAGGCGGGTCTGTCTGGCAGGCACATCGCAATCGGCTGTCGGCATCATGGAAGAGAGCTCTGAGGAGCAAATCCCGTTGGTGTAGCGATAGAAAAGAGCTAGATCGCCGACAGCCCGCCGGTGCGAAAGAGTCCCGAGACTGTCTGTTAGAGAAGAGTCATCGATCAGTCGGACCGCCCTCCTCTGGACAGCATCGAACATGGATACTGTAGTCGGGGCGGCAGCACCCCAAACGTGGGAGCAATACTCGAGGCTAGGCCTTATCTTGGCCTTGTATAGAGTGAGCAGGTCATGCGGAGAAAAGTACTTCTTAGCCCTAAACAAATATCCTAGCTTTTTCCCAGCAGCTGCAGCTATTGACGAGATGTGTTCGTGCCAGATCCAGTCCTCGATGATCTGGACTCCGATCAGCCTAAATGAATGGCTCTTTGACAGAAGTCGGCCGTCCATCGAAACTGGATGAGTGCTAGGGCGCTTTTTGTTCGTCAAAGTACAGTACTGTGTTTTGGAAGCATTGAACTGTACAAGAATATTGCGTCCCTAAGCAGTGATAGCCTCCAGGTCTCTTGTCAGAGAGGAAGTCGTCGCTAGTCTTCTTTTTTCCAGCTCAGCTGCAGAGATGGGCTTGTTACTCTGAATTCCTGCATGTAGAGTGCTGTCATGCGCGAAGCTGTGGATTAGGTTGATCGTGCAGGAAAGGAGGTCGTTGATATGCAAGAGAAACAGTGTTGGAGCCAAGACCGATCCCTGGGGAACACCCGGAAGACGGGTCGGAAGAAGAGGACGTTGTCGGAAGAAGAGGAGAACCCGTCAATTACGACGGATATCTTGCGGCCAGAGATAAAGTCAGCCACCCATCTGCAAAGCTTTTCTGGGAGGCCATATAATGGAAGTTTGCTTAAATGGGCAGCGTACCACAGCTAAGCGAACGCTTTCGTGATGTCAAGAGCAACGACATGAGCCTCACCATAAGACTGGATGAGTTTACTCCACAATTGCGTGACGTAAGCTAGGAGGTCCCCTGTGGAACGCTGATGCCGGAAACCATACTGCCTGTCGCTAATCAAGCTGTGACGTTCGAGGTAGTCCAGAAGCTCGCGATTTATGCACCTTTCCATCACCTTACTTATAACAGAAAGCAGAGCTACAGGCCAGTAGTTGTAAGGGTCGATCTTAGATCCTTTTTTTGGGATGGCTTGGACAAGAGCAAATTTCCAGTTGTGGAAGGTGCCGTATTCATAAGATATCTGGAAGCGACGCGAAAGAACTGGAGCAAGCTCCGCTGCACACCTCTTCAGTACAATGGCAGGAATCAAGTCCGGACCAGAAGCTTTGTTTAAATTGTTAAACCAAAGCAGAATGAAAGAATCATGTGATACCCAATCTACTTATATTTAAATCCTAACAAACAAAAGTGAAGTAGAGACAATTTTAATGTGCTTTTTGATGTGCCAGATATTGCTACTGAAAACATCTATATTGTAGCTCACAGCGGCGTTGCAAGATCTAAGAATTCTAGTAACTGGTTCCTTCATACCTAATTCGTAGAAAGATGTGGAATCGTAAACAGTTCTGTATTGCGTCTTTCACTAGCATTAAGATTTATTTGTGCAAGCACCTCTGGACAATCTATAACACCGTTAACCAATTTAAACAGAAAACATAAATCAAAAATTTCCCTGCGGCGTTTCAAGAGGTCGTACTCATTAGTCCTGAAGTATCCTGACTCCGACCCATTTTAATAGCTTCCTGTTTTAATAATGTACTTTGCACTGCTTTAATGGAGTTAATGTCACCAATTAAATTTGGCGACTATACAACTGTGTTGTACTCCAAAATACTCCGCAGCAAAGAGCAGTATAAAATACGAGAGATGTTTGGTAGATCTAAAAATGTATCCCAATATTTTATATGATTTAGAAGTAATTTCTCTGTGTGTATTAAGAGTTACTTTTTATCAAAAGTTATCGCTAACTGTATCAGTTCTCATGAGGTTATGATTTTCAACTTTATATTCATACGTGAGAGAATTTGAACTACGGCTATGAGATCTCTTTGTAAGATTTCCGCATCGTGGATATTTCTCACTGTTCTGAATAATTTTAGATCATCTGCAAAAGTCAAATAAATGCTATTTGATATAGCGTACCGTTTTTTCTTAAAAAATATCGAAGTCAATACCCGTACGCACGCCACTGTTAAAGCTAAAAATTATTTTTTCATTTAAAAATATGCAACTTTATTAACTTTCACTACGTACTAAATATCAGTGAAATATCTGAAGCGGTTTTGAAAATAATAATTAATTTCCATTTTTTTCCTAAAACTTCAACACACCGAGATTTTGTAAGGAAACATTTTTGGACCATAGTTTATAAAGCAAACTAACATTAATTTTTTATATAGATTCACACTCTTAAATATTCAATTTTTGACATTAATTTGATGTACCACACCAGCGTCAGGAGAAGGAGCCCCTCCAGCAGAAGGTGCTCCGCCAGAAGGAGGCGCTCCCCCAGCTGAGGGAGCTCCCCCAGCAGAAGGTGCCCCACCTGCAGAAGGAGCCCCGCCGGCAGAAGGTGCACCTCCAACGGAAGGCGCCCCACCTGCAGAGGGCGACCCAGCGGCTGAAGGACAACCACCAGCAGAAGGACAACCTCCCGCTGAAGGTCAACCTGCAGCTGAAGAACCACCACCGGCTAGTGGTATGTACGAGTATTTACAAACTATATGTTTTTTTCTCTAAATAAACAAAAGCTCCTAGATATTCTTCATAACAATAGGGGCTAGGTTTGCCATCAGTCCACATTTGAGAAGGGGCAACAGACAGGGGTAGTGAGACAACTAAAGGCGAGTCAAAGGTTGTGCGGTCATATGATAAGGCGAATGCATAGAACGACAGCGTCGGAGAGTATGAAGCTAATAAATTGAATGAAAACGGTAGAGCTGGAAACGAATGCGAAGTGTATGGAGTACTGAAATTGCTGAGAGCAAAGTGTTGGGTGAAGATAAGCCTTACCCAACTTGGAAAACATGTGCAATGAATGAAGAGGACGGAGAGGAAGAATTTGAAGGTGGGTGGATCGCAAGTGTGAATGTTGGTATGAAAGAAGGTAAGACTAATGTGGGAGGTACAGTAAAGATGAACAATGGAATGGATGGAGAAGGGAGAGGGCATGTCGTTCAATACTGCACACGGAGAGATGGTAGCCATATGAAAATGTCTTCAAAATGCAAAGGAACAGAAATGTGTCGCTGCTAACAGAAAGAGCAGACAGTCAGGTCGCCGTCAGATGCATAAATGGACGAGGGATGAAAGGTAAGATCAGGGTGAAAGTGACAGAAATGATTGAAAAACAGGAGATCGAATGGAATATAAAAATGGGCGTATGACAAGAGGGATGCGAGAATGAAAGATCAAGTAATGAGATAAAAGGGGATACTGGTGAGAATGGAAGAGAAGTACATGAAGTATGCAAAGAGGTCTGAGAAGGCAGGCTGGACCTAAGCTTGCCAGCTTGTCACTGGAAATTGGCATTTTCCGGGCTACTTAGAATAGAATATATTTAGAATAGAAAGGGTGAATGCGAGAGGGAAAGTGATGAGCAGTGTGGCAGCAAATGATAAAATTAACAGTTACGCAGTGGATATTTGGAACGAGTGCGCAAGTGTGACAGTAGTATGAACATGTATTTTCTTTGTGTAATTTTCTTTTTTATTCGTACTTGTTTTTATATTACGTTTGTGTTTGTATGCTAAAGTCGCAAGGCGGAGAACAATAAATTAAGTCAATCCACATTTGATCGACGCAGTCTCGTGTTTCACCCACCTAAATCCCGAATTCCCATCAGAAGCCTTCGTGACCCAATGTCAACGTCCAATATGACTACAACGTACAGACTTATTGAAATAATTTTGTAGTTTTAACTGGCAAGTTATGAAAAGTTTACATTCTTGTAGATGTTGACATTCTCTTTCCAAATGTCCACTTTGCTACATAGATTGTAATGGCAAGTGGCATTTAAAACAGTTTTTTACAATAACTTCGATCAGGTTTTTTCTTCACGAAACAATCTGTATGTCAAGTTGAATTACATTACATTTTCCATATATAAATATGTATGCAGCGTTGTTAGTGAATTAATAATTTTGGCATTCGAGGGCGGCCAAGTTTAAGCAAAAATAATTGAATATATGGAAAATCGTTAGTTCAATTACATGGTAGTTTCTTCAGTAAAACTAGCTATACGTCAAGTGAAATTAGATAACATTTTCCACAATTTATGTGGTCAGCATTTTTAGTGAATGTATAATTTTGGCATTCGAGGTCGGCCCAGTTTAAGAATAATCGTATAAACAGAAAATCGTTAGTTCTATTACATGATAGCACCACCCTTGGAATTTTTTTTTGTCACATTTTAAGACTACTGTATTTTTGATCTTTTAAAATTTTCAATTCATATATACGTACATATTTGGCGCGTGTACCACCACATTGAAAAGATGGTCAGCAAAAACTGTTTTACCAATTTCTAACACGTCTGTATTTTCAGTTTTATGACAAATTAAATCAGAAAAAATGATACAATTGAATGCACTAATTTTTTTTGTAAGTTATGTGGTTTCGGCGGGAAGCATATATACAAATTTTTGGGAGTATTTTTTTGATATGATGGCAGTATGAGGTTAGCAAAACATTCAGTAAGAGATGCTATTTAAAACTTCTTTAAAACATTCTAACGAAAAGACTGAAAGGAGATATTGACTAAATCAAGTTTGTAAATTTTTAGATAACTGATAGATGTTAAAAAAAGGTGAATGTGTTAGACTATTACTAACACACGGTGGGAATACTTTGGTCGAGAGGTCTTCAAATACCTGGGATCGTTGATCGCACAAAATCAAATCATACAATTTAAAGTCTGTTGGCCGCTAAATAAAATCACATGTGTAGGTATGACTCATTGCTTACGTTTCGGCCACCTCGGCGGCCTTTTCCAAAGTACAAATTAAAAATGACTGAGAATGTATTTTATATTTATCCAGGTGACAGTTGATTCATTTTGGCCGCTACTGTACAATGTGTTGAAACAGCGGCATGAACCATCGTTTTCCATCTGGGCTCTTGCGTTCTCAAAGTCGTTTGGCTGTTTTGAGGCGATGAGTCTCAGAGACGAGACTGGTACATCAAAAACAACAGATAACCTGATGCTCGCTCTGGAGGCACTGGACGCGTTTTGGGGGAGAGAATGATTACTTCTGGAGGTCCTGGACTTTCCTGGTTTTGCGCGATGTCGTTTTACGATATCAATGATGAGTTCTTGCGATCTCGGCATGGAACAAGCTCGTACAGATTGTTATTGCATCAGAAACAAATCAACAGTCACATGAAAGAAAAATACGAAATATACCATATTGTCATTGTCATTTTCTTCTTTTAAAAGGGCCATCGAGGTGATGGAAACGTACTAAAGTCATGAGTACTAGTCAAAGTTATAAGTCATTCTATACTATACAGATGGCATTAGGATGGGCATTGATTCATATGGGAATCACCATTTGTCGCAACTCCTGGCTATTACATATTCTATTTCCTCAATAATAATATCCCATTCTAAATTTAATAGTATACCAAATTTCAACGGGCTCTTATAAATTTATAGGATTCGAGACGTTCAAGCAGTTGGTACTTGAAGAAAATTACGACATTGTTGCTCTCCCAGAGACAATTCTGGCACCAACCGAAGACAAAGAAGCAGTAAAGATTCCGAACTATTCATTCGTTGAACGACGCAAAAACAGCGGAGACGGTGTTTTGTTATACATAAAAGATTCGCTAAAATACAAGGTAGTTGATTTGACTAAAGACGACAATCCTGAAGCTCAAGTCAGCTTCGAGGAACTATTAGAAAAGATGAAAAAGAGCGGTAAGTTGGATCACTCACAATGTCATCTTCAAGTTGCACCTCATCGCATGGTCAACTTGTTAAGGCGCCAGAAGGAGGATCATGATACATGTGAAAACATAGCACATACGTATTCACAAGACATTATCAGCCATAGATAGTAATTATGAAACGGAGTTAATCGATTTCAGACATGTCATTACGTATTCATCCCACCTACTTTCAATACATTGCACAAAGCAGAAAAATTAGTATAAATGGATTGCTGCTACCAGTAGGATAAGGTGAGGAAAAGGGAGGCGAAAAGAAGAGAAGCGAAGCTCTTCAAGGCATGCAACCTAAATTTAGTTCATCCCAGTCAAACTTAACATACATATTGTCAATAGTATCGATTTATCAGCTTAACATTACAGTATTTGGTAAAGGAGGAGGTGTTCCAAGCAACTCACAGAATGGCAAGCAGTGACAAAGAGAATGGAAGGTTGAAGCGACAGGATTACTCCGAGTGTATCGTTCTGACAGAAAGGAAGACAATAAATGAGTTAAAAGCAATTATACTTATTAAGCGCTTCTTCTATTTTCGAAAAGTTTATGAAACTGTTATTTTAAAGCACTATTTGCAGTGGTCTGGTTTTACCCTATGCATCAAAAATATATCATATTTCAACTCATTCATTTTTATTATCGTTTACATTTGTTAGCAGTATTCTATCATCCATGACTATAAACAATGACGAAAATACACCATACATCGCTTTCAATATACAGGGTGACGGGAAGATAGATGCGGAGCCGGTGGGGGGAGATAGTACAAGCCAATCTGAGTCGATTTTACTATAGGAACTACTGTCCGAAAATTAGCCGTTTTCCAATTATACTAATTTTTAAGATTTTATAAAATTAACGTCCTTTATACGTTAACCAAGTTATAAAACTTGAAAATTGGGTGTTTCATTTGATTTTTTTTTGTTTTACAATAAAAGTATTCTAAAATACGAAAATTGATACACAAATGTACATTATCGACGTTATCTCATGCAGTAAGCTTCAAAATAATTCAATTTTTGTTAAAAAAATTCTTCGTTCATCTCAAAAACTCAATTTTCTAGAAACAATCACCTACAAATGTTTCGTGCAAAACAATTTTAAAATATCTACGTTTCATTACCTTTCAAATGGTCTTCTATTCTACGAAAATTTGAAAATTTCTTAAGAAATGTTTTATTTGAATTACTTGAAGACAAATTGGTTAAATGAGCAGTTTCCGAATCGATGGATCGGTAGAGGCGGAAAAATCCCATGGCCAGCACGCAGTCCCAACCTCGCACCTATGGACTTTTTTATGTGGGGTCGCATGAAAACTTTAGTATACGTTGATCAAAATCCTGTACCCACAATAGAAGACCTCAGAAATACACACAAGAAATTCAAGCCTCTCTTAGAAATTCGGCGGTAGTAAAATCAGCTGTCATAAGAAAAGCACGTGTGTGCATTAGAAATAGATAGCGCCATATTGAAAATGCATTATTAAAATAAAAAAATATAGTTTCAAACAAATTATCCTGTATTAAGGTATGCTTTTGTAAGTATAGCATTTTTATTGCTTTTTCCTTCCTCCTCTTATAATAGTCATATTTTTGCCAATTCTTAATTGATTTGTGACTTTGATACCTCATTTGAAAGGTAATGAAACGTAGATATTTTAAAATTGTTTTGCACGAAACATTTGTAGGTGATTGTTTCTAGAAAATTGAGTTTTTGAGATGAACGAAGAATTTTTTTAACAAAAATTGAATAATTATTTTGAAGCTTACTGCATGAGATAACGTCGATAATGTACATTTGTGTATCATTTTCGTATTTTAGAATACTTTTAATGTAAAACAAAAAAAAATCAAATGAAACACCCAATTTTCAAGTTTTATGACTTGGTTAACGAATAAAGGACGTTAATTTTATAAAACCTAAAAAATTAGTATAATTCGAAAACGGCTAATTTTCGGACAGTAGTTCCTATAGTAAAATCGACTCAGATTGGCTTGTACTATCTCCTCCCCACCCTGTATACAGTGCTCTTCAAAGATGTATCTCTACTTGTCTTTTGAACGGAAAAAGTAAGCAGCCTGCAATTTGAGATGATGAAATTAAGGATACTATATTTTAACGTAAAGCGGCAGTTGAAAATTTCATGATGACTGCTGGCGCATCAAGACAGGCCCTTCTAAAAGAAAATTATATAACATACTACACGAGCCCAAACGACTAAATATTCGGAAACCTTTACATTTTGTCCAACCTGTCCTACAAAATAAGTGAACAACATTGTAAAGTTGTACCGAAAACTTTTTTTGATAGTATATACAAATTGTGGCATATTTTCAATAGTATCATTTAACTTAACTAATAACTTGTTACGTCGCCTTTTGCCTTAATTACCGTCTGAATTCTTGCCGGCATGGTCTTAGCTAATGCTTGTCAGTTTTCCTGTGTAAATATATTCCAAATTTCTTGCAATTTCACACACAGTTCAGGAATTGTTCTATGAGGATGGTTTCTCAAAGGTTGATTCATTTTATGGCAGACCGCCTCTATCACATTTAAATCGGGGATACTAGCAGGACAGAGGGGATATGAACGTTATGATCCCCAAACCATTTTTGTGTGCTCTTAGCAGTGTGGCATGATGCGCCGTCCTGCTAATAAATACAGTCTCCGTCTGGATACAAGTCTACTATGGTAGGTAATAATGTATTCTCAAGGATTTCTTGGTATTTAGCTGCATTCACTGTCCCATCTATAAAATGAAGACGTCCCATTCCAGTTGCAGACATACAGCCCCACACCAAAATACCTTTGGGAAATTTGACTATTTGTCTTTGTGAAAGGTTTCAGTTTTGGTTCTGATAACCCTTTTTCGGTGATCGCATACATCGAATTTGGCTTCGTCACTAAATATGACCATGCTCCAAGAGCGCTTTGACTTTGCCCAAATTAAGCGTCTTTTGGACTTCAGTTAGAAGCGGTTTTTCTTTAGCCTCATTAAGGAAAAAACATTTTTTCATTGCTTTGGAATAATAATATTATAAAATTTTAGTCCAGTTTCAGATATGTATCTTCGGCAGCATTCTCGTGAAAGCTGCATCCCACACTTTGTGTTCCACTGAGTGGTAATTTCCCTTAAGGTGTTTCGCCTACCCGATTTGTAGCTCTTAGATTCCATTCAGTTAGAATCCTCGGTCGACCTGGACTTTTACCGCGGACATCAGTACTTGCAGTTTCCCTATACTTTTTTACAAAGTCCGAAACTGTAGATTTAGGGACAACGAGATCACTTGATATTTCGTGTATTGACTTTCCTTTGCAAAACTGCTGAATAATCATTTGCCTCACTTTCTGATTAGTGGCTACACATCGTACCATTTCTGCACAGAAAATATAATTTCCAAATACTACCTACAATTTCCAACGATGTTGACATTCAGTATTGTGACACCGGTAGGCTCTCATATGTTTTTGCAAAGCCTGTTAGTCTCTGCTTGTCTCTAATGATATGTTTGTTGACCTGTCCGAACATTTAGATGTCATCATATTTTGAGATATTTCAGTGATTCTGTATGTTTTAAAGTAATAGATTTGAAAACATAGGTGCCGCTATTGAAATTAGATGTTTATTTTACTTCTACCATTATGCATGTTTGCCATACATTTTGAGAAAGCAGCAGTTAAGTCATGGATCCATTTGTACAACATGTAAATGTGCCCGAATATTTAATTGTTTGGGCTCGTATAAAGTTTTGATATTTAGTTGTTGAGTTATAACCAGTTCAACGTACAAGAACACTGACAGCACGCTAGTACGACATTTTGCAATATACTGCATTTATACTCTAGGGTCATAAAATACTGCTAGACGTTTTAAAATGTACTAAGATAGTGCTCAGCTGCCATCTTGAAATTTCCATCCGTTACCTTTATGCTTAAATATAAATATGTACATTGCATCGCTCCCATTTCAACTTGCTAACCTGTCACGTTCAAAAAATAGGTACAAATAAACCCATTAATGTTTGCAGCATTTTATCATGAAATTTCTCAAAAAATAATGAAAAAATTATTTACGTGAATTACTTCTCCAATTGTAGATGTTCCAGCGGAAGGAGAAGCAAAACCAGCTGAAGGATCAACAGAGCAACCACCAGCTGAAGGTATGTTTAATCAGGACAAAAACTAGTTTCTCGGAACGAATCAACTGCACCCTATTATTAAAATGTTATGTTTAGATAGTTTGTACTGCAGCGCCTCAAAAGCTACCCATTCCAGCAATCTTATATCTGTTATTGTTAGTTTTTGATATCAGCGATTTAAGACCGTGACTGGATCACGTATTTCAAATAAGATTATGGGTAAGCTGATATCCTCAGCAAAATAAAATCGCATGGAGCCAACTATCAAACAAAGCCTCTAAAGGCGTGTACTCACCAAAAAATCTTTCGCAAACGATGATATCAAATGTTTATAAATGTTTGTACGTGCTTATAAATGCCCACAAATACAGGGTGACTTCGAAGTTGAGTCATTTATTTTAACAGTGAGTAGATCTGATCAAAAGAAATGTTTTTTTCCTTTATCATTTTTCTGGTAAAATTAAAGTAACAAAGTTATAGCCCTTTGGAAGTTTGAGTACCGCCCTGTCTCAATAATAATATCATGTACTCGTGTTTGGCAACAACGGATATAATCCGCCTTACCGGTTCATCGCATCGGAAACAAAAAAGCGAAAGAATTTGGAACGATGTTTTTGCAATAAGGTATTTTATTCAGTTCAGTTATACATACAGTCAGTGTCTGTCGGTTAGCGTGTGAATAGTGTCTGTTGCGTGGCTCAAACGAAATAAAAAATGGCACATGTTTATGCGGATCGGTTTCCCAATCGAGTGCAACCAACCCCTCGTGCCTTTGTTAATGTAGTACAACGGGCTCGTGAATCAGGTGACTTAAGACCTCACAGGGGACCTCACGATCAAATACAGGTCCGCACCGAAATACTTGTCGGGAGGATACTTTATAAAACAAGGTAAAAATTTTTTTAAAATTTTTTTTTATTTTTACACACATATTCTGGTTTATCTTCCTTCTACAATCATTATCTGAAAATTAATGACTCAACTTCAAAGTCTAGTATATGTTGTCCTCACCGATCAAAACATACTCAAAAGACAGTCGCTTCCCACGCGATCTGAACGTATTTGTAGACGTTCCGTTGGTGTGTCTTGTGAAAAAGTAAATTATTATTTGAAAACGCAAAAAATCTACATAAACAGTGATTTGACAAAAAATGAGATGATGATTCAAAAGCATATAAGAGACAGAGCTAAAACGGAGAGAGCAAAAGGAAATACAGTCAAGATTGATTATATGAACTTGCTGATCAGTGGAGAAAAATGGAGATGGGATAAAAAAGACCAGGTGTTGAAACCAGACACATTGATTCAAAAAAACTAGTTATGTTTAGAGAAAAGGATATCTTGGAGACGACAGAAAATGTGGCTATGACAATGGAACAGGTAGGGAACAGGAATAAAAATAACAAAAGAAATAAGACGTTAAGTACGTATAAATTTAAAGAAGAGCAAATAAGAATTGCAACTTGGAATGTCAGAAGTATCTACGAAGCAGGTGCACTGAAAAACTTAGTCAACATAGTGAACGTATATAAAGTACACGTTCTAGCTCTTCAAGAAACGAAACTTAAAGAAACAGGAATATCCCAGTGCGAAAATTTCGTATTTTGTAAAAGCGGTGGTGCAAATAGACTTTTTGGACAGGATTTCTAATAAATGCAAAGCTAAAAGACACGATAGTAGAATTTAAACCTATATCGGAAAGATTGTGTTATCTACGCCTGAGAGGAAAGTACAGGAAAGTAACAATGATCAATGTACATGCCCCAAGTGAAGACAAGGATATGGATATCAAAACAGACTTTTATCAACAGTTAGATGACGTGATAAATAGTCTACCAAAATACGATATCAAAATAATATTAGGAGACTGCAATGCAAAAGTTGGGCGTGAAGACACTTATCGAAACGTTACAGGAGGGAAAAGCAAACATGAACTCTCAAATGAAAATGGCAAACTCCTGATTAACTTTGCAATTGAACAAAATTTCAAGATAATGAGCACTTATTTTGACAGGAAAGATATCCACAAAACAACATGGATCTCACCAGGTGGTAATACTGCGAATCAAATTGACCACGTACTGATCGAAAACAAGCATGCCTGCAATATACACAATGTTAGAAGTTACCGTGGTGCAGATAGTGATACGGATCACTTTATGGTAGTAGCTGTTATAAAACAAGAAATCCCGAAGAAACAGTTAGAGAGACAGAAGACAATCAAAAGGTACGAAACAAAAGCGCTAGAAGATACGTCAGTTAGACAGCAACTTGAACAAGCAATAGCGACAGGACTGCAAAACACACAAGTTGTGCAGGATATTAATCAGGAATGGAATCATATCCAAGCAATAATCACTAATGTAGCAGAACAGATGATGAGAAAAACGAGTACTAGAAAAAACAAAGAGTGGTTCGATGATGACTGTAAACGGGAATTGGAACAAAGACAGAAAGCAAAAATACAAATGGATGTATCTAGAACAACAGAGTCAAGGAAAAGATATGAGCAAGCCAAACGAAAAGTGAAAGAGATGTGTAGAAAGAAAAAGCGTGAATACTGGGAAATGGGCTTGAAAATGATAGAAAATCACATGATCAACAAAAACATTAAGAACTTTTATCAGGATGTAAGAAGAAGCAAATTGGGTAGTCAAAGGTCTTCTTGTTTCTATAAAGACAAAGATGGGTCATTAATTGGTGACATTCCAGGAAAATTAGAAAGGTGGGCCAAACATTTTGAGGAACTGTTAAAGCTATCAGACGAAGAGGAAAGGAACACGGAAGCAGCACCACTAATCGGAGATGACAATCAGGGACAAATACACGAACCAACGGATCTGGAAATAGAGGAAACAATAGGAAGATTAAAATACAATAAGAGTCTAGGAGAAAATGGAATCACAGCAGAAATAATAAGAGCGGGTGGACAAGATTTACACAGCGACTTGGAAGTCTGATCAGATATATATGGAATCAAGAGGAACTACCAGATGAATGGAAAAACGCCGTAATCTGCCCAATACACAAAAAAGGTGATAAAAGTTCATGTGAAAACTATAGAGGCATTGCCCTGTTAGACACTGCATATAAGATACTAGCATTTCAACTAAGGGACAGATTGAGCATATATGAAAATGAGGTTATAGGTGAATATCAAGGAGGTTTTAGAAGGGGCAGGTCCGCAATAGACCAAATATTTACAATGAAACAGCTGTTCTATAATAGCTATGAACAAAATCTTGGTTTACATGCATTATTTATTGATTTCAAGCAAGCGTATGATTCCATTGACAGAGAAAAATTATATGAAGCTATGAGACTGCTGGGACTACCAAGTAAACTGATAAGGTTAGTCAAAATGACAATGAACGGGACAATGAACAAAGTCACATTGGAAGGGAAAACATCTAGAGCTTTTGGCGTAACGAGAGGCCTGAGACAAGGGGACCCGCTATCTACAACATTGTTTAACTTTACGCTGGAAGCTATTTTACGTAATTGTGGTATACAAACCGACGGAGTTGTTTACTATAGAAAACATCAGTTGATTGCTTATGCCGATGATATAGCAATAATAACCAGATCCAAAGCAGAACTTGAGAAGACGTTTACAAGGTTAGAAGAAACTGCCAAACGTTTTGGGCTTCATATAAATGAAGATAAAACAAAATACCTTGAAATGAGAGGAAGCAATGAAGGAAAGTTAACAATAAGAAGTAGTTGCAGAGAAGGTGAATCAATTTGAATATCTAGGGGTCACAATAACAGATAAAGCAGAAGAAGATCTAGAAATTGAAAAAAGAATAGCAAAAGGGAGTAAAGCAATGGGGGCTTTATGCAAGATGATAAACTCGAGGTGGATATCAAGGAAAACAAAGGAAAGGATATATAAATCAGTTATCCAACCATCAGTACTTTACGGCGATGAAGCTTGGGTGTTAAGCCAGAAAATCGTACAGAAATTGGAACGCTGGGAAAGAAAAATGTTACGTAAAATATATGGGGGCACAAAAAACAACGATGGTACATGGAGAAAGCGAACTAATAAAGAACTGATGGAGATGTATAACCAACCCAGTATAATACAAAAAGCCCGAGCTCAAAGAGTGCGCTGGTTAGGACACGTTTACAGAATGCCGTCTCATAGGAATGCCAAAAAAGTTTTGTTTGGAGGAGAAGGTAGTAGAAGAAGAAGAGGAAGACCGAAGAAGCAGTGGCTGGAAAGTGTGAAAAAGGATATACAAAGACTAGGCATACCAGACTGGGAGGAAAAGACCAAAAATAGAAAAGCGTGGAAAGAAGTTGTCAAAAAGATAGAAGCCATGAGCCTTCAGGCCTGAGGCGCTGAATTATATATATAGAAATAGTTTGTTTAAAGACTTTACTCGAATGTTACCAGATGATTTTGATTTTCTGCTTTCAAAAAAAACTTCAGAAATATCCAAGTATGATACAAACTATAGACTGTGTTCCTCCTGAAATTAGATTGGCAATTACCTTACGCTTTTTAGCCGCAGGAGAATCTTATGCCAGCCTCATGTATCTGCTTAGGGTTTCAAAGCAGCTAATTTCTAAAATGGTTCCTGAAGTATGTACTGCCATTGTAAGAGCATTATCAGAATAGGCAAAATTGCAAGAAATCCACAAACAAGTACAAATCGTTTGATGTTACCGACTTTGGATGGAACGCTTACAAACACCTACAAACGTTAACAATTGTTCACATCGAGAGATACTGTGTCAAATAAAAATTCTAGAACCTGGTACATGCATAAACCTTAGATCGATATGTGATAGCGCTGATGGAAAACAAATATTCGACGCACTTTCAACCGTTATTTTTCAAATAATCAGTTAACATACGCTAACTATAGAAGATACTGAACTATCATCCAAATTACAAAAACCTTTGACTTTATAAAAAATGTTAAAAAATATCAGATAATTTTTGAAAAGAAAAACATAACGTTACAACAAGCTTTTTCCTAAAATATACTATAATAATAATAATAAAAGTATTTTAATCAACTTTAATACATCAGTGGGGTACGCATTCATTAGAGTAGGATACACAATCGGTGATTTGGTTGAGGCGTCAGAACAGAAACCTAGTTTAATTTCGCATGTTTGCGTAATCTATTCAATTCGAACTTAATTTGAATTTGGATTTAAGGTGTATTGAATTTCAATGCCGATACCACTTTTTTCTGAGAACGAATATTGATCGTATCGGACTAAAATCAATGTAATTGTGTAACGATATTGCATGCCAAACGAAAGCTGTATATCATGTTATGTTCTACAAAATCTAAGAATGTTATTATCTTCCATCTGATTTGGGCGGAAAACTGTCTTTCTCAACTGGACGGCTTTTTGTAGAAAGGAACCATCCCAGACATACAATTATTGAGCAATTATGCTTTAAAGTTTTGACAATAGGTACGATTTTAATTAATGGCATACAGGCTTTAAATATGTGCTGTTAATACAGGGTGGGCCAGGAATTCGTTAACATTTAAATCTAATACACCACGCAAGCAAATGCCACGCGAAGCGCGGGGAAGGGGCTAGTCGCTAGCTCGTTTCTCGGAAATTCAGTCGCAATGGATCGCTTCACGGGGCCGCAACGCGCTTACTGTGTGAAACAATTTTATTTAAACAACAGTTCGCTCATTACTGTGGGACGCTTATTTCGCGTTGAATACAATTTACACGACTTAAGTCGATTTATCGACGCGCAAACGTTCGGCTGAATTAGGATTATCCCACACATCACTACGCCGTATTTTGAGATTAGATTTGAAATTACATCCATATAAGATCGAGATAGTGCAGGAACTAAAACCTAATAATTTAAATTTGCGCAACTCGTATGCCGAAACGATGTTAGCTCGATTCAGTAATTTTGACAATCTCTTAAAGGAATCATTGGCCCCTACTTCTTTGAAGATTCTCGCGGCCATTCAGTTACTGTTAAATCTGCTGAGTATGTGAAAATGTTACGGGAGTTCTTGGCACCGATGCTAATGCAATTTGCTGGCTATAATCGTAAGACATGGTTACAACAAGATGAAGCCACGCGTCACACATCCAACGAGTCCCTGCCGGTGGTCAAAGAAATGTTTCCGGAAAAGCTCATTTCCAGACGAGGCGACATCCCATGGCCACCCAGAAGTCCAGATCTATCCCCACCAGAATCTTTAATATGGGGTTATTTAAAGAGTCGTGTCTACATCAATAAACCAAGTTCACTCCGTCAACTAAAAGAAAACATCAACGAACAGATGTCGGCGATCTCCCAGTCTTTACGCCGACGAGTATTCGAAAACTTCAGTACACGTTTAGAAGATTGCAAAAATCGTAACGGTGATCATTTAGATGATATAATTTTCAAGAAATGAATTCCAACTATTAGCTTTCTTGTGAGTAAACAATTTTTAAAATTTGTCAAACGTTTTTTCATGCAATTTTTTCAAATGTTAACTAATTCATGGCACACCCATATAATTTTCCTAAACTCTAATTTTTTCATATTTAGTGGGTTGGTTCCTATCTGCAAAAAGCCGTCCAAGCATAGGATCCACGTTTAACAAATACCCAATGTGCCTCTATAATTCCACAAACTCAAGGAAAATTGTGTAGATTTCAATATCCCCACAAATATGATACTTAGCACATTCAACTTGCCATCTAGAACACAGATTCAAATTAAGTGCGGATTTAGGTGGGGACGTCTCGCCCCTAGACTCCACTTTTTCCAATAAGGTGGTACAAATTGCATCATCAAAATTACCTTGCTGGACCTGAATCGTGGAGACGTACCCCTCCCACCCATAAATATATTCCAGCCACCGCTTTTCAATTGTCACACGAGCATTCGCTGCCACCCCCTCCCGCTCTCCATTTTTCGATCATAGATACCCCCTCCCCGAGACAGGAATCTTCAGTTTTTTTACTAGATAGTTTATTCTAATCCCTCAGTCCAGTCCGCCACTTATTTGTTAACTTACTTTAGCGAATCATTTTAAAGAATTTATTGTTTTAGTCTTAATTAAAATAAATATTTTTGTAGGAGCCGCTCCTGCAGAAGGAGCAGCAGCACCTCCAGCAGAGGGAGCGCCAGCGCCAGCAGAAGGCGCAGCACCACCAGCAGAGGGAGCTCCAGCACCTGCAGAAGGAGCCCCAGCACCAGCGGCAGACGCGCCAGCACCAACAGAAGGTGCTCCGGCTCCAGCCCCAGCAGAGGCCGCTCCGGCAGAAACAGCTGCAGCTGAAGCTGCTCCTGCTGCGGAAGCACCCGCGGAACCAGCGCCAGAAGCAGAAGTCGCCGTCGAGACGGTGCCAGAGCCAGAAAGCCAAGCCATCCCAGTCACGCCGGTTATAGAAGGTATGGGGTGTCCATTTGAAATCTTCCCACCGCGGATTTATCGAAAACCACTGATCAAAAGAAAAAACGCCGAGACACGTCAAAAGGTTTGCCAACGGGGACAACTTTTTAACCAAAAACTACTACACCCCTTTCACCCTCCGCTCCCCAGGGTCATCCCATTAAAAGTTTTAAATGACAAGGGTATCGGGTAATAACTTGTTTGAAAGGTCTTTCAAAGTCCTTTATTTTGACGTTTGATTTTTTTAAATCGATCGATTCGTTTTCAAGAAAATTAGAGAAATCTTAATTTATCTTAATTTGTTCAGAAAGAAAACAAAAACACCAGAAAGTATCACTTTTTTATTTCAATAAATGTTCAAAATATTGTCCGTTAGGGTTTGCCAAATCTACAATTCGTTTATAATTTAAATCGGAAACTGCCAACATAAACAGCAATTGGGAAGATTAGACGTGGCGACAAACAAATAACAACCCGAATTTTTTTCCGCATTCTTTTCATCAACATATATATCCTGAGCGAACTTTTATTGCTATACCTGTTTAGTTATTTGTTACTGAGGGAAATAAAGAATTTAATTTGCTGTCAATTACCTTTGTGACAATCTTGGGATAGTGAAAATTAATTTATTAATTCAGATTGTACTTCCAAAGTGGTTTACACACTAGCTGAAAGAGTGGAAATGATTCAAATTTATGGTGCCCAAAATTAATGTGCTCAGCAAACTGCAGTCAAGTTTAACACCAGATATCCGGCAAAGATAACGCATAGGTATTTTATGTTTATTTTATGTTTTGGACCTTGTTACTAAATTTACTCAAACTGGATCTGTTGCAAATAAAAAGCATGATCATCGGAGAGTTTTGGATGAAGCCGCTCGGGCGAAGAGTGCCTATAGAATGACCTGCTAGATCTCCTGATTTGACGCCATTACAATTTTTTCGATGGGGCCATTTGAAATCTATTTTGTTTACTCCCCAGCCTGAAAGTTTGGATGATCTTCGTCAACGCATCATCGAAAGCTGCCATGATATCGACCGATTTAAAAAAATCAAACGTCAAAATAAAATGTTTTGAAAAACCTTTCAAGCAAGCTATTACTCGATACCCCTTGTCATTTAAAATTTTTAAGGGGATGACCAGGGGGCAGATGGTGAAAGGTGGTTAAGTAGTTTTTAGTTAAAAAGTTGACAAACCTTTTGACAAGTCTCGCCGTTTTTTTCTTTTGATCAGTGGTTTTCGATAAATCCGCGGTGGGAAGTTTTCAAATGAACACCCTGTATAAGGAGGAAAGCAAAGATTTATTACCCAAGCTGGTAACCCTAATCGATTAGTGGGAACATACGCACTGATATATTCAAATGAGATAAAATCAGGTGGAATGAGAGTTAGAAAATCTTTCAACAACCGAAAGATTGCTTGTCAATTCTGTCAGAGCCGATCTAACAACTTGGGAGGCTCTAGGCTTGATCCGAACCTTAAAACAGTTTTCCTTCAAAAAGATGATGCTTTCTAGCTCTGGGTATCCTATAGCCTCGGGACCCTCGGGTATCTTACATCTCCCAATTTGGACAGACTGAACTCGAGTTTGAAACTGCATAATATGGGTCCTGGTAACACATTGACATCTAGGGAACACTTAGTTGTGTCCTGTGACCTGAGGCGAGGGCCAAAGAAGGTGCTCGATACTTCAGCTAGTAACAATCGCAAAGAGCAAGGATATCATGGCAGCTCCTAGAATACAAAGTTTTTCTGCTCTAACCTATAGAATCAAGGCGCTTGGAAATCTCCGACGCCCCGACACGGCCAGTCCGAGCCTAAAATGACCAACAGCTTTTGAATCAAGACCAGAGTTGCTCTATTTTCTGGCAAAGTTTCGCAGGCGTAGACATTTTTGAGAGTCAGATTGAGGGCAACCTTGACTGTCCGATGTGCTCTATTAGTTAGCTTTCAATGCAGATTTTATCTTGCGGTAAGCGGCAGATATGCTGACTCTGTTAGGGAACGTGCCCCGTAATACACGAAAAAAATTATGACAACTAAGATTTGCAACTACTTTAACTTGCATTCTTTCCAACTCATGTTAGATCTTAAAAGCTGGCAAAGACATCCTGCTACAAGATATAGTGTTTGAGATACCTGACGACATGCAGTCGTCAAGCATGCAGACACAGTACTTCCCCAAACAAGTTGGTACAAGCGCAAAAAAATCAACCTTCCAAAACAATTGATGCAACGCGACAAGGAAGCCAGGGCGGATTCAGGATTTCGTCTAGGGGGCGCGCATCTCAGTGGAACTTCTAGAATGTATCCTATTATTTCTCCTTGAATCCATTGTGTTCTATCTGGTCAAGGCCAGCTTGAAAAAAAAAACATGGAAATTGCTCAGAAATCCTCAGAAAGCCAATATTTTATTATACGAAAACAAAATAAGTACGTGGCATCTATAATTAACTAGTGTAATAATATTAAAGATTCAAACATAAAAAACTTCATAGCTCTGTTAACCGACAAAAAATAAATAAACCATTCTGAGGGACCCCGAGACATATCGAAGTCCATTCCACACAAAACAATGTCTCTGAATGCGAAAACGAACATGAGACCTAAAAATTCACATTATCGTATGTACGCTAGACAAGACAAAGAAGGATGTCTGTAGACCATCTATAGATCGTGTCTTGAGACTATCTCCAGACTGCCTATTGACAAATTGCGCGTCTACTAGTATGTAATAAGCTTAAGCTGAACTACCCAATAAACAAATCAAGTAAAGGGTGCAAATACTGACACAATCAAGCACTTCTATTATATAAGCAGGTGATAAAAATATCAATAGGTATAGCCAATTATTATTTCTTTTCTATACCGATGCAGCCGCGCAGGCAGAAGAATAAATACCGGAATACCACGGCTGCTATGAAGATCCCTAAGAAATTTTGTTAACCCGAAGTTAGTAGAACTGGGAAAAGCTTCCTCGTGTAGATTTTTCCAGAATCTCGACACCCTCTGGACAAAGGAGCGGTCGTATCGGCCAGCTCTGGATGTACGAAGCTCGACCATGTTAGGATGGGAGGCCAAAGTCAGGCGGGTCTATCTGGCAGGCACATCGCGCGGCGGCATCATAGAAGAGAGCTCTGAGGAACAAAGCCTGTTGGTGTAGCGCCGGTGCGAAAGGATCCCGAGACTGTCTGTTAGAGAAGAGTCATCGATCAGTCGGACAGCCCTCCTCTGGTTAGCATCGAGCATAAATGAAAAGGTCATGCGGAAAAAAGTACTTCTTAGCCCTAAACAAATAGCCTAATTTTTTCCCAGCAGCTGCCGCTATTGACGAGATGAGTTCGTGCCAGATCACTCGGTGGTCTGGACTCTGACCTGTCGAAATAAATGGCTCTTTGGCAGAACACAGCCATACATCGAAACCGGATGAGCTTTAGGACGCTTTTTGTTCGTCAAGGTACAGTACTGTGTTTTGGAAGCAGTAAACTGTACAAGATTGTTGCGTCCCCAAGCATTGATAACGTCCAGGTCTCTCGTCAGAGAAGAAGTCGTCGACAGTCTTCTTTTTTCCAGCTCAGCGGTAGAGATCGCCTTGTCACTCTGAATTCCTGCATGTAGAGTGCTGTCATCCGCAGAGCCGTGGATTAGGTTGATCGTGCAGGAAAGGAGGTCGTTGACCGATCCCTAGTGAACACGCGCGTTGACGTTGTGGGATGGAGAGGAGAGCCCGTCAATTACGATGGATACCTTGCGGCCAGAGATAAAGTCAGCCATCCATCTGCAAAGCTTTTCGGGGAGGCCATAGGATGGAAGTTTGCTTAAAAGGGCAGCGTGCCACAACTGATCGAACGCTTCCGTGATGTCAAGAGCAACGACGTAAGCCTCACCATAAGACTGGATGAGTTTACTCCACAATTGCGTGACGTAATCTAGGAGGTCCCATGTGGATCGCTGGTGCCGGAAATCATATTGTCTGTCGCTAATCCAGCTGTGACGTTCAAGCTAGTCCAGAAGCTCTAGATTTAGACACCTCTAAGTCACCTTACTTATAACAGAAAACAGTGCTATAGGCCTGTAGTTGTAAGGGTCGATCTTAGATCCCTTTTTTCGGGATGGGTTAGATATGAGCGAATTTCCAGTGTTCTGGGAAGGTGGCAGATTCATAAGATATCTGAAAGAGACGCGAAAGAACTGGAGCAAGCTCATCACCCCTCCAGTACAATGGCAGGAATCAAGACCGGGCCAGAAGCTTTGTTGATGTCGAGCGCCAAGAGCACTCGTCTTATGGTCTTATGCCTGAATGTTACCTCCCGCATAGTGTAGGGAGCCCTTTGAATTGGCGGCACTTGGGCGTCAGGTTGGACGTCCATGGTGGAAATGGCGGCAAAGATCTTGGCAAGCACTTCCGCATTGGCCTTTGAGTTCGATACAATCGTTCCATCCTGACACTTAAGTGGTGGAAGGCTACTGTGGAGAAGTTATTTTCAATCTGCTTGGCCAGCGTCCAGAAACACTGGCTACCATTGGGCTGTGACATTACCCTATGCCTAACTATTATATCGTGCTGGTTTTTGGCATTGCGAACCGCTCCGTTATATTTGTTTCTGGACTCGACGTCGGCTTGTGTGTTCTCTACAGTGGGGTTTTGTAAGAAGGTTCGGTGTGCCTTGATCTTCTGCTGGCGAGCAGTGTCACACGATTTGTTGAACCAGCTGTTGGACCCTGGCTTAGGCACTTTCACTGTATGAGGCATGTATTCCTCCATTTCGACGTGGATAATTTCGGTTATCGAAGAACAGACAGCGGGTTCTGACCGAAACCTAACATCCACAACACAGTGGTCCGAGTTAGACGCGGGGCAAAAAAGTAGGGCCCGTCACCAGCTGGGTCAGCCCTTGAGTAAGAGCGAACGCTTTAACTGCACGACCTGCTGCATAGGTCTTGTTTGAGCCCAGCCAAAGCAAATTATGATCATTGAAATCACCGAAGAGAACTACCTCCGAAGCGGGGTAATTGATGTTCAGGAAGTCGATCTTGACGGCGAGGTATTCAAGAAGGTCATCCCAGTTATGATCCGAGGGGAGCGATAAAGGCAGCAAATAAAATTGGGGGATGTTTTGGAGTTGAGGCGAAGCCACAGAATGTCCTTCCGGTCTGATTGAAGCGCACCTCGTAATTTGGTAAGCTAAGATGGTTAATCGGTGCGGACCCTGGGATTTTTGTCTCCGCCAAGAAAAGCATGGCGGGACGATTGGATTACAAGTAGTGATGAACAGCATCAATGTCGCTATTAATCACGCAGATGTTCCTGAAACAAATTTTATCTCCGATGTTCCCTCGAGTCCACCCTCCATTCCGAGAACGGAGTGAGTTTACATCCGGAATTCTTAGTACTCGAGGGATCCACCATCATTAATTTCTTTGTTTTGGAAGATAACCGCTGCATAGCTTAGGTGTGGAAACATGCGCTCATTTATAAGACACCCTGGGAAAAGCTATAGGGTGGTACCGCCTCGGTCGACTGGTCCTTGTCTACCACCTTCTTTTTGCGTGTTAATGATATTAAATAGACCTAAAGTGGCCCGTTGGCGGACTTGTACCGCCACCCGGCAATCGGTACTGAGGTATTCCTTAACGCGTGTACAATCACTTGTACAGGAAGAAGTTGTATGCTGAATACAACAACTTCCGGAACAAGCATTTGCCACGGCCCCGCTCAGTAGGGGTTGGGGTTTTTGAAATTCAATATAGATGTTACAGTTTAGACTTTCGTTGTCGAACTTAGATTTACGGCATAGTTGTTTTCTCAGTTTTCGAACCGGTGTTGATCGCATGTAGAGATGTTAGAAATCCTTGGAAAAAACTATATCTGTTAGATCGTAATTATTTTGATAATGTATGTTTGTACTAAACAAGTACAGGAATACAGGGCTATACATATTCACGTATGGTGCAGCAGCTCTGTGCCTTAAACGAATTCAATATAGCAACATAAACAGACAAATACGCGAGAAGAGATGCGGGACGTGTGGTATTGATTTTGAGCATCGATCGACGGAGTTTCTAGACAGGGCACAGGCCCACCGCTAAACAAATCTCATAAACGTGTATTTCCAATTTAGGCATTCATCTAACATGGTGCTTCGCTGCAACACCAACCCTTAACAAAATCAGTCAAGCTTTACACACTTTTCAAATTACTATTGAGCATCAAACAGAACATAAATCACTTTTTAAGTGCAATCTGTATAGCTAATATATACCCAGACTTAGATTTGTCACAAGTCACAATATTCGTATATACATATAAATCGTAAGAGTTGTGCAGTAAACAAGTGATGTCAAAGAGGGACAGCATTTGGAATACCAAAGGATACTAAAAAATCATAATGCTCAGTTCCTATAGCTATAACTTATAGTTAGTATGCCTCTGTCACCATAATGTAACAGAAAGTAACACAATGGTGTTAGATTGAAAAAGCAACTGTCAGACGTCTACGTGGGGGCGCCCTCCCTCTATATCCGCCAGTGCAAGGAAGACAGACGATTTGGTACCATACACCAGGACGATTCAAGACTCAGCAAGTAAAATATGCTGCTATCATGAATGTCTATGCCAGTCTTAATCTTTCAACCTGGAAATAGTTTAAATTATCCATGCCAATCCATTATCTAATGTATCATTCCATATAGGTATACACCAAGAACGGCATATTCTCATTTTCTCTGAAATATCATACAATTTTATTCGTTCTTATACCCTCAAACATTTAGAAAAACGGGCACAGTTAAGACATTGTACAGGGTGTCCGCAAAGTTGGGGTTTTCCTTCTCAAACACAACTACGCTTGATATAACAAACCTAATGTGTGGTGAAACGTGAGCGTACATTTAAAAAAAATAAATGAAAAAGACTGTTCACTTGAATTGAAATTCCGAGTACGGCTCTGTCGTAGTCGTACGTCACGCTGGCGCTGTGGACGTGATAGAGGAATGGGATAGAACCGGCTTCGGTTTGGTTCAAGCTTGATTGAGTTTACGGAACCAAATATCTCGGTTCTCTTAAGACATAAGACATAAGACTTAAGCCACTTCATTATTACATATTTCCAAAACTTCAACATACCCATTTTGCTCCTTTACTGTCAAATGATTCTCATTGACAAAAAAAAACGAAAAATGGCAAAACGGTTGAGAAATCACCTAGCTTCAATGTCTTTAACCGACGTATTAGAGTTACTCTCATTCACATTTCATTGCAGCATGGCTAATTGCAGAAGTTAGATCATCAGCTTAGCATCATTGACATTGCAGGTACTAATACTGAATCATCATAAACATCATAGACAGCTTCATGCTACATCACGGTAAGTGCATATTTCAGCCATTTTCCATTTCGAACTTGCACATGCATGTTTGCACTATTTACGAAGCTTTTACCCGACCGCCTCAGAAGGGAGTTTATGTTTTTCGCGCGATGTAAATTCTATTTCACCGGCTATACGCTGAACGGCTTGATGGATTTCCACATACCTATGACGTGTTGTTGGATTCGTCTTCGAGATGCGAGTGACACTGGCTATATTAAAAATTTATAAAAACAAAACGACGGATTTCAATAGAAAATTCAACCTCGAAATACCTTTCACTAGCTAAAGCTTAATGGCTTGGCAGATTTAGACATATGATATGTCTCTAGATTTGTCTTTACAGTGCGAGTTACACTGGGTATGCTAACATTTTATAAAATTAAAACGGCGGATTTAAAAAAAAAACTCAAACTTAAAATTCCTATTTCACGGCCTACAGCTAAAAGCACCTTGACGAATGTTGGCATACAAGGTGACTGTGCAAGTCACACGCAACGTCAAATTGCGTATTTGACCAATCGTCGGTGTATTTGACATGGTTGCAGATTCAGTTATCTAGACACTTCCCTTAAGGATTTTTCGTGACTATTACGTTATTACACTTCACGAATCAGCTTCAATTTGGTCAGATTGATCGATCCATTAAGTATCCAACAAAGTACTGTAGTGTTGATGTTCATTTCATTAAATATGACCAATCGCAACACGGCTCACCATCATACTGAAAATATCACTGCCTCCTATTTTCATTTACTCATTCTCAATCTGCTAATTTTCTATTTCGTTTTACTATTATTAATATTATTAATGTATTATTATCATTACTAAATCATGTTTTTTGTTTCAGCTGCCGCCTGATTCCTCTAGCCATTAAGAACATTTCAGTTTACATTTGTTAGCTATTTATCTTTTATGGTTTTTAATTTGCACGATGTGTAGAATTAGGTCAATAAACATATTTTTGGTTATTACACCTCATTTTTTTCTTTGCTGAAAAGCGCAATTGCGACTAAACAATAAACAAAGGAAATATTAGAAATGTTTTTGGGCTATTAGGCTCTTGAGATAATAGCAATTGGAACCACACGTACGATTACTCCTTTTCTCCAAAATGAATCTTATTGGATTTCCAACAAATCAACTTCATCTCATCTTTATCACTTTTATTACCGGATTCGCCTTTTTTACACAGTTCCGTTCAAAAAGGTCCCCTCTACTCATTCTCTTTGAGCAGGTCAAGTTAATAAGCTGAAATTCGTAGTGGCAGTTGAAATTATCAAGGTGGCGCCCCTCATCAGTACTTTATAACTTTAGAATATAAAATTGCTACATTTCAAAATGGCAGACTGGCAGGCTGGCAACGATGTGCGTTTATTTTTGTGCATTAAGTCGCTCATAACTCAAGAATGACTCACCAAAACCGTATGTTATACAAACTTTTTTTACTGGCAGCTTGTCAAAATGTGACATTTTTTTAAAACAGAACAGAGAGGAAAAATATGAATATAACATGCTAGAGCGTTCTGATAATTGGTTGTTGAGTTATAAGCGATTAAAGGTTCAAAAACGCTCAACTTTGACAGCCTACGAATCCGCCATTTTGAAAAACAGTGACTTAATTTACAGTTATAAAGTACCCATAAAGAGCTTCAAAATCACGTGGCTCCCAACCCCATTTAAAAAATTCCAAGATAGCGCCCAGCCTCAGTCTTGAAATTTTCAAATGTCACTTTTTCGCTAAAGATCGCCCCGAATTTCAGCTAAGTAGGTGTAAGCAATAGCTGTTTTATCGCGAGCCGGTGCAACCAAATCTAGCTGCGCAGATCTTGACTAAAGCACATGTCCTTTGATGCCCCTATAAACAAATCTTTGTGTAAATTTTTTTTTTCATAAAGGTACAGTGGTAGAATAGGTGGTGCCAAGCACATTGGAACAAATTGAGCTGTAGAGTTCACGGGCACCCGCAGGGAGTTCTTGAACACAAAATCATGCTAAATATGCAAATTATAAAGCCCAATAGAATTTTCAGAGAGAGGGGGGCACGGCCCCTCTGGGACACCCCTGCGGGCAACCATGGTAGGGCTTCTAAGGCAATGACTGTGTTTACGAGAAGGATCACAGAGAAATGACTACTGAAATTTTAAGTGCGAACGTGCAAACTCACTAAGTGGTAGCTTCAATACACTATATTGTGATAAGCGTGACAACTAAAAAATGTATTAAACAATATATATTTTTATTAATTCTAAATATAATACAAAATTATAATACATTATATATCAATAATACATAGACACAAAAATAATAAATTACAACACATAATAAAAATGACTAATTTTGAATAGAGCTAAAATTGTAGGCTAAAAAGAATATAGTTGAATAGTCTGTAATTACAACGGCAAAAGTTGCTCTAAAACATTGTATATTTTAAAGTAAAATGCCTTTCAATCACAAGAATTATACTGTTCACATGCTTAGCTATGAAAATAGAGTGTATTTGAATATTATGGGTGGATGAATCATTGCACTATATCAGTCATATAGTATAGTTATCATTATTTATTTTCTTTGAAATCCAAAGTCTGTTTCACCAAAAATATTTATTCTGAAGCATCATAGCAACTTCAAATGTTGGCCGAAGTATATCATAAGCCCAAAATAACCCAAAACTAATAAGAAGATCCACAAAGTTTGTGTAAAAGTAGAAATAAAAGACCGTACTCTCAGGTAACCATCAGTATTGAAATTTTGATAGGAAGGACTATAGATTTCAAACCATGGGTATATAGCAAACTAAATCTCAATAGTGACTTCCATTTGAATTGAATGTATCGTGAAACAGTTGTTTGGATCAAGGTTTCAGATGATTTTAATCATTTGATACCCTGCATATATACATAATACTCACATCTATGTATAAAAAATAGGACAGCTGTATACATACATATTCCTTGAATGAATTGCTATATTTGGAATCTGTAAAAATTGTAAATCACAGATGCATATGATAAACATATCACTAAAATTACAATAATTTTTCGTTATGTGCAACGTCCTGTCTAGTGGTGATCGCGCGAACTTAACGTTCTCAAAACCGGATGTAAGTGTTTAGGTTTACGACACACTTAACATACAAGGTGTGGAAACTTCCCACCACGGTTTATCGAAAACCACTGATTAAAAGAGAAAACGCCAACGTGAGATTTGTCAAGGGGGACAACTTTTTAACCAAAAACTACCTCACCCCCTTTCACCCTCCACGTTTGATTTTTTTAAATCAGTCGATTCGTTTTCGAGAAAATTAGAAAAACCTGTATCTTAATTTGTTCAGATAGAAAGCAAAAACACACGAAAATATCACTTTTTATTTCAATAAGTGTTCAAAATGTTGCCCCTTAGGGTTTCCCAAATCTACAATTCGTGTATAATTTAAAACGGAAACTACCATCATAAAGAGCAATTCGGAAGATTGGACGTGGCAATAACCAAATAAGAGTAGAAATGATTCTAATTTATGGTACCCAAAATTTATGTTCTCTGCAAACTGGAAAGTCCTTTCAAACAAGCTATTACTCGATACCCCTTGTCATTTAAAATTTTCAAGGAAATGACCCCGGGGCAGAGGATGAAAAGGGGTGAAGTAGTTTTTGGTTAAAAAGTTGTCCCTCTTGACAAATCTTTTGACGTGTCTCGGGCTTTTTTTTAATCAGTGGTGGGAAGTTTTCAAATGAACACCCTGTATAAAAAGAAAATATAAACCATTTGTACAGAGTCACAGGGACATCTAATGCAATCAAATCTTGCGCCTTTTGATATGAAGCACATGTAGTTAGTTTATTATTTTGTATTGATGCTGACATTAACTGGCTGGCAATAGCTTAGATGGAACTCATTTTAAACCAAATAGCGATTTTTACCTCTCCGCTGCTTCATAAATAACAGACCATGTATTTCCTAGCTTACTCTCATAGTAGGCTAGGGATCATTATATGTATTTATTTTCTTCAGTTCACGCAATGGCCAATAGGTAACTATGTAAATTGTCAATTCTAGCTTCCAGTAATGAGTAATGATTAAGATATTTGTGATTTTATACTAAATATAGCAATATTATGGAGAATCCCCTTCAAATACTACAAAAAGTGCATGTAAAATCAATCAGACTTTAATAATAGCCCTGATACATATGTATAGTGCATACTCATTCAGAGATCAGCTTTATGTGCAAAACTTATAAAAATATAAAGTTGCTAGCCCATATCTATGACAGAGGACAGGTACTGAAATTTCACAAGAGCATTCAACTTGTTACAATGCAGTCATAAAATGGAAGAAAATAGGGTACATGTAGTGTGACATTTAAATAAATATTTAATAGAGAATAACTAAAAATAGGTGCACTTCAAATGAATTAATTACAAACAATGGTGTTAAAGCTCTTGTAAAATTATTTATTACAGCTTCAATGCTGCCTTACACAGAGTATAATACATCCATATACTAACATTTGTATCAGAATTTCAATATGCAGTGGAGACTGTGCAATTAATTGACTGATTAGATTAGAGACCACCATGTCATAAAAAATTGTTATTATCCCGTGTATCCTTGTGATGAAAATCATCACAACACAAATCATCGCTTCACCTATCACCTGGTGTATGCTCTTTCTTTGAATCCAAGTTATATTTGTTTCTTCCCACTATTCTATGATCACAATATCTACATATGCTATATATGCTATACATGTCACTTGCAGCAGCATTTCCGGATTCTAAAGAATCATTATGAAAAAATTCTACAAGTCAACAGGACAAGTTAATATATGTTACTTTACAGCAAAAGCCAAAAATGTACAGTCGAGCCCAGAATGATAACTTAATGACAATAGTAGCATTTACACAGATGGGCATATAAAAATATTAAGTAGATATACAGGGAGTTTCAGAACAATGGGATCAAACTTCTAGGGGTTATTCAGTGTAACAGTAGAAAACATTTGAGTATAGGGAGCCATACCCAAAGTGCCACTACAGCACTACGGCCCTAAGACGCGTTAAAATTTAGAAAGACGACGAATTGCCTAAATAGGATTTAATGCGTTTAATTTTTGCCTTTTGTACATGATATCATCACAACAATTGTTCAAAATGTCTTCCTCCAAACTGATTTAACGTCGCACATGATTTCGGCGAACCTGAATAAAAATTTGATACTCGCTTTGAATGATTTCAAATGCTGCTGTAATTTGTTCAATTAAGTCTTGCTCTGTTTCTACTGGAGTTTCGTAAACCAAAGACTTTACATGTCCCCACAGGAACGGTGTATTCAGGTTGGAGGAAGACATTTTGAACAATTGTTGTGATGATACAAAAGGCAAACATTAAATGCATTAAATCCTATTTAGGCAATTCATCGTCTTTCTAAATTTTAACGCCTCTTAGAGGCGTACTGCCGTAGCGACACTTTGCCGGATATGGGTCCCTATACTCAAATGTTTTCTACTGTTACACTGAATAACCCCTACAAGTTTGATCCCATAGTTCTGTAACACCCTGTATAGCTGTTAGCTTCTCAGTAACCACAAATACTCACATCTCTTCAATCAAATTGCTGCAATGTATCTTCCAGTTTGCTAACAATATTTTTATAAAAGTTCAGTTGTTCCTGAAGGAAGGCCTTCATAGTTAATCTTAGATCAGTATCCCGTTCATTCTGAAAATGATTCAATTCTGCAAAAGCAGTATAGGTAATTATATCTGTTCTTCTTCTGACTTCTGCAAGTACACTTTGCTGCCCCTGTGAAGTCCTTTCCACTTCCTTCTTCTTTTGTTCAGACATTTTTTGTATATTCAAGATATCAGGCAGGCAATTTGTGATGCCTTTGTAGATGTACAGCTTGTCAAATAGTGGCTGCCAGTCCATTTTGGCTTGTTCTTCATACAGCTTGCCAATGATCATATATGTTGAACCAATATTCTTTACATCTGAAAGAAAATAGAAAAGTTCAATAGAAAAAGATAATTCATAAAATATATTAAGTCCACTTACCCACAGATGCCTTGGAGTACATCCCCTGCTGATTCTGTTCAAAAGCAGCACCAACTGCAAAAAAACTTTCTCCAATCTTCATAAACTCTCTTTTGTACATGTTTACACATTTCTTTTGTTGATCTTGGGCAGTGTTCATCAAATTTTTGATGCACTGGTCCATTTTTGTAACATAGTTGAAGTTCTCCTCAATTCTGGGCTCCACAAGAGAGGAAAGAATCTCCTTTTCAGGTGCTTCAATACTTTGACAGAAATTGGCTCCAACCAGTTGATCTCTTTCTGCATTCCTTTTGCCTTGTTTCCACTGTTTTTCATCTGTGCAGGTTAGAAAGTGAATCCAGACCTCACATGTGGACAATACTGGATGTCGACACATGTAATTAACAAATTCTTGAAGTTGGGCTCTTCGATGTTCAATGAATTGTTCTTCATACCTAAATAATCATTTTATATATTCAATAACAATGAATTCTTCCATGATGTGAAAATATTTGAAAGTTTGATTCCTCAGTTCATTCCTGAGGCCTTCATATCAAAATTATGTTTGCTCATTTTTTGCATTAGCACATGAAAATTCTAATATCTCCAAAAGTACTGTTAGTTATCAATATTTCAATGAAACACCAGTATGTATCTGACTGTCTACAAATCATTTGGTTAGATAATGTACTCACAAAATTGTGAATCTTACTTCAGATTTTCTATTAAGCTTTTCTTACCTTCCAGACACTTGCTTATCAGGCAAAGGTGGAATTGCTATCACATTGAATTTGGCCATTAACCTATCATGTAACCAGTCAAAATGCTTGTATCTTCTAGATACCTCAACATTAGAAAATGATGGTGTCAACTGATAAGCAATAAATGATTTCAAGCCACCCATTTTCGTTGCCTTTTTGGGTGATGTTATTTGAACTGTGTAGGGATTGGATATTACTTCCCATTTTCCTATTACATCATCACCCTCTCTGTATATGTGGATCTTTTTACTAATTGGCAGGTTTGCAGATGTGCCTATAATAAAAATTAAATAACTTATTCAATTTTATTTGTGTGTAAAAGATGTGATTCAAGTTGGCAAGTATATCTTTGAGCTGCTAGTCTAAAATTCAGCTAATTTTATATAAGTAATTCTTAAATGTGATATTGATCTCATAGCATAATTACATGGGGTTGTCCAAAACGGACGCAGGAAAGTAAACTCATATTAAAACAAGAAAGATTGATATTCTAATCAAGTTGGGTACTTTATTTTGAAGGTTCATTTATACCATTTATGTATGAAAAATAATATCGGTCAAATGTTCACCACGACTGGATTTACAGACGTCCACGCGATGGTCGAAATTTTCAATGACATTTTGCAACATGGTCGGTTCTATGGCATTTATCTCGGCAATGATGTTGTTTTTGAGTTCTTGGAGGGTGGCTGGTTTGTTGACATAGACTTTGCACAGTCACAGTCACTTTTTGAGGATGCATCGTCTGCTCTTGATACTCACGGGGATCTTCGTTCGCCCAGATGCGGCAGTTTTGCTTGTTTACCGTCCCATTCAAAGTGAAATGCGCTTCGTCGCTGAACATGATTTTTGATGAAAAATTGGCATCAATTTGGCGGTGTTCAAGGAGCCAATCTGAGAACGTTCGGCGCGAAAAATGGTCGGCCCGACGCAGCTCTTGCGTCAATTGGATCTTGTAGGCGTGTACATTCAAATCCTTGTGGAGAATGCGGAACAAACTGGTTCTCGAAATGCCCAATTCCTGGGATCGACGCGTTGTTGATTGTTTCGGATCGTCTCTCACACTCTCCTTCACAACAGCAATATTTTCCGGTGTGCGAACGCTCCTTGGCCGGCCAGAGCCTGGCAGATTTGCCACAGAACCTGTTGCCTCGAATTTACGCACCAGACGACCGATGGTTGTTTCGTTTGGGCTCTTGAATAACTTTAATGCGGTCTTCAATCGAATACGACTCCATAGCGATCAATGGTAAACATTCAACTAACAAAATGACATGTTGGTGACAGAAAACAAGGATGACGTCTATGTCAAATTGCCTGCGTCCCTATTGGACAATCCAATATAATGGTATACCTCTAGAACTGTTTTGGAGCAGGATATGAGTTGATAAAGTTCCTTAAAGAGAAAGATGAGAAGAAAAGTTCTACAGATATAAAATAACACAATACATATTTTACAATCCATCAAGTTTGAATAGTATTTTGAATGGCTATTTGTATTATTCTTTTAATATCAGTTCATATACTTATTACTAAACATCACTTGTTCAATGGTTCATAAAAAAACTACTTAGAGTGGTCAAAAAGGAAAATAGCATGAATTTACTGGTCAACAGTCAGTAAATAGTAAAGGGCACTATAGCATATCATGCTCAGCTAACCTATGTACAAAATTGAGGTTTTGATAGAATAATGAAAAATTAATAGCTGAGAAGAAAATAGTCAAATATGTACTTACCTAGAATATATCCTTCCACACCAGATTTTACATATGAAGAAAATATATTCAAACTCTTTTTAGTGACAGTACCCTTATTATCGATGGAATTATTTCCCAAACTTGGGATATCAGTATTGCTATATTGAAACTGATTCTGATTTGGTTCATTACTATAAATCGATTGCTGATTTGTGGTTTGATTATTGCCTATTTCTGAATATGTATCATCATCCCAATCATCATCCCAGTCCTCATCATGATGGCTTTGTTGCGATTCTCCCCAACTGTTTTGGGCTGGTTGAGGGTGAAGAACAGGAGCTGGGATACTGGGTGGATTGGATGGCCCCATTCGTTCTACGTAGGCTTCTGGGAATAAACCTGACTGCTTTTTTGAATTGATACCTTCCCACCAGCCATCTCCCACATCTGTTCTTGTTACAGTTAATGTTTCCCCTGTTGAGATGGACATTTCGGCAGTTCCAGGTTCCCCTTGGAAATCGTATAATACCCGCACTTTGAACATTTTGGGAAATTAGGGTTGCTGACAGTACGTTGTGGGTGTTACCAGATTAAATAGAAGGTAACGTAAACTGGAATTAACCTAGAAACGTTCAATTACACAAATGTTATGAGTTTGGTTTGATATCACATTAGAACTGTACTTGTTATCACAATGACCAAATGTTCAATTAACAAATAATTTACATTATCTTTATACCAATATTTAATCAATTGTTGCTGTCGTATGTATCATCTTTTTACCCAAAATTCAACAAAAAAACTAACACATTGA